>CM055210.1:600000-1052500 GCA_029224185.1 Karalla daura | reverse complement strand
TCTCTCTCTCTCTCTCTCTCTTTTTGGCCTTCTCCCTTGATTCTTTTGACAAAGGATCAAGGGTATGAGAAAGGAGAGATGTACTGAGGGTGACAGAATGCCACATCTCCCATGCAAAACGTGAGACGGAGAAAAGGAGGCTGTGCGCATGGGAGAACACCGGGGTAAGGCCTGCCGGAGAACGTTCACACCAAAAGCAGCCACTTGTTCGGCGTTAGCGCCGGTTTTCTGAGGTTTACGGAGCGACTGGAGACGGAGGTGAAGTGCTCGGCTTCCTCCCGTCTCACAGCGCACAGCGCTCCCTGCGAGGTTCGAACCGGCCCGTCCGCGTCCCTTCATTTTCTTGAGAAGCTCCGGCTACTTCCTGTTTGCGTATCCCTCCCTTAAGGCGGCCTGCATCCCGGGGCAGACCGCAAACCCCACATTACTTCCTGTCGTCATAATACACCATTCATCATGCACACTCAGAGAGGGTGCGACCAGGGGATGGAAGCAGATGTTGAGAAACGCATGTTGTTGTTTTTTTTTTGGTTTGTTTCTTGTTTTTTTTGTTTCGGGCGGGGGAGGTGCAGGTGCGTGGCACGCTTAGCTCGTCGGTATCCTCCTTGAAAGCGAGACACACCTAACATCTGTGGCCCGGCCTCACCGCAACCTCCCTGCCGCCTCGCCTCGCCTCAAGGAATCACTGCAGCGGCTCAGATACACGGTTTCGATCCGCCTCGACTGACGCAATCCCGGCCTCGGTTTGATTTGCGGCCCTCAGATCCCACACTCTCCATCGCCCCTCCACACGGAGACCAGGGTGGGAGGAGCACAGAACCCAGGCAGACCGAGAGGCCGGAAAGGCGCGAGCCTGCCTCGCGGCCTGCCGGGTCAGCGAAGGCGAGGCCCAATCTGCGAGCACGCCTTTAAACTCCGCGTATTTTGATATTTGAAGGAAAGAGCCCGGGCGCCGCTGGTTTTGGCTGCATCGCCGTGGACCGCAGAGCTCGGATTTGCATTAATCAGAATCAGAGGTCCTTCACATTACGCAGACGTGCGAATAAAACATTGGCAACTGTTTGTCAACACGCGCCCAAGAGACGAATACAAGTGCAGACCAGCAAATCCATCCGTCAGTCGCTACCACTCATTCTGTGCCTCAAGGGTGTCACGAAGGTCCACTGAAGGCCCTCTCCAGCTCACGTACAGTAGGGCAAACGCAGAACACCCAGCAGTCTATCACAGGGCACACACACACACTAGTCACTCGCACACCCATTTAGAGTCGCCTTAGAATCTCCAATAAACCATAATGCGTGTTTTGGGACTGTTGGAGAAACCTGGAGCACTACTTTCCCTCATTTCCGTACCATGACAAACATAATAACTAGAATATACAAAGTTAGAATATACATAGTTTGAAGTGTAACGTGGGTGCCATTGGGCATCAATCTAACTAGGCTTTCCAACATTTCAGAAACACGAGAATGTATGCTGCGTTGGCCTACTGTCCACGTTAACAAAGCCTGTTGGAGTGAAGTAAAACCTACTGTAGCAGTAGGTAAGTCTTTCAGAAACTGTCATCCGATGCTCTGATCTCTGAAGGGACTCCGCAACTGTTGCGTCCTCTCTGTGATCCGGAGGAGACAGCGCTTTCTGGTATGAACGAGGGAACGAATGCGACGGCCGGGGGGCTCTGACGCGGGCGATCGGGGAGGAAAAGATGGGAAAGGTGGAGGAGGCGGCGGGCCGAGGCAGGGGAGCGTATCGGACTGAGCACCCCCTCTTGCGGTGCAATTATCGAGTTGTGTCGCCCCGCTTTCGCGCCGTCTGCTTGCTCTGCACTGCTTTTATTTCTACCTTTCCCTCCCCCTCCTCCTCCCCCTCCTCCCCCTCCCCCTCCTCCTCCTCCTCCTGCCCCTACGGTAGGCGCGTCGCTGCCTGGTCCTCCGGCATAGAGCCGTAGCCCCGGCGCGACAGATCCAATTACGGCCGGCTTTCCCGATAAGTGCGAGGCGGAGGAGGGGGCGGCGAAGAGAGGCAGAGAGCAGAAATGGAGATTCGGAGGCCTTTTTTTTTTTGTTCAAGGTGGGGGCTCTTCTCTTTTTTTCCGGCCTGCCTGCAGACACCACAGGCTCGGCGAATCCCTGCCGTCTTTCCCGTGCTTTCTTTCGAGCCGGGCGCCACTTCAACTCGACGGAGGCCCGCGGGTTCGGTCTGAAGGGGCCGGTGGTCGAACGGGCCGCGCTCCCGGTCAAAATGGACCTCAATCGATCGGTGCACCCCTGGCAGATTTGTGTGTGAGCCTGTGTGTGTGTGTGCGTGTGTGGGCGGGCAATGCGCGCCACTGACTTCTGTCTCATTTGCATCCCGGGAGGCAGATGCTGATTTGGATGGACGAGTGCGCACAAAGCGCACTTGTCCCCTTATTCAAAACGGGAGCGGTTAATCAGCAACGGCAGCCCCGGCCCAAAAAGGCGGCGGCTGAGGCTGTCGGACGTCCAGACGGGCGGCCAGAGAGGCGGCTTACCAGCCAAATCCCGGGGGGGGGGGGGGGGGGGGAATGAGGCACGGGGCAAAGCCGGCAAAGATGCCACGGCAAGTAATCACGCTCGGCGAGGGCTCCTAATCCCGGCGAGGGCGGGGGGGGGGGGTGGAGATTCACCTAGAATCACCGCGGTCTGCCTCGCCCCGAGATTCAGATTCGGAGACGGAATCCGAGGCCGAATCCCGGCTGAGCCGACTCCGGCTGGAGCCCGGGGCGGAAGGTGCCGCGGATCGAAGGCGTCTCGCTTCGAGGTATCGGCGATCGGATCGTCGAATTCTGAAAAGTGACTCCCGGTGCCCACCCCCGTAGCGTTTGGCGATCGTTCGAGAGAATTTTGGCTCATCCTGCGTCACATGACACTTCCTCCATCATGCTCCACAGAGTGAATCAGGTGTGATAATCGTTTCTACGGGTGGTTTTCTGTCATTTTCTATGTCACTATTGAGATGTAATGCTAACGAGCTCATCATTCTAACTTCGATGGTAGAGAGCTGCGTCTAAATAATGCCTACAAGCCTCGCCCAATCTCAGTTCTACCTCCAGGTTTGCACTTTGCACCTCCGCTCGGCCCTTTGCCGCCCCGATTCTCAATTCAACTCCGCAGCTTGAATTGATATTCAAGAGTCGCTGTCGACTCCGGTCTGGGTCTGGGTGTCGTGCAGTCTTGGCAGGCTGACTCACGGCGAGCCTGGACATGGCCCGTCCTGGAGAATCTTCATCATCCGTGCACAGCGCACACACACACACACACATTCACTCATCGTCGCCAGGCACGAAAAGGTGAATCAGGGTAGGAGGGGGAGGTTAGAGTCGAGGGACGGCATACATTCTCTGTCTCTTCATCCTTATGAGCGCTGTTTTCAAGGGGACGGAGACTGATTGAAGAGAGCTTTTTGCTTTGGCTGTGTCGAATCACAAGAACCTACGTATAGGAGGCTCCAATACATCCTCATCACTTTTCGGATCTGTAAATGTAAATCAAATAACGGCAAAGTCTAAACAGGGACGGAATGTGATATGAAACGGTTGGTCTGCCTCTCTTTAAGCTGCATGAGTGATTGAAGGAACCCGGACTGAGCCTTTCAATCTGTGACATCACAGCTCCAGTCACCACTGGGCTCCGGATGAAAGTGATGTGGCAGATGTGCTGTTTATAGCAAAGGTAAAAGTCTCCCATCATTCATGTGAGTGGCAGTTAAGACAGCCAATCGCAGCGAAGCCAGTGGCTCTGTTCGGGAAAAGACTGTGATGCTCCCACATCAGGAATTTTAAGAGTTGTGAGAGGGCTTGTGAAATAGCCTCTGAGCCATTTCTGATTAACGTGGATGTATGTGAACACCAGAAAACAAAGAGAGATGCTCCATCGAACCAATTTAGGTCCCCACCGCACATTTGGTCTAATCTTAGGTCCAAGTCTCCATCCTCCCTCCTTGTCTTCTGATTACAACAGCCATTCCATTGCGTCTACTCATGCATATTTTGAGAGCTGCAGGGACCGCAACCCATGTCTTCTACAAGTCTGCGCAAAGCGGAGCAGAGCAGCCGAGGGGACCTCCGCAAACCGCATAAAGCACATCCTAATGAGTCAACAAGGGATAGCCAGGCTGACGGGGCTTTGGTTGGCCGACGGTGCAAGAGAGACAAGTCCCCGCATGGTTTTATCTCCCGTGGCAACAATGCACACCCACTCTTGAGTGACCATCGAGCCCTGGCACACTGTTGAGAGTTCTTACCTTCACAGCCCGGAGGGTCCCATGGTCTCTGCCGGAGGAGTGGAGGAGTGCTTCTGGGGAGGTGGGCTTACATCACACAGTCTGCAGAACTTCTGACTCCCTCGCACGGCGCTGCGTGTTCTGCACAGGGCGCAGTCTGCTCCCTACATGGTGCACAAGTGATCTCCAGCACTTGTGGCTGCGCTGCCTGTCGGACGCGTCTCAGCTCAGGCATCTGGCCGCAGCTGTATTCCGTCCTCCAGCTGTACCTCTCTCTCTCTTACCCCCTCCCTCCTTCACTCTCTCTCTCTCTCTCTCTCTCTCTCTCGCTCCCTCCGTCTCTCAGTCCCAGTGCGGAGCCACAGTCCCGCCTATTGGTAGCAGCACCACATGTCCGTGTGCACCTGAACGCATCTCCTGCCCTAAGCTCATCAGCGTCTCCGCCGGACTCCTGCTGCCCGTTCGTTACGCTACACTCCACTATTCGACTTCGCCTACATGTTTTGGTTTATGTTTGTGTCGGTAAACATGATGCACTGGTGCAATTAAAACCGTTTGTTTCATTGTTTATTTTCATGTTTATGATCAGCTACGGTACAAAACGGCTCGGCGGTCAGTTTTCTTCATTTATACGATGTCATATGTTGCACATACAAGCGACATACCTGTTGCTGCAGAGTATGCCCCCCCGCACGCGCGCGCACGCACGCACGGCCGCGCACACACCAACGTCACATGGTGCGTTCACGGCCGCAGGAAATAAAACCTCCCTAACCTCTGAGCCGCGCAATCAAAGTGGAAATTGTACTACTACGTTTTTAGGTCTCGGTTACCTATGTTTTACAGTCCCCCAAATAGCTGTGTTTACATTACTATTGTATTTCTATGGTGGTTTTGTCAGGGCTACATGTTTGGTAGCGGGGGTTGGGGGGTGGGGGGGTCGCTGTGCAATACGTACCGTCTTAATCTCTTCACTATATTCGGTCAAAGTGGCTTCAAGTCTGCACTCTAGTGGTTTACATAATTAACGTACAGGAGATAAGGTAATCACAGGTGCTCATTCGTCGCTTTGGAGGAGTCATGCCATAAGTCCGACGGTATGTGAAGGTATCAGCGCCGCAGTCCTGCCCTACGAGGAAGAGGCTGGAGGAGGGAGGTAAGTACTGTTGAATTAACTCCAAGAAACTGGGTATTAAGCGGACTGTGTAGTGGAAGGGGACGTGCAGATTCACCTGGACTCACTCAACAGTGACTTCCACTGAAATGTGTGTCTGGGGGTTGGTTTTCTCACTGCCGTCCTGGTATGTGTTCCTGGACGGCTTCACCTTAACAGGGTAGTCACTAATGACTACACACCGGGGTGTGTTCCTCTGAAGTTACCGTCCACTCAAGATCAGCCTTTATTAGTCAAAGCACTCTAAACACAACCAACACTGACCACGGCGTGTACTGCACACATCAGTAAAGGAGAAAAACTTTGTCCTTGACGTTGTGTTGATCGATTGATATGTATTGATAGGCGATACTACCCCAAGTGGCGCGATTGCGATGTGACTTACGATGTATTCATATTGACATGACATGGATCTTAACTAAGGATGGATTCTTCTTAACTAAGGATGGATTTTGGATCGTCCAACTAGACCGGTCGTTGCAACAGTTTCCCCCGACTGTCTACTACTCCTCCGGGCAGTCCGTGGGATTCCCCCTGCCTGAATCACCCCGGTCCGGGGCCAAGGCGAAGAGGCCCCGGGAGGAGGCTCGGGAGGAGGAGGCCAGCTCCTTCCTTTTGCTGTAACAGCTGCAGTCCGTCCGGCGCGATGGCCAGCCAGGAGGTGGTCCAGTTGCTGCGGGAGTGTGTCGAAGCAGCGAGAGCCACGCCGGAGTCGACCCACCGGAGCGGCTGCTGCAGCTGCAGATCCCAGACGCCAGGTGGCGCTGCCCGCTCACTTTTCTACTGTTATTTTATCATATTTCTATGTATTATTTTAACGTCAGTGGTTCTCAACTGGGTCGCGGACCCGTTCTGGGTGGGTCGCGGACAGCTGGTTGAAAAAAGAAGCGAATAGTCTGATGTTGGACATTTTGGTCTTTTATTTTGAAAATAACTTATTTTGAAAAAAAACAGTAGTCTGAATTCGGCAGTCGAAGCGCGGTAACCATGGTAACTGCAATTTGATTGCCTAAATTTGACCCGGGGTATATAAAGTGTGGATTTTCGTGATTTGAGGATGATAAGGGCCAGAGACCCCTTGTGTGTTGTGAGTGGTGAAGTATGTGGTGAAGTGCCGACAAATGAGAGCATGAAACCGTCAAAAAAAAGAAAAAAAATACACTTGTTTGGTTTGATGGTTCTATATAAGTAGGTTGAGACTTAATGACCATGGGAAAATGTGGGTCCCAGAGTGGGACCGGTCGAGAACCCCTGCTTTTGCATGGTTTGCCTTGAGAGCCATCGTGTTGGTCATAAACCTCCGATGAAGAGCTGTCTGACTCGCCCAATTTCTGTTCTATATCGTCTATATCATACGCCAACACAAAAAAGCTAAAACCACTGGAATGAAATAGCTTAAGCTGCCCAACGGTGTTGTAGTCAAGTCACTGGACATTAGTACATGTCTTCAACATCAGTACCACAAACTCTTCATTTAAGTCTTTCTGCACCACTGGAAACAGAATGCTGACATGAGACGTGATCCCTGACACCGCATAGCTAGGCAACCCTGTCCAATCGGAACCGACGAACCGACCTGACTGAATACTGTCTCACTGGGTGGGATGGGGCTAGGGATGGAGGAGGCCCGTGTGCTCGTGTGCCCTCTTTAGCATCAGATTGGCTACGGTGCAGTAACATTTCAGTTTGGAGAAGATGAGATAAAACCCAATCGCGTTCAGTGATCGAGCTTGAGTGGAGGCCTCAACATGGATTCTGCCTCGATGTTAAGCAAATCATATTGTCAAGTGAAATGATTTATCCGCCTCCTGGAAGCAAAACATAACAAAAGTCACAAGATCAAAGCTTTCCAAACAGTAACATACAAGTGGCTTGGAGTAAGCCGCACAAATAACTGCTGTTTACTTTCCTCAGGCGCTCTGTGTGCAGAGCTGGCTTCACTCCTGCAGGAGGCCATGGAAATGATGTGGCCCTTTGTGCCGGAACGGTGGCAGTACAAGCAGGCAGTCAGTGCCGATGATAAGACCAATCTCAGCGATCTCATCGGCAAACACCTGCCCCAGCTGCTGGTAAATGATGTGCACCCACCTCCGCCATCCCCCTCGTCCGCTTGTATTGACCACGGTGCCCTGTGCCGCCAGGCCTTCCTCCGGGCCTCCATCCTGGCTCAGGAGGCCTGCTCGGCCCTGGCCGCCGTCTTCTTAGTCGACCGCTTCCTGTATTGGACGGATGAGTCCAGCCGGCTGCTGAAGGTCACCAAGCTGCTCCACAGACGCCACCCGGACACCCCCGTGGCGCCACAGCTGGTCATACGGCAAGCCAGAGTCTACCTCAACTCCGGTACAGGCCCCGAGCACAGTGCACGGCCCCGGGCGATGCCGTGGCCGGGCGTAACAGAAGATTGCTGAGAAAAAAAAGTTGAACCCGAGGATTTCTCCTTGTTCTCCGGTGTCCGTTACAGTACTGTTTTGGAGCATAGGAGTGTTACAGTCCAAATGTTATGGTTTCAAAGGCACCCTGGAAGAGGGAGAATGCAATCGATTTCACCTGAATGCAACGCGTTTACTGCTGGGCATCTCTATCCCATCGTATACCTTACATACATTCCAAACAAACATCAGCGATGTAGAGATATGGCAATATAATCAGTTTTTCCCATACTTTTGACTACTCCATAGCTGGTGTTTCCCGCGATGGGCTGGAGTATTAGGCATATACTTGTACATGTATCACTTCAAGTAAATCAAAAAGTCACAAGTTTACAGGTGGGGCTGAACGTTTACATTATCCTCCTTCTCCCAGGCAAACTCCAGAAGGCAGAATACATTCTAAGCCGTCTCATTGACAATTGTGGGGCCACAGGTAGGTTCCTGGTTATGCCATCGGCATTGCCTGCGCTATAGTACAGTCTTTTTTTTAGAGGCAGCATGAAACTCCTTGTCTCCCCACCTCCAGGCTGTTGGGTGTACCACTCCGACAGCGACAGGGCTCTCGTGCAGGCCGTGAGTGTTCAAGTCCGCGGAATGGTTTTGCAAAAGCTAGGTGAGAACTGTTCTTTCGGTTTCCTCGAACGAGAGGGATTTGCTGGTTAATGTGCCGATATTGTGACTGTTCTGTCACAGGCCTGTGGCTGGAGGCTGCAGAGTTAATCTGGGCTTCTCTGGTCGGCTTTTATGCGCTTCCTCAGCCCGATAAGAAGGTAACCTAGAGAGCCACCGTAGGGCCGTTACGGAAACCACATCATGGCCTCTAAACATTCACCTTTACACTGCTGTAAACGTTCGGCCCTCATTTCTAGGGCATCGGCACGTCGCTCGGTCTCCTGGCCAACATACTGGTGTCTATGAATGACGTGGATTTCCGTGCCTTCCGGGCCAATCCAGACATCGACCTGGTACGTCCCTCTGACACGATCTTACAATGTTCGCCGCCGGCGTCGTGTGACTCCTTGTCCTTCCGTCCGCGTGACGGTCTGCAGCGGTCCTTGCTCGGGGAGAGGAGTCACCGTCTTCTCTCAGCTGCCCAGGCGGCAAAGATGGCCGTGGTGTACAGCCAGTACACGTCGCTCTACGTGCTGACCAATGCGGTGGGTCGCCCTTCTGATGCTTGTCGTGGCCTGTTGTGGCCTAGTTTGGGTTGTTTTAAGGTCGTGCCTCGTCCACATAGATGAACATATACCTGTGTTCGCCTGCAACATGTACCTGCGTTTCCTCAGGTAACTCAGGGCACGTGCCTGCTATCGTACAGTTTCTCAGTGGAGTGTCCGGCCAGCCAGAGAGAGTCTTTCCTCCTGCAGGCCAGCGAGGCGTTCGGGATCGGCCTGCTGACCAAAGCGGAGGGCCAGGTAGTCACCAGCAAGCAGGAGCTCCACAGCTTCCTCCGGGCCGCCTACTCCCTCGCCGTGGCCCACAAGTGGCTGGCAGCCCCCCGGGAGGCTGTGGAGAGGGCGACCCAAGCCTGCCAAGAAGCCCTGGCCAAGTTTCACGAATACGATGCGGGCGCCGACAGCAAGGACGCTCTCTGCGCCGACATCATGCGTCTGGTCAGCCGGGTTAAGCTCCTGCTGCGAGTGGAACCGTTCCCCAAGATGGACGCGGCTTCGTTCATCCCCGACAGCTACGGAAACATCGAAGACGCTCCTCTGGATTTCACCTTGGGAGGTTTTTCCAAGGTGATGCAGAAGTTCCAGAGGTACCACGCGTCACTGAGTCAGACAGCTGAGGCGACATGCAAGGGGTGGGAAGACGGTGCGGATGGGCCGAGGCTCTGTATAACTTCATTCGGGACTGTCAACACAGAGTGTGGCACTGATGCCTGCAAGGACTCGGCAGATGCTCCTGAAAGAAGTGAGCCGACGCAGAGCCGGGATTCTCCAGCTGTGCCTCCGCTCCAGAACTGCGACCTACAGGCCACCACAGAAAGCTCAGACGGCCTGGGCTCCTCGTGGCAGAACTTCTCCTTGAGCAGCTCAGGGTCTCCCAGGCCCGGCTCCGCAAGCGCTGCCATTCAGGATGAAGCATGTGCGAGAGACCAGAGATATGTGACTACTGAGGGCGAGGATGAAAGCTCAGACAGCAGGCGACGATCTCCAGACCGATGCAAATGGGACGTGAAGGGGGCCAAGGCACCTGCAGGGCCCGCCACCTCCTCCTCTAGCGACCTCGAGGGGTTTGAAGTGATCCAAGCTGGAATAGAGACTCTGGAAACCGGGGACGATGTCGGTCAGAAGCCGTCCGTGACTCTCAGATCATCATTCAGCTCCCTCGGCAGTAGTTTCAGTTCCCAGTCCTCGTGGGAGAAGCTTTCCGCAGGACTGAGTTCCCCGACGGACCCAGGGCCGCGGCCAAACAGCCACGCAAAAGCGGAAACGGGCCAGCCACCCAGGTCTGACCCGACCTTTGTCCTCATAGAAGACGGCGAGTCAGCTCAAGGTCACGCGCTCAGAAGCCGCGCGTCTGAATTGACGTCTCGTGCCGTTCCGCAGTCAAGTGTGGACACTGAGGTCGAGCCAAGCCTGGCCCAGTTTGTCCCAGGGCAAGAGGGTCCCACCGAACCCTCCACTGGGAGTTCGTTTGACATGCTGGAGGAGGGCCAAAGTCGGATTGCATTCCCGGAGTCGGCGGCCCCCCCGGCCACCAAGAACCCATCGTGCTGCAGCTGCCTGAGGGGCAGCGGAGAGGCCGCCGTGGACCCCCGGGGGCGGTACACTTTGTCACTGGAGGACTACAAAGCCCTGCTGGCTGGAGTCTGCCACGCGTGCCTGCTGAAAAGACTGCACAGCGACGAGAGGAAATTCAAGCTGAGGGAGCACAACGCCGCCCACAGTAAGTGTGAAGCGGCCTCTCACGTCCGCGCTCTCAAAGCGACGTCCCGAGGAGTGAGCTGACGCGTCTTCTCGCCTGTGCAGGTGCCCTTCATCTGAAGTTCTCCAAAGCCACGGGGCTGTGGTCGGCCAGCGAGACCTGCGCCTACATCGGGGAGCCCATGGGGTTGGAGGGCAAGCAGAGGGCGGCCGTCCGGGTCCAGTTCCTACACCAGGAGGAAAGGCTGAGCAGGTAGGTGGCCCCCGACGTGTGCAGCCCGGGGTTGGACGCCTCCCGGGCTCACCTCGCACTTCCTGTCCGTGCCCTCAGTTACGTGGGGAAGGACTACCTGGAACCCAAGCAGATCCAGTTCCACCTGAAGGACGTCGAGAGGCAGATGACGGCCCAGCACTACGTGACGGAGTTCAACAAGAGCCTCTACGAGAAGGAAGTCATGGCCCAGATCTTCTTCATTCCCTCCGAAGCGCTGTTGGTGAGTGGCGCGGAGAGGGGCCCCCCTGCGTCTACACGTGGCGACCTCAGAGCGAGCGAGTGCCACCAAATAGCCAGAACCTCTCTCACGAGCGTGCTAGATCCCCGCTCTCCCTGCCGTGTGCCCTCTTTGAGAACAGATCCTGGACGGGAGCGAGATCGTGGGCTGCGTGACGGTGGAGCCGCACATGCTGGGACGCTTCGTCAAGCTGACCAACAACAGAGAGCGGGTCAACAGGAGCCCGGAGGCCGGAGACGCCGCAGACTACGGCCTCGCCTTTGGACACTTCACCTACCTGTTCTCTGGTGGCCAGGAAGTGGTTGTTGACCTACAAGGTGTGTGTGTGTGTGTGTGTGGCTGTTTACCACAGCTAGAAAGACTTAAAAGATAAGACTTAGATAAGATAGAGAAGGTCCTTCGTTAGTTCCACCCTTGGTCAATTTACAATGCAGTTACCAAAAGCAGAAATATAATAATGCATGCACAAACAGCAAAAGTAGGTTAAAGGGTTTTTCACGACTTTCCGCACACTCGAGTTGTTCGCGTGAGCTCCGAACCAACCAACTGTCCCGCTGTCCTTCCCGCAGGCTGGGTGACGGCCAACGGCAAAGGCCTGACCTACCTCACCGACCCCCAGATCCACTCCACGAGGACCCCCAGGGGCCCCGGCAACTTTGCCGCCAGGGGCCTCAGCATCTTCCTGAACGAGCAGCACGGGCCGCGCTGCAACGGCGTCTGCCGGCTGCTCCAGCTGCCCCCGGTGGCCTCCCCCCAGGCTCACTCTCCGCCTCAGACGCCCTCAACCCGTTTAGTACCTACGGCCGACATTAAGGATCAGTGATCTTTTTAGACTCCTTCAGGGATCAGTATGTACTCCACATGTGTACTGTGGACATGTCTGGCTCTTGTTTGTTTCCTACAGGGTCACAAAAACAAAATGTGGACATCGTCTCATAGTCGTAGATGTTGTTGTAAATGAATCGGTTTCGCACGAACCGAATAGGACTTTCATAGGTGTTTTAAAACGGGCGGTCCATCCATAAAACACTTAGGATGTAACTGTGTCTAATTTGTTTTTGTTGTTGTTAATTGAGGTCTTATCTGAAACGACAACACTGTACCAGCACATCTGTACACATTCCTGTTGTTGTTGCCTGCTTCAACTGTGGCCAGACTCGCTCAACTTCAACTTCAACATTAAATGGATCCAACAACAGACGACTCTGTCTCACTGTTTCACTGATCTGACAGCGCAGAGATTAGCGGACGACGTGGCCAATGAGTGTTTGTGTCGTTTAAGGGAGAACACAGGACGAACTTGCACTCAGGTGCACTCATTTATGGAAGTGGTCGTTCGATTTTCCGTGAATAGATTTCACCTGCAGGTGGTGTGTCGACTGGCGGACAACACGCAAACATCCCAAGTGATCATCTGTCTGAATGTCTGTGCAGATGCACGACCGGGCCGGTTGCGTTTGAACAGCAGAGTCGACTGTATTCTTAAGGGAGCTGCGATTGATCCGGCACATGTGACCAGAGGTCTTGTGACACGAGGTGTGTCTGTTATTCCAAACAAAAGCAGATCTCCTCCTCGGTGGATCACATGATGGCGTGATCATGGTCGGAGGCGGGACACACGACGAGCGGCCTTTATCATTTATCATTTATCACCTTTATCAAGTAAGATGACATCATTGTAATATACTGGGCTTGTAATTGCCTTGGTGCAAATAAGTAAAGCAAAGTTAACATGGCCCTGCTGTTGATTCTCACTTAACTGCTCTTGTTAAAGCTGTGGTTCTTAGACATTAGCTTAGAAATTAGCTTATTTTTATTAGCTTATTTATTTTTATTAGCTTATTAAATTAGCTTAGAAGTTCGGTAACTATGAAGCTTGCCACGGTGGAAACAATTCGGCAATAGGTACTTGGAATGAAAGTACCCGGAGTTGCTCCCACTGGCAGTAAAGCTCCTTAAAAATGTGCTTTTCTCCTTTATTGTTCTGCCCTCACCTTTAGTCGTCTCAAATGGCAGGTGAGCTAAACGTGGTTGGACGCTGCAGTCACATGCCTCCACCAGTCATATGACTGTGATGTCATCCATGGCCCCTCTCAGCAGTGGAGAGAAAGGGAAATCCAGGTCTGAGTTTAGGGGCAGCCGGCTCCTCCGAGAGTCGAACACACATTCTTGACCCCTGGCCCACAGACCTCGCACCCCCTCCGCCATGTGCAGAGAGCGGGGTCGGCACCGTTTGTTCGTCTGTTGCAAGCCCGATAAGGGAAGCACCTGACGGCGTCGCCGCAGGTGCGGCTGGAAACAAAAACCCAGAGGGGGGGGGGGGCGTTTCCTGGAGCGCCGGTGTTTATAAGGAGGTGGCTTCTCCCACCTCCACAGAGCAGCGTTCGTCAGCCTGAGAGCGGGACCGGCACATCCTCGACGATGAGACTCTTGGTGGTAGTGTTCTGTCTCCTGGCAAGCGGCTGCTTGGCCCAGAAGCCTCGTCCGTGCGGTGAGTGGAGTGGAAGGGGGAGAGAGAGAGACAGAGAGAGAAAAATGCTTTAGAAAGAATGTGTTGCGCTGCCGAATGTGTCACACTCTATCCAGTGTGCGGCTCTTACGCAATGGTGGTGTTGTAACGCCTCTCATTCTCCCCTGCATCACAGCAACTCCACCTCTGATGAGCGGGGGCCTCTCCATGGTGAGTGTTGCACACCAGACCAAGGTGGGGCACGAGCAGGTGTCGAGTCGTTCATCCGTGCTGCCTCTATCCCCAGTCCACACAGAACGAGAAGCTGATGCTCTACGCCTCGTACCAGTACGACGCCCTGGGACAGCGCATGCGCCTGAAGGAGATCGGCACCTACGAGAATAAGACCTTCACCTACGACGCCCTGCTGCTTTACAGAAAGGTGACCAGCGGCGTGACACAGAAACACCAGATCAGAGGGCAGTCGCCCCTGAGTGGAAGTGAGGAGTCCAGGGAAAATCGCGATTCAAATTACATGGTTTCATTTCCCCTTTTGCTCGTTTGTAGGGTAATTTGTCTTAGAGCTGGATCTTTGGTTATGATATGAACAACCTGTCATACACGTACTTGTCATGCATAGATTTCAGTGCCACGCAACAGCAGTTTTAATAGGGAAATGTAGCTAACCTTCCATCCGTTCTCAGCAAATGATCGTATTGAGTGAGCAGAGGATTTGCAAGCATTTGTCTCCGACAGAGCGCCATGTATGAGATTGACGTGAGCAAGCGCACTTGCAAGAAAAAGCCCCTGAGGGCGGACTTCCACCCCATGGCCATCCCCAAGGACGCCTCCCTGGCGGCTCAGTACGTTCTGGGCAGCTCCTCCGGGCCGTTCCAGGGTGTGCTGGTCAACTCCTGGACTGGGGAACTGCCCAACAAAGGAGGTGAAAGAGCCAGAGGTCCTCCCCATTCACAACAAAGTGTTACGAATGCAAAGGCACGACACAGACTTCTGTTCCTCTGACACGCGCATGCTCACCCCACAACCCCACAGGGAAGTACGTCAGCACGGTCACCGAGTTTGGATGCATTCCTATCAGCACGGTGTACCACACGGAGCAGTTTGGATGGGCGGTGACCACGTGAGTTAGCATCAGTTCGACACTGCAAGCCGAGAGGGGAGAGGCCCCCGACCCCCAACGCTCACGCTTACATGTCTCTCCACTCTCTCCAGCCTCTTCAACAATGTCATCGGCCTCTCCGACCCTGGTCAGCTCAACCCCCCGCCCTTCTGCCCCGACGAGGACGCAGCCCCCGACAGCGATGAGAGGCCGTCGGACTTCCTGGCCGTGTTCCTGGATAGGGCCTGAGGACCTCCTCATCTGCCGTTCAGCCTCTACCGAAAGCACCGCTCGATTTTCCACAGCAATGCCCCTCAGATTGATTTGTTTCACGCGTTCGGTGATTGTCTGTTCAATCATACTGTCTAAAAGATCTTCAACGTTCATACAGTCAGCGTTTACGGCCTCTGCATCTGTACTGTATGTGCTGTACAATTTCCCGCTCTGTTCAAGTTGGGTCGATGTAAAAGCCTGTGTCATTTTTCAATCCAGTGAGTGAAAATTAAAACGAATTACTGCTTTTAAGTGTGTCTGTCGGTGCAATGAAAACAGAGCGCACGGTCATGGCTGGATCATTTCAGAAATCAACCGATCGGCCACGAGGTGGATGAGAGCTTAGCGCTGTCTTGTGGCACTGGTTGGAATACCAGGGGCTCTCTGCGTGGAGTCTGCACGCTCCCTCCATCTGAGCATCTTCTTTGGACATGGCGTCCTCCCGTCGTCTGAACACATGCGTGTTTTGGAGACACCAAATTGCCCCTAGTTGAGAGGGTGTGGAATGGTGTGTGTCATGTGTTATGTGCCGTATTTAGGTCTCGGCACAGGGTGGCACAAGGGCGCCAGAAAAGGTGTAAGAGAAAGCTGGAAAGCTGGTGATGGGCAAAATGAACATTTTGGGGTGTTGACATTTTGAGTTGAAGTCAAGCACATCAGTGGAAGTGAATCAACGGTCACTGTGCTAAAAACTTAAAAGCACAGACCTCGGGCGTTCATTCGTTTGCTGGTTTCCTGGAACATACATCCAAAAGAGTTTTCCCCATTCACCCCCTCACTCAATGGGCTCAAATATACTAGTCTTTATTTCAAAGACTCTATTGTTTGTGTCTTCTGATGTACCGGAGATGCATGTTCAGGTCTTCCCTGTGCCTTACACACAACAAAAATGAATGACTTGGTTGAGTTGGTTTTTAATCCAGCTCAAATAAAATGGAGATGAATCAGGTATTCACCCCTCCAACTCGAACGTCCTGATATCTATACATCGCCTTAGACGTGACCAGGTGAAATGTATAGATTGGAGATTCTTTGCCTTGACTGCAGGTGGCAGGGACCAGGGGGTGAGAGAGGAGGGGGGTACATCCTGTGTGCATCCCGGGCCAGATCCAGGCCCACTTTCACTTCGATTTCCAAACGGCGCGGCAGGTCTGAGAGAAAACCTGGCGGTGAGTGCAGAATGGGAGTCTCGCCAGCGCGCCTATAAGGAAGTGAGCGGCCCGGGGCTGCGCCACAGCAGCCCGGAGGAGTCGTCTGCGAGCGTCGGACAGCATGAGAGCCCTGCTCCTTGTGGCGTGCCTGTCGGCTCTGGGGCTCGCCCAGAGGCCCCGGCAGTGCAGTGAGTAGAGCCTCAGTTCTCCTCCCCGTCGCTCACCTCATTCTCCCACTCGAAATGCCCGTGAAGAACTTAGGAAGTCGTTTTCATGCTTTTCAGTTTGTTGTGTTTGGACATATACGGATTTCATAATGTTTTATTATTGATATATTCCATATGGGGCTTAGTATTTCTGTGTTTGTGTGCGTGTGTTAATACCGTATACCGTCTGTGCATGGAGAATGGAATACTTTGAACTGCACAAGCTATGTTATGTTAGTTTGTTGTAGTATGATCAAATTATTTTCTCTGGATCTCAGGAGATTGAGTCAAATGATACAGGCATTATCCATTTTGTGCTGCAGGGCAGTTCTGCTTTATTTCTGCACATACAAGCCAACATTGTAAACCATTGATATAAATGTTGCAATCATAATGAAGTTCATGATCAAAGCGCTTTTTCACCATGCAGGATCTCCACCACTACTGACTGGCATGTTGTCTGTGGTGAGTTTTGACTTGTAGTAGTAAACTGCGCCGTAATGTGCTGCACCGTTGATCCTTTGATTTGAAATAATGCAGTCAGAAACATTCAGTTCTGTCCTTTTCCCAAGTCCACCCAAAATGAGAAGCTGATGCTCTTTGCCAAGTACACCTACGATGCCCTGAGGCAGCGCACCCACCTCACGGAGTTTGGGACTGTGAACAACCAAACCTTCCACTTCAGCATGCTTCTCCTCTACCGAGAGGTCAGGATGCCGAGGCCAGTTTCCAAACACTACCAGCTGCGGCACGCAACACTAAATAACCCCTGCGCCATCCTGTCTCCTAGCACGTCGTCTACAAGATTAACTACAAGAACTCCACATGCACCAAGAGGCCCCTCTGCAGATGCTTCCACCCGCTGCAGATCCCAAAGAATGCCACCCTGCTGGGCCAGGTCGTGCTGGGGGGCTCCTCCGGCCCGGGGCAGGGGGTGCTGGTCAACACCTGGGCAGGAGAGCTGGCCACGAGACAGGGGACGGGTAGGGAAGAGTGAAAGCCGCCTGTCAGCAGGAGCACGTGACTGCGCTCCTGCTGACCTGTCTGTCCGGTTGTGTGACTTCAGCTCACTTGTGATCCACTTCTGTTTTCCTGCAGCAAAGTACATGAGCACAGTCACAGAGTACGGCTGCATTCCTGTCAGCACTTTGTTCCATACCAATGGGACGGGCTGGATTGTGACCAGGTCAGCATACAGAGACACACACACACACACACACAACAAATGGCAAACAGGAAATATCACATTTATTCACCGGCGCATCATTTTATCTGGGTTTGTTCTTAACTTGGGAGGAGGGGCAAACTGCAAAGTTGTCAATTGTAATTGATTCAGTTTTGGAAAGTTTTGGAAATTTGTGATTTACTTGACTTAATTTGGAGAGGGATGAGAGGAGGAGGGAGGAGTTGGATTTAATGCCAGAGGGTAGGAGGTAAATAATGAAAAGACGAGGGGGCCCAGGACGGGGCCCTGGGACACATCGGTGGTAATGGGGCAGGTGAGCTAAGTGAACTGCGTGGCGCTCCTGAACTAAGCGTGGCCTGAGAGCTGCGATTTGAGCTACGTTTGCTGGGGTGGGGCGATGCCAGCTGAACTTCGTCTATTGAGAAGGAAGATGGTACCGCAAACCACTATCGGGTTGAGGAGGATGAAGATGGAGAGCGGACCGGAGTCGGCTGTCATAAGACATTGTCACAACAACATTAATGAGCTGCTGAAACAGCTGAAAGGACAGCCTGAGAACGGCGTTATCTTCTTTAGAGCTAATGAGCGGTCGTTTGTCAGGGTTGAAGAGATTGTGTGGATGAA
This sequence comes from Karalla daura, assembly GCA_029224185.1. NCBI lineage: Eukaryota > Metazoa > Chordata > Actinopteri > Chaetodontiformes > Leiognathidae > Karalla > Karalla daura. Next base: position 1,034,261 of record CM055210.1, on the reverse strand, counting down.
CGATGCCATGGATGGCAGAAGAGTTGTTAATTTTGCGGAGGCTTCCTTATGGAGAGGGAGAGTTTGACAGTGTATGGGGGGAGAAAATGAACAGCAGCAGCCAGTGCGTCGCTCTCCTCCTCAACTGACTGGTGTCCAAAGCAACTATGAGAAAACCCACACTCAGCGTATTCATCTTTTGTTGTGCTCAGCGAGTCAGCTGTGGGGGGAAAAAAGATGACAAATGAATCTTAGATCGCTTTATTTAAGGACAAAAATAAAGGGGGTAGGATCGTATTTTGGCTCTACAGATTAACATACACATTAATAGCAGACCCCATATTCCCCATATTTACCTTAGAGACACAAGGTTGATGTAGACCTTTTCAAAATGAGAACTGAGAACAATGAGAACAAAATGTCAGCAATAAAAGAGGAAGTTGCCATTAAAGCTGGAACTGTTGTGGTCACAATTATCACAGTTTACCCTCCCACTCCTTTAAAAGCTCACTCCCATCCTTTGCTATCTAGATGCTTTCCTTACGGTCTCTCTCTCTCTCTCTCTCTCTTATGTTTGCGCTTCCAGCTTCTTCAACAACGTCATTGGAATAGCGGACCCCCAGAGGCTCATCCCCCCTGCTTTCTGCAAGCACGCCCAGCTGGAGGATGGAGAGGATCCGGTCTCATTCTTCAGCTTATTTTAAAGGAGTGCAAGCACACTCTGCTGGCACACTCTGCTGGCACAGGTGCTGGCGCGGCAAAGGCTGCGATACTGTGATTACTTTTGCTTTGATTACTCTGTCTGCCAGTAAAATGAATAGCATTACTTAATCCATTGTAATTCAAAAATTCACTGTGGGATTAATATTCCGAATAGTGTGTGTGTGTGTGTGTGTGTGTGTGTGTGTGTGGTAACAACAGATTGATAGCAACCTTACATCAGAGGTGTTAGCTTGTCTGCACAAATGAAGAGGGGAGGGGAGCAGCCTACTACATATTCACACAACATGCAACTACAGGTTAATGTCAACTCAAACGTTGTTGTTGTCAGATATTAAAGTCTGTTGATTGAGATCTCTGCATTTGATTTTCTGCCTATCCTGCACATATAGTGAACTGCAAATAAAAACAAGTTGTATTCTCGAATCTTTGAATCTCCCCTGCATTTAATTCAGTGTGATCGTCTGACTTTGATAAGTACAGACCGTGTTTTGTATTCAGCACAGCTTGTCCTTAAATGCAAGAACACTTACCAGCTATGGCAAAACGAGTGTGCCACAAATAGTCTCCACTAATAACTAAAACCTGCTTATGTAGGCCTGTAAATCTGATGGTTGCAGTTCCCCGCTGCTTTGTCTTCAAGTGTGACTGGGCCATTTCTAGAAGCTGCCAGAAAGCAGATTTTAGAGAACAGAAAGTAGGTTTTGGGCCGTGATTGTGTGTGTGTGTGTGTGTGACTGTGTGTGTGTGTGTGTGTGTGTGTGGGGGGGGGGGGGGGGGGGTGTAGAATAGTTGCAGAACAGCAGACTTTTGGAAGAGAGTTACCTCAGTTACCAAAAATGTTTGATACCTTCCACGAGTTACAGGGACAAGGACACTCTCCAAATAACTGAACTGCTGAGATGATCTAGTTCGCAATACCAGCTGAGAGCTGATATGATGGGATATCAAGTGTCATGGGTTCTACACTGCCACTAGATGGCGCCTGACACAAAGTAATGAAACATAGGCACATCCTGTCACCTTAAGGACCTCGCACCTTGTGCAAGGAGACAACCAATCACTAAAATGTACTTTGAAGATACAACACACTTTCTAGGAGTTACCCCGAACCTCACAGGGAAATAATTACCACAAAATCTCACCATTTGTTGGTGGAAATGGGTGGCTTGGCTGTAATAAAAACACTCATGTTCTGCAAGTTCTCATTTCCTTTTTTACTCACCACAGACACACCCACAAAACTCAATCAATCATACAATGGAAAAAAAATCTACTAAACACCCCCCAACCAAAACCGAAAATATAGTAGTAATATAGCAGTAGTAGTAAAAATATAGTAGTATTTTCAAGTATTTCAAGCCTCCATACAGTTGCGTCTCAGTTTACGTCATTCACTATACAATAGCATCCCAACTATGAAACTGAATGATTGGTGCTTTGGGCTTATTGCATGCATCCAGCAGGTTCTCATTAAAACATATCTTGTTTTAGGGGTCACTAACAAATCAATGGGAAATGATCTCATGAGGACACCACTCATTTGTTTTGGTTCAGTCGCAGCTGGGTTCAGTAATTTACTTGTTTGATGTTGGGCAGACAGTTGTTATGACGTCACAGGGCGAGGAGTCACTTCATAGCAGTAGTAGAATACCCCCCTTTCCTCTCCCACTTCCTGCACCCCGACATCGGCCAACGTGCGGACCTCGGCCTCCAGCCACAGCAGCCTGGCATCGGGGTCCTCATCTGAGAACTGGAGCAGAGACCCTGAGCTCCGCAACACCTCCAAACACTGCCTCAGCACCACGCCGGCCGTCCCTTTCCCTCCCTTGGACCTCAGCAGGGCGTCCGTGGTGCCCTTGTCCACGATGAGATCTACGCTGCTGGGACCGAAGTGCTGCCCGAGCCGTGTGCAGTCCAGCTCCACAAACTCCAGCCGAGAGGAGACGTTTTGAGGTTGGACGGTCCGCGCTCGGACATGCTCCTGCATCAGACGCACGGCTATGGGGGAGATGTCAGCGCACGTGACCCTCACCGGGGCTGGGCAGTGTTTATAAATGCAAGGTCCCAAAGCAGAGGTACCACAGCCCATATCCAACACCTGCAGCAGGGAATCCGGACGGGACATGCTCTGCAGGAGGGGCATGATGAAGTCCCGGACGGCGCCAAAGCCAAAGAACCACTCAAAGTTTTTGAAGCCAGTCGATCTGCTGCTGTTCTCAGCGTAGAAGCGATCCCAGGTGGCCTTCTTGTCCATGTGGTGGATGAGCTCAGCTGGACAGGCACACAGGTAGATCGGTCAGTGAGCACCAGCAGGAAGATGCAGAAACAGTGTCTGACCTACGACGACTGTCTTCACGGTGCTCTTATGGGTTTCTAATGCTACAACACACCTGTTCATGCACAGCTTTGTCAAATGATGACTGACTGAAAAAAAACAACACACTACTCTGCCAGTTCGATAGATAGACCTCTGCACGTGTAATCTATGCAAACTGCACACTAGTTTTTTCCTTACTTTTTGCACCACTTTCACCATTTTTGACATAGTCTGAAAGTTACTGGCGCTGATTCATACAGATCCCACGCTGTTAGTAGTATCTGACAGATGCAGCATTAGCTTCCACGCGCACTGCTGCGGTGCCTCGGTGTGTGGTGTTGCAGGTACATTTCAGTCGCCACGGCAGTTGGAAAGTAGAAGGTAATACTCAGCTGACACGTACACGATAACGAGGAGTGGAGGCGCACACACGCTGCCGCAGCCCGTCTGCGGGACAGCAACCCCAGCGACTTTGAGAGCGGAGACATGATCCCTCTGCTGCCCTCCTTCACCCGACAAAGAGCTCTCACTCTGCACCACGCATCCAGCCGTCTAACCCCGTATTACGGCGGTCCAGGAAAACCGTGTCCAGAAGGTATCTGTCGCACGTGACGATCTTTGAAGACGATCGAGCGGAGCGCTCGCGCATGGGTGAAAGCCTATTCGGCTGCGTTGCTTCCGGTCTCAGAGAAAGAGAATGTACAGCTTCCCGTGCCGTGTTTGACCGTGCCACTGCAATGTGTTACCAGGCTATGGCACGTTATGAGGTTGATATTTTCGAATACTTAAAACAAGCGCTTTAAAAATGTCCACGGATGGCGTATTTCCTGCCTCCTGACTCTATGAGCTGGGATAGGCTCCAACAGAACCACGTGACAGTGTCCCACTCGATCAGTTCAATTTCTTGGCACGTTCATGCCTGCACTATAACAAACGTCACGTCTTTGTAAGGATACACGTTATTAAGCAATAAACACCTTACTACGTTTGATGTATTTAATTCAACATCATTTTCCTGTTTTTAATTTAATCTATAACTCATATCGTAACTTTCAAGGTCCCTGATAAATCGACTGATGTTTGCTGTTTGTAAAAAAATCTGTGGAAAATCTATGGAAACTTGACTGAGTTTGTAAACCAGGCAGCTATGAAAGTTTGCTTGATAGAAAGTTTGCTCCCCACAGGGGGGCTCAAACACCTCCTTGTCTGGCCCCTTCGCTTTTTCTACAGTATACTGTTCAGAGTAACTGTATTACCCGCTAGGATGCCGTGTTTGGCATATTATGAATTGGCATTCAATGTGACTTTCAGTTGAGTAGAGGTGAATGCATATCCATTGAGACTCTTAGATCCAAATCACTTGTGTAGCGGTGGAAACAAGTAAATCCGCGAAAGCATTAAAGGAAATTAAATCTTTATTGGGCAAATTACATCCCCGTAAGACCATACTGTATTGTTATATGCGCAAAATTTATACACAACAATAAAACCCTTAAAAAATCTTTAAAAAACAAACAACCATACACATGTCTTTCAAGTATCTCTCAGGGAAAGGTGAGTGTTACTTCTACATTTTCCTTTCCATAAATACCATAAATATCATTACACACAGAACTATCGTAGTGGAATTTGCATGTATGTAACACAAGCAAGAGCACAGTTTAATTGTATTTGGTTTTGTATGGCACCTCATGTCATCGAATGCACATTTAGTCTATGTGTAAGTCATAGCAAGGACTGTGGGTGTGGGGACAGAGTCACGGGTTAAAGCTGTGTCCGGCAGCAAGTGGAAAAACAACAGTGGTCAAATGACCATTCAAACGCACACACCTGAATGGGCCTTCTCAGTTCTTTCCACATAGTGCTACGTAACGCACTCGTAGCACGTTCACATTCTGTCAAAATACACGACTTCCGGAGTTACCTGGTCTCGACTTGACCGTGCATGTGAAACGTTATCTCGGTTATACACACTCATGTGATGCTGATGCGTAGCAGGGAACTGTAGGCTTTGCATTTCTCCATTTGTAAGATACCTCAAACCAGATATCGCGTTTTCATGAGCAGGGTCTTCAGAAAACAATGTACATCACATTTTAAGATAAATAGCTACCTACCTCAGCACTGGCCATTAGAAATTAAACACCTCATTAGGGTTAGCACACCACAACATACATTATATGACTATTGAAATGTCTGTATATTGATTTGGGTGATTTATTGTTGCCGACGTCCTATTGCATACCATCACTGCATGGATACGCACTAAATAACCACTTTCCCCTAGTGGGACTGGAAAGATCATCTTGAACACAGAAACTACACTGAACACTGGAAGTGGGGTTGGGGTTATGCTTTCAACTGTGAACATCTGACTGTTCACTTTACAGAACAGCTTCAGCCACTGTCCTATCTGTACCAACCAGGCAAGTGGCGAGTCCATAACTTGGATGCGTCTGCAGTCCAAGCGTGTAAGCATGTTGCCTTGCACGTGGTTGCATGTGAGGCTGAACATGCTTTGGCTTCCAGATTGTGTCATGTAAGATGACTGAAGTGCAGAAGAAAGCAGTAATTATTAGAATGATGTGTGAAGAATCCAGTGTGCATAAAGTTGCTCTGGGTTCTCCCACAGGCCATATACATGTATGCTGAGGTTGACTGGAGACTCTAGCTTGTGTGCTGTGATGGATTGGAGACCTGTCCAGGGGTATATTCCCCGCCTGGGCCCTAGGCGTGCTATTAGAGACTACTGCTGAGCTGTGGGCGACACCAGATGGTAAGATGATGACTGAATGAAAAACAAGTTCATTTTAACGTACACTTGCGTTCCGACAACTCTACGGTCTGAGTCTGGAAATCACTCGGGTGCAGGTGCCTGCTCGCTGCAGCCTCTGTCAGCGCTCAGAGACCAGCTTCCTGTCTCCTTCCATCTTTTCACAAGTCCTGCCAGTTGCTGTTAGTAGCTGCTTTCATGTCCGGTCAGGATGTACAGGTTGCTCAGTGCCGACGGCTCGTCTGTTGGCGTGCTCTGAAGGATGATGTCCCTGTGTCGAGGGGATACAAGATCTGTCAGTTAGGGTCAAACACAAAACGAAGATCTGAGCTTAAGCGTCCTTCCCCACTATCCGATTCTTCCTCCACATACCTGTTTGTCCCTAGAACTCTGAACACTCGACTCTCATCTGTTATCTCCTGTGTCACCTGTAGGCAGAGGTAGAATGTATCTGTTGTACACAAGTAAGAAAAAACAAAGTCATGACTAGGCTGATGGACCGTGTAGCTCCTCACCTCATTTGAGTGAAAGCTTTTCCCTTTAAGGCCGTGCTTCCAGAAAGCCAGCACGCTGTCCTGCAAACACACTGCAACAGCACGTGGCGTCACTCGGCTGTCAACACAAGTACGCAGTCTCATGCTCTACTTTGGGAGTTACTCATACCTAGAGTTTCAATGTGGAAATCAAAAACCATTTCAGCGGCCAGCTCTTTCGACGGCAGTCCTCGGAGGTTCACGACTTTGACAGTTTCTGTCCGGAGATCGAGACGGACGATTAAACAGATGAGGACACGGGGGGGAATGAGCGGCAGACAGTCACATGCAGGGGACTCACTTTCAAAGGCGATGAGGACAGTGTCTCTGTCCAGCTGGGTAACCTGCGCTGCCCTGAGTGCTCCACTGTCTGACACACACACACACACACACACAGACAGAGATGGTGATTGTTCAGCTCAGAATGTCAGCAACGCAGGACCGGACAACATCCAGAATTAACATCAAGGAGGAGGAGGACAGACAGCAGCATAGCAAAACAATGAATGAATGAATGGAAGTAGAATTCAAGTTCATGTATATTCTTTAGTGTGTAACGATAAGACTTTTAAATCACAAAATGTGTTAATTCAATTTTCCATAAATAAACATTTTTTTTCTCCCATTAATAGATATTAAAAGCCTTGTGGAACAAATAATTTATTTAATATTTTAACATTTAAACATAATGGAAGAACCTTTAATTTCATATGTAAACCATTTTCAGAGTTCTGTCGCTATCTTTTCAATCTTTTGCACAAAATCTGCAGAACTGTTTTATATTACAATCCATTATTTACATTAATCTCATGTCTTTTATTGACTGTGAGACAAATAAGGCAGATTCTATTCTATTCTTAATACAGAAAATGCCTGTGTGTGTTTATGTGCATGGGAATTTCTTTGAATTACAATGACTTGAATTCCTTTTCCATTCATTCCAGTTCAAGGCCCAGTGCAGCATCCCCTGGTGAACTGATTCTGAAACTCTTCTTCTAGTGGCCTCAGTGGCCACAGCAGTCCATCCTACCTGGTGTTGAAATGGGCGAGCTGTTCAGCTCTATGATATCAAACTTGAGCTGCGGGCTGTGTTTCTCACTGCTGCTCTTCCTGACCCCGACACACAGCTGGGGAAACTCATCCGTCACCAGCACCAGCAGCTCGAAGATGGGCAGGGAGTCGGGCAGCTTGATCGCTATGTGCTGCAAAGTCAAACAGTGGGGCAACGGGCTCAGGGGGATCCATATAAAGAGGATACAACGGCGGGAATGCGACTGTCTGAGCATCTGGATGTACCTTTAGATGCATGAACTTCTGCAGGGGTTCATACCAAAGCAGCAGGACCAGGCCAGAGGGGACGGCCCCGCACAGAAAGGTGCTGTCTGTGTAGGGGTTCCTGGCTGAGAGGTGGAGGAAGAGGCAGACAGTCTGTCGTTGCTCTTCCCAATGAGTGACACAGCATGGAGATTCTGCTCACCCACCTACGCTACACCTCCGACATCCTTTAGTGTCTGGGATCTTCACGGATACGGCAAACTTTCTGTGGAGGGATGGAAAACAGATCGGTGACAAGACAGCAAACATCCACGGTGTAGATACAGTCAGCGATGCTTGGTTAAAAACAACCCTCTGCTCATCTAAGTAATATAAAAAGGCTGTTTTTTTTTTACTCAAACGCTAATTTGAAATGCTAACTCACTGAGACGTCTACATTGCTGTTCTTTATTTCATAAGGGCTGGACTACAGTGTCATTCCCTTGCATTGCTTCTGCCATCTGATATAGGTAAAAACACAGTATGACACTGACATCACAAACTGGAGGGGATGGAATTCTTTGAATGACATACATCTGTATCTGTGGGATTTGGTGGCATTTAATAGTATGATAACGTCCAACTCAACGCCTTATCATATGCAAGTAAAAACTGCAAAAAAAATACTCAAATAGTACAAATAATAGTATAGTATAGTATAGTATAGTAGAATGTAGAGTATGTACTTGGGAGGGACATTTGTTGTGACTTAAATGCCGCATGAGATTAGAGTAAATCACATCTCATCATGATTAATGCCCGTTCCAGATACGATGTGGTTCGACCCCATAACAATGCCACTGTCACCTGGGGTTGATCCTCTCGGTGAAGCGGTTGGTGCTGAGCGACAGGCTGCTGTGCTTCTTCTGCACGTGTCCGCGCTGCTCGAACAGCGCGGTCAGGCTGTGCGAGTACAGCTGCGAGGACTTCCCTGCAAGGTGGACACGTCTCGTGAGAGGGCCGCACGCCGCGCGGCGCCCCGTGCCCTCTCCCGCAAAACTGACATCGGAAGAGGATGTGTTACCCGACACAGACATCAGCACGTTGTTCATGACGTAGAGCCACGTGCACCTCTGGGGCAGCAGCTGGGAGGAGGGACGGGGGGAGAAGAGAGGTTCGGTTCGCTGGCAGTCACATGCCGAAGATGTCCGAGATGAGTTGCTCGAGCTCTTCTCCTACCTTTTCCAGCGTGTCTTCGTGGAGCTCGTTAAGGTTGAGTATGTAGATGCCCTCCTCCGCCCCCAGAATCAGGTACTGATCTAACAAGGAGAGTTAAACAGCTAATTCTCCGACCGCGGGGACGCAGAGAATGCTGGTACGCTAAGGAGCTTTGGCTGTGCTGCCTCACTGCCTCACCTCTCGTCTTGGGTAAAATCCAGGTCACAGCGCAATGGATGGTGAGGGGACAGCCGTTGAAGACCTTGGAGAAGCAGGCTCCCATCTGCAGACGCAGCACAGTCACTGACCGACCTGACCCAGTGTTTCAATGATGACCCGACTCGGAACAGGACGAGACGGTGCTACCATACAACGCTATGATCATCCGCTGTTCTAAAGCTGCCGTCGTGTCGTGCGCTGATCCTGTTAGTGGTCATGGTGTTTTGTCACCACATGCTGTTAGATTTCACACTTACATGGACTTGAGGGGTAGGAGGAAGTCCATGACAATCAGCCCTCTAGAAATTCCAAAGGTTACACACACACACACACACACACAAACACATAAAGGAAGGGGATAAAAACTGTGCATGAGATGCATTATTACAAATCAAGGTCCGGTCAGACACTGATCCGGCGGGACGTTATTAGGTTAAGGAAATCACTCGGGTTTGTTGATACTGGCGTTAAGACGGTGCCACTCACGGAGTCCTCGGTCTTCTTCCGCAGCGTGCTCCACTCCGGGGAGAGCGGCGTGTCTCTCTTCGGCGAGGTCACCGTGGCCGCCTTCCTCCTCTCCGCCGGGATGGCGTCCCCCACGGGGAGACACGGGTCACTGCAGCGCTGCCTGATGTCCTGAGTGGCCGAGCACCTGGCCAGCACTTCAACACACACACACAGACAAGAAAAGAGACCTTCACCTGCCTGAGCTCATCAGATGACTCAGGATCAGAGTCACAGAATGTTGCTTGTTCGCCGTTTGTGATGCAAAAGTCATTCAAGTGTTTCGGATATATTACTCACACTGCACAATCCCAACAGAGTATGTGTGAATTTTCGCTCATAAAGCGACTAAAGCGTCACTCAGATGGCAACAGCGTTAGTAATGCACGGCGTCTAGCCTTAAGGGGACAAGTAATTCACTCTCCGTAACATGCTCGTGAACGGGGACCTTTGCATGCAGAATCCCAAACCTGTGCATCGTGAGAACAACATGAGATGATGAGGTGAAATTTCATTTGAGAGGATGAAAGGCAGTTGGGCGCAGAGTACATGCATATATGTTAAGGGCGACAATGAGTTCAAGACAAAATGTAGATGTAGATAGATAAATCTGGAAGAATCACTACGTCGATACAATACAACGTGTTAAGATGGATTGAAAAAACACATACTATTGTTCAATGTCAGACAAAATACATGGAAAAATGATCTGGAAGAACCAACGACATCGATACGATGGCATGTGTTAAAATGGGATTGAAAATATGTCACTGACATGTTTTCAAAGCCATCTAGAATACATGCATACTTTAAGGATGACACTGAGTTAAATGTCAGATAAAGTGTAAAGAAAAACAATCTGGAAGAATAACTGCATCGTTACTATTGTAACAGATATTATTGTAATACAATAGTATGTGTATCTTCACATATACTGTCGATGTAATGTCCTTAAAGTCCATGAAGTCTCAGGGCCCTGACAGACAAGGCTGTGCCTCCTGTGGTTAGTAACGGCGGCTCGGTTAGTAGCCGCGGCCGGGCGCGCCTCCGCCTCTTGAACATGCCGCGCCTCCGCCTGGTACCTGAGCTGGAGCCGGACTCGGCGGCAGAGGCCACGGAGGCGTCCGGACCCAGGGTGCAGCTGGGCCGCAGGGTCAGGTCCCCGCTCTCCGGGCCAGGGCTCAGAGAGCTGAAGGCGGGCAGGGACGCTGTGGACGGGCTGAACAAGCCGCTCTTCCTACCTCCCTGGATGAACACACACACACACAGACACACATTCACACAAGTGTCCGGCACACTCTGATTCTATGTATGTGAATGACTGTGACGCTGTCATTTTGGAGTGGTCAATTCCACGATCAGACACCAGGGGGCAGCATCCCCTCGCTGTACATCCAAATATGTTTTCTCTGCATTCCTACAAATCTAGCCAATGTTTCAAATGTTATTATTTTGTAATATTACTTATTTAGTTAGCTATTTAGTTCCTATCCCTAAGCCAAACTAAATAACATGTACATTGTTTGCTGCTGTTTCAACAGCCGGGATAACTTCGATTTAGTAGCCATCGTCAACAATGTTTCGCAACCGGTTTGAGGGCATTTTCCTCCGTTCTGGGTGTGTGGCTCGCACTCACATCAGTAGACGGCGTCCTCTTGATAGTCAAACTCCTGAAAGACAAAGCAGTGACAGTGTCCCGATCACGACTCCTCCAGATTACGTCTCCCGAGCAGGCACGCACGTCAAGCTGGGACAACACAGGCGAGATGCTTGAGATGCTGAGGGCAGGGCGACGGCAGCACGCGGACAAACAACCCCCCGGGCAACGCCACCAACGAAAGCAGACGACGACAAGAAAAAAGCCCCTCCAGAAGAACAAAACAAAACAAAAAAAAAGCTTAAAGACCAGTGGGTTTGTGCTGAGTCACGTCCACACCCAGCGTGCGGAGAGGCAGGGAGGGGGGACACAAACCCACTGACTTTGTCGATGTTTTGCATTAGCTGACATCTATGTCGTCCAAACGAGGCAAAGGAACGCAGTGGTCACGAACACAAACAGCTGATTCGAGGTCAATCGGAGTGGGATGGCGAGGGGTGGGGGGGGGGGGGGGGGGGACACTGCTGTTAGGCGAGGCTGGAGTTGGTGTCAGGGCCTACCTCAGCTGCAGAGCTTGTTCCACACATTCCAACAGGCTCCTGCAACAGGAAGACCTGGTGTTTATCTGACCGTGGGCCTGAGTGGCCACAACAATGCCAGGGAGGGGGTCAGAGGTCAACTCCTGCTGCATCTGGGCCTCTACTGTGCTCCCGAGGCTCAGATCGCACGCCCGTTTTTAGCAACGCTCTCCAGTTCAGCAAAATCATACCTTTACGCGTCTCATCACTGCTGTCAAAGCTGAGAACGTTGTCCTCATCTACTCATGTATGTAGCTGGGGGCTATAGATCAATCTAAAGCAAGAGCTGTAATCCAGTGTGTTACACCTTCACTTTCATTGTATCAAATACATACAGTATCCATTTCATTCAACCAAACCGAAACAAAGGCACAGCTCTAATGCCATAGTTTTGGCCAAATAGTTACACCCAAGGCCAGGATGTTCCGGAATGTCAACATGTTGCTGTTGAGTCCAAATAGCAAAATCAGTCAGGCCATGACTCTGTGTCTTCAAGCCTTAGGGGATGCTCTTGTTTTAATTTGTTTAACTTTTTATCCTATTTTTCATGCTTTTCATTCTATCAGGGAGTCAGTCTGGGCTTTAGTCTTGGAATTGATGATTTTTACTGCTCTCCACCACATCAGAGGTGTTTAGGGAGTATTAGACTGTGCAAAAAAAATGCAAGTCTGTAATATTTCAGCATTAGAAACTGTACTTTGCATGTGGTATATAAAATCTGTTGTTTTTTTGTATCTGAACAGACTGTCAGCGGAGGTCGGTCTAGGCGGCCTTACGGTGAGTTGTCTTCATCTCCAGACAGACTCCAGTCGTCGTCATAGGTGCCCTGCTGGGAGGGCGACACAACAGAAGCTGTGGTCACGCTCACGTATACCGGTGTGCACACCCTAAACCCGACACGTAAACTATCCAGTCCATTACCAAATCTGGATACGGCTCGGTGACTTTCCTGCGTGGGGGCCCGAACTTCACCTGGTCAACTGCGGAAACAAAAAGGTCTCAGAGGACTGAAGAGAGCAGATCATACTCAAATCAAACATGGCAGTACGAGAGAAATAGGATTCATCTCTTAAAAACAAAAGATATTCAAACGTTTTTTGTGATTTTATCTGTCAATTATCGATCTATACATTGATTCATTGTTGGGAGCGTCATATTTTTGTTAAGATTATGCATCTCGTGGTTTTGATATGGCATTGCTCTAACCAGGTGCGTTCTTCTCCTGCACACTGTAGGGAGTATGTGCATGCATCTCACCTCTTGCTATGGTAAAAAAAATAAATAAAGAAGTGGAGTGTTTCAGTCTGATTGACAGGAAAGCAGCTTGTTTAGAGTAAACGTGCTTGAAAAATGTGAACACAAACGTGATTTTTTTTTTTTTTTTGCAGCATTTCGTCACATTTGGTTTTCAGGTCAAGCCTTTGACGCGTGGCTCTGTAAACCTGAAAGCCTGAGACAGATCAGACTTGGCTGACAACCTATAACCGCCGAGAACCTGAGCCAGTCGGTTGACGGTTGGCTTTGAAGCAGGGGAAGGATGAAACAAAGCGAAACTAAACCTGAAAGCAGAAGTTACACTCCGGTCTCTGTCCAAAAAAGGTTTATAAAATGGTCACACAGAACGGGGCGAAATCCTCAAACGTGTTTGGTCCTCAAAGATATTCAGTTTGCGGTCAACAGACTGAAGAACGAAGAACACGTTTGTCTTAAAACGATTGATTAAAACTGTATCGATCCCAGGGTAGTATGACCTTCTACTCGACGAACGAACTAACTGAGTTGAGTCGGTGAACCGATTCGTCTCGAGACATGCGCAGGTCTTTGGGAAGGAACAGGGGCAGGGAGGGCCAGCCCTCAAACCCTCAAAGGGCGTTTTGGTCAAAAAGTGTTGAAGGCGCGCGCAGCCTGAGCGTCTGCAGACAGCGCGGGCCGGGGGGGCTGAGGTGAGCGTCGGCCTGACTTGTGAAACGGGTGCTGGGCAGGGTGCGAAGCCAGATTATCACACCAGAAACACACCACAAACGGGGAGGATGAAGTCAGGCCAGCTCGTGCACAGAAGCGGCACTGTTGACATGTTCCCTGTGCCATCCTGTGACGCAGCCCCCCGCCCGCCCCCCCCCCTCCCACATGCATGAACAGGCTTGGCTGACTGAGGGCCCTCTTGTCTGCACTCTTGTTACGGAGATCGCCGGGGGTCCTGACACACAATGGGGCCAGTCTTGAGGCAGCACAGCCGGCGTACAGTACAGTAGGCCGAGACATGCATGCGTGCGGTCACACAGGCAGAGCCACGGAGTCTGCAGCACACACAGCGGCGATGGGGCACACCGTGGCCTGCCAGCCCCTGTCTCTGTCTCGGTTCAGCTTCTCGGTTTGATTTCAACAGGTTTCTGTTCAGTTTTTCTTTCACCACACGCACATCTGTGCTGTTCTGGGCTGCTCCCGTCTCCCCAGCCGACCCCGGTCTTTGTCTGTCCTGCCTGCGCTTAGGTCTCGTCTTCAGGAAAAGACGTCGATCCTTGTTTCAGGAGGAATCATACGCCGGGAGCAGCTCTCGCTGAGCCAGATAAAGCCAGCAAGCTCTTCGGTTGTGGTCACTGTGCAGACACAATGGAGCCAAACTCTCCAAAACCTCACAACAGATGCAGCCAGCGGACAACATGAGCCTGCAACGCCCCATGAAACCACCAGATATTCTTTTTTTCACGTTTCTCTATGTATACGCAGAGAGAGCAAACGAGCGGATTTGTAAAACGTTTTCGGACTGTACGGCTACTTATGATCTTCAGCTGTTCGGTTTTCATCTGCGTGATGTGTTATCTGCTGACCACGGACAGGTAGCCTGGGTCCAGTGGGTGTGTCTGGGTACGTCCGTGCGTGCACGTGTGTGTAGCATGTCCTCACATTGTTCCTCAGACAGGGTGCGCTCCACAGGCAGGTGCTTCCCCGCTGACTGGATCTTGTCTGGAGCTATTTCCCCAGTCTGTCAGCAGAGACACGCCAGCGAAAACAGTGAGTCTGTGCCCGGCTGTCTGAGACAGCAACACAGCCGCAGGTTCTCCCGCTAAACGCTCTGTTATGGTTGACTTCATCATGACATGATCAAGTATCAGAATATCAATAGGTAAACCTGTGCCACTGACCTCTATCTCCATGTCGTCCATGCTGTGTATGTGGCTGGACTGGAGCTCTGGGTTGTTGGCCATATCCAGCAGCTCTATGATCAGGTTGCGGGTCAGCAGCTGAGTCACGAATGGATGCTGAAGGACCGGATTACACGTTAACTCGACAAACCCCGAGGATGGCTTCAGGCAAACCGTGCCCGACCAAACTGCTTATCAACCTTCCTGAATGTATTAAATCTCCCTCTATCTATTCGTTGAGAGTTTGGCCAGCACTTCTGTACCGCGAATACAGGTACACAGAGGTGGCTGTAGCCTCCCCACTGATCCTAGGTGATGATGGGGGAGCAAACCTGCAGCAGGGTCTCAGCTGAGGGCCTTTTACGAGGGTTTTTAATGAGAGCCATCTTCACAAAGCTTTGGAAACCAGAAGACCTGCACACACAGAAAGGGAGTGGAGACATGGTACATGAAAGCACAATACACTTAAACTAATCTAGTCATCTGTAAAAGATTACTTTGCAAGACATTTAACCTGTTAATCTGCCAGTTATTTCCTTGATTGATGTCAGAGAATTTTGATCCATGTCTTTCTTAAGTGTATATTCTTAGAGGCTCAAACCCACTATACGTATATAGTTGATGAGATGAACCTTTAAAAAGGTTAGTAGACTGGACTCACCATTTGGATTTATCTTTAAGTCTCGGCGGCTGGAAGTTGCTCTTGGACATCAACATCAGGGCTCTGAAACAGCGTTTTAAAGGTCGTCAAGCCGAAGCGTGCCGCAGCATCCACGGTCCGAGACGCTCTGGTCTGGAGTCTCTCTGGACTCACCTCATCGGGTGGAGGTCAAACATGGGCGGCTGCAGCTCGGCCAACTCGATGGCGGTGATGCCCACGGCCCAGATATCACACAGGTGGTTGTAGCCTCCCTTCTTCTCCACAGCGGCCACCTCCGGAGCCATCCTGTATGAAAACGAACGAAGAGAAGCCTGCATGAAGCTGCTTGGAACTTCCCGAAACAACTAAGTTGCAGTAAAAACACCATCACAGCTACTGGTCAGCCACACTAAAAGGAGCCTGCGCCACCAGATATAAACACTGGTGAAAAAAATCACAAAGGTGGGAAAAGGCACAAAGACAGGAAGTCCAACAAAACATAACAAAATAAAACAGGAGATGGGCTAAATTCGAGGCACCGCCATTACACAAAGCTGAGATCGGTAACATAAACAGTCAAAAGGTAAAAAGTACTGAAGAAACAGGTTTATATGTAGATATATATACAGCCGTAGTCACTGTGTGCAGGTCATGTGTTTGTGGTGTCAAGCAAAGAAGGTGTGCTTCAGTTCACTGTGTTTTCTGGGTATTTCCATTAGATTTATCAACCGTTAAACATGAATTACCACAATTCTCATTCCACTGAGCAAACAGCAGTGCTTAATAACAGATCTTTAAGGGATGCTCACAGCACTGCATTTCACGCCATGCAGATATATAAACACAATAAATGTCCCAAAAGAAGGTTTGCAGCATTCTGCCACATTTGGTAGGGGCGGCCATCAATCCCACTATGCTCCCGCAGCATGGAAGCAGAAATGCGGAGGAATAGTCAACTGGTGCAATTATCATAATGAAGGGGGTACTATTCGGAGTACTTTGGTCCTTCCTCTTACCAGTAAGGAGTTCCGATGAAGGACTTCCTCTTGGCCACGGATGCACTGATTTCCGCCGCCACTCCAAAGTCGGCTAGACCCAGGGGAGACAGGCACAATCACACACAGGCCAGACATTAAAAGCCGTTATCGGTGTGTGCCCGGCACTGATCGCCACTGACCCAGCTTCACGTCCCCCCGCTCCGTCAACAGGATGTTGGCGCCCTGCACGGAGAAGACACACATGCCGATCCAACCCATGAGTAAATTTAAAGCACAGACACACATAGGACCAAAGCATTTACATGCCGCGTTACCTTTATGTCCCGATGCATTTTGCCAGTTTCGTGCAGGTGATACAAACCCTGGGAGGAGTGAAAATCAGATCAGTTATGCGGAAATGTTATTATTATACAGTTCTATCATCCCTTCTATCAATCTACCCTAACCCATAAACTAGGATAAACCCTATCCCTAGACCTGACCCTAGCCGTAATGCTAACCCTGACCATAACACTAACCGCAACCATAACGCTAACTCTGACACCAGTGCTAACCCTAAAAATAACTTACGCTAACCCTAGCCCTGAAGTGCCAGGAGGATCAAATCACTATGCACAGGAAAACATCCAATTCTTCAAGAGATGCAGATACACACATTTACAACTCCATACCCACATCTTGAGGCCTGATTCTTGCAGACTTGCAGAGACCAGGAGAAGGTCAGTTGCAAGCAAAATGCAGACGCTCTGGCTTGTTGCGCCGAGTGTACTGTTCTGCTGCTGCAGCATTTACCAGTCCAGTATATTTAGTGGTCTGGCGCGGTTAAATACCATTTAGCTGCTCTGGGGCTGGGAAAAACACATGACTCACTGTTTGCAGCGTATCTTTAGAGATTTCACAATGGGGCGGCAGCAACCAGCAGCCCTGAGCCTCACCTGCAGGGTCTCTCTGCACACATAGGCGATCTGTTTCTCCTTTAGTGGGCCCGTCACTGTGGAGAAGAGCTTGATTAATCACTCCCAGCCTCGACAGGGGAAGTAATGCTTTTCTAAAAATAGGACAACTAGATTTTCTGGGTTCATTTTGCCTCTTTCAGGTACTTTTTCCTGTGGATATGTGAACGCTTTGAAGTTTATTTATGGTTTGCTGCAGTAACGTATTAATACAGTTTACAATTGCCATAGCCGTGGCAGACAAGCCTCATATAAGGACTGGAATCATAGGGAATAATGTCAGCATATCTGCAGCTAAGTGTTGTCTGTACAGCTGAATCATCCAATTCCACTAAGTGGCATGTCACTTGAAAATTCAGGTTTTTGCTTATAATTACAAACGCTTTTTAGGATCCGGTGTAATAATGGGTTCAGAAACAGAGGTAGACCGAGGCTGCCAAATTTCTGCATTTTGTTCTGTAGATGTGAAATTTACCTTGATCTATTATTTCGTCTTGTTCTGGGTTGGAAAGTAATGCAATACTAATGCAAAACACAGTAGAAGGATTATATGGGTGGCACAGAAGACGGTTACAGGAGATGGTCACCACCTCCACCACCTGTCAGATTTTGTGATCATAAATTTGAAACCACGTGCGGAACGGGTCTGACCTCAAACACAGCAACCTATGGGACGCTGGGGTGTTGCGTAACACTACGGATGCAGATGATAATGAAGCTTTGAAGCTGCGTGACATTTTTCACTATTTGTACCGTGATACATATCCTGGAGGGAGCCTCCGCCGCAGTACTCCATGCAGATCCACAGCTTGGTATTCCTGGAAGGACACACACACGCTGTGTTAACCATGTGTGGCGACAGCGCTAGGCACTCGGCCGTCTAACTCGGCACTGAAAGCGTAGGGGTGGAATTCCAGCGACAGCGTGGGGAAGATAAAAGTCACATTCCACGTCTCTCGGCCCACCAACAATCCCAGACATCCCACGCGCGTGAGGCCGAAGGCACCTGTGGTAGCTGCCGAAGTAGGCCACGATGTTTTTGTGCTTGCACTCCTTCATCATGGTGATCTCCTGCTGGATGGACGTGATGTCGTCACCTGAACACACAGACGGACGGACGGACGGACGGACAGACAGACAGACGGTTCAGCCACACTTGTGGAAAATGACAGAGCAGTGGTGTGAGCGCTGGTATGCGAGTCTCTCAGCGGCCGTGTTTGTTTATCTTGCGCAGGGAGAGGAGTGAGGCGAGGCGCTGCTACTAATCAGCCACGAGTTCCAAAGGAGGAGCGGGCCGTCCTTTCTAGGCCCGGCGGCCTCCAGTGAGCGTTTGAGACTTGGCACCCCGGTGGCTGCGTTTAAATGGACAGCGACATTCACGGCGATTACCTTGTTGAGGCAAAGAACGGATTGAGGTGTTTACATGAGCTTTTTATAGAACATTCCATTCGCATCCCTGTCCAGATGCAGGGAGACCGTGGGATTCATGCCTTATGGCATGTCCACATTACCGCATACAAATCATCTACTATCAGAGCGTCCATATTATGGTGTTATTCTGCAGCATCCAAAGCTTCGTCATAGTCATATTCCCTCACCCTCATCCCAAACATGGCAAAACACTGCTCATTCAGGACGTTTGTTGTGAATAGAGTTTATAAAGTGTGAATCAGACTGCAAAGCTATCGAGCCCTGTCTTGGTATAGAATACCAGTATAAGGATTGTTTGTTCCTTTTCTCCTTCGCTGAAAATGAGTAGCTAGTTTTGCAGGCGGTGCGGACAGAGGGAACGATGGCAGCAAGTATCTTCCAGCATGCGTACGTGCACGTCAGTGCTGTTCCGTCTACCCTTTAATTTAGAGATTTTTGAGGAGCAGTCTGACAGTTCAGGAAACCCCTTGCGTGCGGGCCACGTGCATAGAAAATCTCACACCAAGACGTGTTGTCAACTGCCATCCCCTTCGCTTTTACCTTATCAAAAGGTCAAAGCCAGTGAAACAAATCCAAGTGCAATGTGTGTCTTGTGGCCACTTCCACTGCTGGCATCAGCCAAACATGTGGCCTCAGAGTCTAAATCTGCGACCTGGCAGTGCGCAAGACATTTCCCAACATAGCTACTTGTTATGAAAGTGAGGGAACAAAGTTCGGATGACTGTTTTTGAATCGAATTCAGGCATCATATTCCTGCAGTTTTGGACATCAGTAGGTGGGATTGCGTGGTGTGAGGTTTACCGGGGTCCAGCTTCACAATCTTGATCGCCGCCAGCTCCGATGACCTGATGTTGCGAGCCTAAACGAGCAAGAAGGACGGAGAGGGTGAGCCAACGTAAGCAACACACACACTCACACACACACACACACACACACACACACACAGACAACGAGGTGAAGCTACAAACGCCTTCTATTCAGGTCAAGTCATTTAAACCGTAACGATGAGAGAGGATGACAATGCATTGTTGGGGCTGTTCGGCCACGTGGAGAAAAGGCAGGAGTTTAACAACCTCACACTCACCTCTCGCATGAATCCACATTATGCGGCACATATCCGTTTTGAATTCGACTTACCTCTATTTAACTTTTTTTAATCTATTCGTTTTCTTAATTCATCGGGTCATTTTGTGGGGAAAACGTAAATAAAAATGAATAAAGTTTTGTTAAATAATCTGTAGGAATTTCATTGGATTCGACCTCCTTCGATGAGCTGAATTTCACACTCTCTGGTACACAGCTTATGTGCACAGACACAGACACACACAGGCACACAGACACACACACACACACACGCGGGGAGTGCACATGGAGAGTGCAAATGCGAGTTTTATGACCGAAGTAGTCACATGAATGATGGCATGCCGAGACCCTCTCAAGCCGTTCCAAAAAGCCAATTAGGTTAAAGGACCTGCTGACGCCATTCCCGTTAACTCGCAGTGTTGAAGGCAGACCTGCTTCTGCCGGCTGCCCTCGCGCATCACAGATCATGTTGCATCTGGAGGACGCGTCGCAGTCGGGGAACGTCGGCCCGACTGGCCGAACAACCAAGCTCACATTCAGTCTGCGACCCTTCCATCGCCCCCCCCCCCCCTCCCAGAGTTCAGAACTTCTGGCCCCAAATCGAACATTTCCGGAGCCACCAAGTCATCAGGGAGCTTCTGAGGTGGAAAACGAGCCAATGAAACACATTTGCATCCGCAGGCGTTCTCACTCAGGACCCGCAACGCCCTTCACGTGATCCCTCGGAGGCCAGAGGCAGTTTGTGCTCCCACTGGCGACCCTATCAAACAGATGCGGTCGCAAACCCGGAGCGAAGATGAAGACTGAGCCCCTTAAGAAAAAAAAGAAAAGAATCGAGCAGAGCAGCGGGACAAACCGCATGACTGCTTACTGAGGTTAGACTATCTGGTCCTTTCCTGCTCTGAGAATATCCCTCAAACTCAAATTCAATTCCGTTCAACTTGGCAACACGGCGCGTCGCGAACTGAGCGCATGCAACCTGCTCCACACTCAGTGGACGAGCTGAAATCCATGAGGCTTTTTGGGACCACTTAAGTCATTCGTTCAGGGGTCTACTAAGCGTCAAGATTATACACTGCACCTTTCCGGCTCACGGTCTGAAGACACGAGGTCCGGCCTGGGCCGCGAGGATAACAAAACCCCGGCATGAGCCCGGCCGCTCAGGCGCCCTATCTTGATGATAACGATGGACTGAGTAATTCGAGTAATCACTGCTCCCTGGTGCGGCTTTAACCTTGCATCGACTGCGCTGCCCTTGCCAACGGTGCTCTTCCCATCCTCCGGCTTTCCAGACTAATAGCAGCGCTCCATCGGATATGACTCCAGCCTTAACTGTGACCGTGTCACCAAAAAAAGCTGGATCCTGCACGGGTCTACACGCATGTCCGTAAACAGCCGGTCCAGACAATGAGGAAGGGGGAAAAACAAGTTCAGACTGGGTATTTAAAGGCCTGATGAATGTGACTTTTGAGCTACTGTCTTAATGGAACTAATATGAGCTTAGTTTGAGGCCTCCAGACACATCAATCCCTAAAACACCACCACTGGGATCTTGAAATAAAATCACCACGTTTTAGCTTTAACATCTGCAGACAAATAGCAGAGAAGCTCAGATTCTAGAACACGGCTCCATTTCTTCAAACCCTAAATTTGTTTTTTTGCCCCGTCAATCATCCTATTAGTCTGTAAACTGGCTGTCGCAGCTCTAACTGTTTTCATAACGTGCCGCAGACTGCAGAGCTTTCATTGCCGAAGCCAGACGGCCCCAGACGGCCCGCACCGCCCTCGTCACTCCACACGCCGAGGGGAAAACCAGCGATCCCGCTTCCCTCACAGCGCCGAATTACGTCAAGAGCCGTTTTACAACGTTTCCAACCGTCACTCATCCTGGGAACATCGGCGCCCCCCCGCCCCCCGCCCCCCCCCCCTGCTCGGCCAAGTCCAACAGACGAGGCAGGATCAGCACGTCACCTCAACACAACCTGCGGCTGCGTTCACTTCCTGTTTTCTTTCCTGTTCTAGCACAGGGCTTCCTGTGACTACAGTGACAGTCATGTCTCCAAGATGGCTTTCACAAAGAAACCAGGCCTGAAATAACAGCTCTGTTAGGTAACAGAGTGAGTGAGAGGGTGTGTGTGTGTGTAACTCTTTGATCAGGCACCCAAATGAACTGTAAGCCCGAACGTATGTGGCACGTGAATCTTCTTTTTTTTACTGAAATACGATACCATGATTGCTGAAAACATCGTTTTCGACACTTTTGACACAATTGCACCAGCTCTGTTCATCCGCGTCCTATTGTTGATGTCACACTGATGGCTGATGTGAATGCCTCAGACATACTGCGGCTCTGCTCGGGTTACGGTACATCGAACCACAGCAGATGACAATCACCCCAGAGGGGAGGCCATGAACTGAGCGTACACCCGTCTGGTGATTCTGAACAAACTGCGGAACCATTCCGCCGTTCTCCTCCGAGATCGTTCCCATGTCCCCGCGCGCCTGTGAGGCGCGAGGCTCCATTGAAATGAAAGCGCGCGTCCCCCCTCCTTCGGTGAACAGGGATACACGTGAAGACAACTGACACTGGATCGCTCTACGTCGTCTTTTAAGCTTCGGAGCAGGTGAACCGATCGCGGGCTCTGCCTCTACAGTATGTGCGTTCTGACACAAGGCAACATAAGTAAGAGCTGGTGAGGGGGGAAATCCTTCACATTCAGAGATGTGACTGCACGTGCCCTCCGACAGCAGTGCCCCAGCGCCATGTGGCTCTCGGCTGAACGGCCTAATGAAAGGCTGCAGTGAGACGCCGCAGTTTCCCAATTCGGCGACGTTTCAGCAACGTTTCACACACAACGCTCACGCACATACATTTTTCTCAAGCAGCACGGAAAATGTGACGCAATTCTACATGCATTCGTGTGTGCGTGTGCGTGTGCGTGTGTGTGTGTGCGTGTGCGTGTGCGTGTGCGTGGGAGAGCATGGGAGGAATTAAGCAACACCAACAAGACTTCGGTGACTTCAGCGAAACTTCTATAGTGGGGGATAGAAATCTTCTTTTTTTCAGATTTTTAACTAACGTTGTCCAGGGAAAGAGCGTTCATTGTCAAGTCACGGCTTGAATTTGATTGCGTGATGCATTGATATCACGAGAGCCTCTCGAGCCTAATTGCCACCCCTTGAGAAACTTCCTATTTACTCACCGAATAGGAAGAAATCGCGTTCATTGCGCAAAATAGGTACAACAATGGTTCTGCCATGGCCGAAATCTTAAGCTCTGCGTTCTTAGTCCGCACCCATGCCTCTATGAAAATTTCAACTGCTTCGACACAAACTTCTCCTCGTCGTGTTTTCACCAGACTCGCCGGGACAAAGGTTCCTTTTCTAATCCTCGCTGACATTCAGCTGCGAGACAGGAAACCATAAATCATAAAGGAGGGCAGACATCATCGGTGTCTTCCTGGGGAAAAAGAGAACGCTGGCACCGATCTCAGCACTTGCAGTAACAGCGAGGCCGATGACAACGCGCCCTGCCCCGTGCCAATCTGCCTAGCCGGAGTGAAAACCCCAAGCAGAGTGCTTTACAATTACCCCTCATTGGTTTAACATCGATTTGACGTTACACCACTGCGGCTGCTAAATGGCTGTGACACAGACAATGCAATATGGCGGCAATGAACATGAACATTCACTGTGACAATGGAAAAATCACTTGTGATTTACAACTGGAGCCACTACAAGGCTGTCGTTGCGATGGCGTATTCTCTCTAATCTTACAAACACCCAAATAACAACAAGAGAAACAGGATTTTGAGACTTTGTTTTTCACTTGACTCTCCATGCTGTGCCATCTAGTCTCTGTGCTATCTAGTCTCTGTGCCATCTAGTCTCTGTGCTACCTAGTCTCTGTGCTATCTAGTCTCTGAACAGTAGGTAGGTTCAGGCAGTTGGAGGCTTAACCCAATCGATGGAATTCCACTACTAAATCGTTTCAGTTCCTCAATCGGAACAAAAAAAGAATAATATATGGACACATATCGTCATATTTTATAACTAACTATGATGAGTACGTTTCAGATTCAGAGGCAATGACTTTCCGAGGCATGGCGAGGAACGTGAGTGAGTTTGCTATTCTGATTCCTCTTCTTCTCCTCTGGGCTTCTACGTGAGCGACCGGCAGTGATGAGTCTGGGATCAGGAGTGGCTGAGGCCTCTCAGAACCACAGGGGGGGGGGGACGTGAATCAAGATGAATCAGACGCACGCGCACACACACACACACACAGGGGCTGCCAGCTGAATAACAGCAGTGTAATGAGAGTTCATTGAAAGCCCACTCAGTCACATGTCCAGAGGTTTCACCAGCCGCAGCAGCGGTGGGAGTGATAATGTGCTATTGTCCATCAGTGGCTGCGGAGCTGCTCCCATTCAACAGCACACACACACACACAGTGTTAGAGAATGTTACAGTCATGCACAGATATTTCCAGATACTCTCCGATCCACATCGGTCACGGCTGTAAGAGCCACGGCATCCATTCCCCGGGCTTCGCACACCGGCACGCCGTTATGCCCCCCTCCATCTGTTACAAATAACGACACGTAGCATCTATGCCGGGTGTTTCCGACTGTCACTCTACGGCGAACCTCTCTGGTTCGCTCCAAACATGTGCAAAAGGAACAGGAAGGTGGGTGAGTCCTCGGAGCCAGGCGTTGACGTCCCACGAGGCGGCTAGCCGAATCGAGTCCAGTGACCTCCCGCTGACACAGTTATGCCTCTGTTCCACCAAGCAGTGTTACCTCACCTCGCCCGGCCCGGCCCGGCCCGGCCCGGCCCGCACTCTATCTGCTCCACTCCACTGTACTACTACTCTGCTCAGACAACTTTGGTCGTCTTTTGACTGACGACAGTTGCCCCTCGGGGATGTCCCAGACCGCCGCAGCGTAATCGATGCGACACATCTAGCTTTTCCCGTATCCTTTGGTCTCCAGGCAAGCACAAGAATGCTCGGACTTCCTCTTACAGTCCCCGGGATTGTCGCTTCGCTAGCTGCCATCCTCTGGAGAAAGCACATGTGAAAATCTCTAACAAGGCACACAACAGCGGGTGACAGTGGCGATGTGGCTCTGTTTCAGAACTTGGTGTATATTCTGTCCTTTATGACAGCAAACTGAGTAGGGTTTGGACAAAATAAGGTATGGAAGGATTTGATCTGGACCAGATCGGATGATGGAGAAGAAATGAACCAGCTGACTGAATAAACGTCAAAATGAATGTCCGATTCTAGCTGCATGTATAATCACCAACGGCTTAGCACTGCTGAGCTGTGATGATTTGAACAGCTCTCTGTCGGTAGTGACCGCAACTGTCAATCACTGCACTTCAAAATCTGCAATGTCAGACAGCAGAAGGCTACAAAATCCACGCCAACCAAATGGTTCTTTTCGCGTTTTACGGTCAGGGCTCGCACTGTGCGAGAACTCAGAAACAAAACAGAGGCTCCACCGATCAGCCCCGCTCACCAAAACGAGCGATATCTGCTCAAATACAAGAACTAGGTCCGATGGCGAAGATAAACAGTGCAGCAACACCTGCCATGGCCTGACCGCAGAACGTGAACTGAAAACGCATCACTTCCCCTGACACGCGCTCACTGTGACAGGAAGGGACTGTAAAAACGCCGCAGAACGCGCGAGGAATCTGGCGCCACGGCGAAGGGCAAGAGAGGGGAGCGCGGACAGGGGGTTCCTCACGGTTCTGCTAAAGAAAGACACAATACGAATTCTTGCGTCGCTTGCGCAGGATGCACGGGGGGCCCCGGACGGCTTGGCGGCACAGGATGTTTGCATCCTGCTCGTCGAGTGAGGAGACATCATGAGCCACTTTTCTACTGCATGCACGGTTTCATATTTGGTATATTTCTCGAGCGGTTCATCCCTGGCGTATTGTCTCATTTCCTGTTTGAGAGACGACTGACAAGGTTGACAGATTTTGCGAATAATTCGTTCTTTTTCTTTTTTTTTTTTGGTTGGCTCGCCTAATTGATTCGTCGGTCAATGCCGCTTTAGTCGGGCCACTTAGCCTGTTCAATGAGCCCGAAACAGCCTCTCTAGTTGGGTCACAGGTTGATTAAACCCTTGACTTTACTGAAAAAGGGTTATATCATATTAAGCCTTATCTAGGTATGAGAGTATTAGAAAAAATACTACGTAAGCATACGTGTAGAATACAGATGACATAGTATGATTAAGTCATTGGCTATTTGTTTGCCTAGGTCTCTTCAGACCTCAGATGCCTTAACATACATACTAATGAACACACAGAGATATTAATACCAGGTTCTTTTACCTAAAATTCTGTTTATTTTACCTGTTTTGTGTGGTATTGTCTACCTAAAATACTGCTACTTGGACTCTTGGGAGTATAGTCCTCCTTCCCATACACACAGTTTGCACTGTGGATTTCAGCCCGGACCCCGAGCTTCGCAGAGCTCTATCTGCAGCAGCATCTTTTGTTCCAAACTCTTACGCACGGGCATACACACACCAGATACCATTTCCCTTGGATTCCCTATCACCATTACTTGGACTCTTGGGAGTGTTGTCCTCCGCCCGATACACACAGTGCGCGGTGCACGTTTCAGCCTGGGTCCCGAGCTCCGCAGAACAGCTCTGGCCGCCAGCAGCAGCTTTGCTCCAAACTCACGCGTCCTGCCAGGAGGAAATGTTCTCGCTCACCTTGAACACGTCTCCGTAGGTGCCGCACCCAATCCGGTGAATGAGCTCGTAGTCATCCAGAGGGTCCAGGAACGACACCCCTATGGTGTCCATGTCTGCGGCCGCCGCTGGTGATCCTGTGCGGGGTGGCTCAGCCGCACATCCCCGCTGCGGATGCTGGAGGAGGGAGGCGGAGGGACACGCACTGCGGCCGGATCGAGGGGACCTGATTGATGGGGACTAATTACCAGAGGCTCGAGGCTCCGCGCTGCCAGAAGCACACAGCTGCACTGACACACACACACACACACAGACACGCACGCATACACACACACACGTACACACAAAGACACACCACAGTCCAGCAGCTGTGTGTATGTGAGTGTGTGTGTGTGCGCGCGAAAGAGAGAGAGAGAGGTCCCGAGTGGAGCTGGAAGCAGAGCGCGCATGCGTACAGACTCCACACTGTAAGAAGTTTGTCAACAGGTCGTTGCCCTCACCTGTGTCTGAGGGAGGATTCAAGAGAGGAGAAAACAGCAGGTCTCTCAGAGAAAATATAGCCTGGGCCGGTTGAATACGGTGCAGGAGTATGAGATAGGCAAAACTTAATGGGTGCAAACCTGTGACCTCGTTTCGTCTGTAATTGAGAATTAACCCTCATGTTTTTTCGTATTTTTTGTCAGTGTATTTTGGTATTTCAAACACAAACCCCATGTAGCACGAACGTAATTTACGTTCTTAATATAATGTATGTTAATGTATGTTAATATTCTTTTCCTACTTTTATTTTAAAAGCTGTTAATCAATTTCAGTCCTTATATACTTTTTGACGTTTTCAGAATTGTAACTCTTCATATTCACAGTATTTGTGATGGTTCTTATTCAATTTGTGAATGTGTGAGAGTGGTTAAAGCAAATGGTGAAGCAGAGGAACCCTGTAGGGCAGCCTCAGCCATTACTGTCTATGAGTCAATACTGAGTGTGTCTATAAATGCACTTTATGTGGTTGTGAAGACTATAATAGCGCTATATAAGAACAACTCTGTTTACCACTCACATTACCGATCATGTGAAGCTTATTTGTTAAACACGTAGACTTCATGGGGGTATTTCCAAGCAGACCTAATTGAACCCAACCTCGGAGGTCAACATAGGCAGAAAAAAGCACTTACATGAACGAGAGCAAATGAAAGTGAGGGATAAAGCCACATTTTCGGTTTATCAGCTTCTCAGTAGTTCAGCATTAGGTCTGACTTAAAGTTTCCCTTATTACCCAGTGTTTTGTATTTTCATTTTTTGTGTAATGCCGCACAGAATGGCTTCCTATCATGCTTTATCTTTGACACATACCCAGCAAGTTGCATGGGTTTCAGCCAGCACAGTCTCCACCTCACTTTCTGTGTTATGTCAACCAAACCAACAATCTGCTCATTCACATGCAACCAGGAAGTGGATAGGAACTGGGTTATGCTTGCAGTCTCGCACCGCCCGTTATAGCTTCAGTGACATCACGGCCATATGTGAGCGCACATACACAGCGTCCGTCAGAGCAAATTATTTTCATCAGGTCTTTATTACTTGCAGATACAAAAACAAGAACAAAAACCACAACTCATCAAGCAAACAGGATGTAGCAGGGCCACCTAATGTGGCTCCGTCACAACAGTGCATGGTCTCCCTAGACTTTCCTAGTCAATAGAAATAGGCTAGCTCGGCTATTCAAAAAACTAAAGGCCACCTACTTTAGAAAAGAACAAAGGCAAAGTAAGGCAACATAGAGCTAGCAAGAAAGAAGCCGTCAATAGAGCAGAAGTGGACAATGTTACACAGTAACTATCCTAAAATTAATCACTTCCAAGGTTTAGTCATGAACAAGTTCCTAATGGTACAAGTTTGATATTTACACATCTGTAAGCTGTGTTCTGGTCACCTTCATTACTTTGGCTTGAAACATTGAAGTCAGTCAGCGATTCAGAGTCGCTCAATGAGCAGTTGGGTGAGTGCTAACGATCCGCTGGACCAGGCTGTCCCCTGGCTGTGCTGGAATTGAAAAACAGAATGGGATGTTCCCCTCCCTCGGCTCCAACCTGATATGTGACGATCAACCCGAGTGTGCGAGTCAAATCTATTGCTAGGAACGGACGAGGAAAGTGATGGAAGCGGCCCTCCAGATGAAAACACTGAAGTAGTCTGACGGCCCGAGCGGCTGCCTGTTCACAGTTTGTCCTGCAGAGCGCCTGCCTGCCCCGCCCCCCACCCCCCCGCCCCCATGGCCACGCCCCCAGCCTCGGCTAGGGGTCGGCCCTACAGTGACTTGCGCTGGCGCTTCATGAAGGACATGGAGTAGTCCCCTGCCGCCGTGCTCTTCTGCCTCTTCATCTGCACCTGGGACTGGGCTGTGAGCTGCAGCTTGATGGCGCTGGAGTTCACTTTGGCCGCGCACAGCAGCTCCTTCATCCCCTTCATCTTCTCACTCTGGAAGACCACCACGGGCCCGGCCGGCGAGGGCGAGGCCTGCTGCTGGTGCTGGTGGGAGGGGGAGGGCGACACCCCCGAGTCCGGGCTGGGGGACTTGGGTTTGCCCTCGGCATCTCCGGCCCTCAGGCCCTGGGAGGAGCGCCGGCGCCCGCCTCCCTCCCCCACCTTCTTGGGCTGGGCCGCAGCCGCAGCCGTGGGGGCGACGACGGCGGCGGCGGGCTGGCTGGAGGGGGAGGTGGGGGCAGCGGAGGAAGGAGGGGAGCTCTGCTCCTCCAGCCGGGACTCTCGCCTGGGGCCCCGCCTGCGGCCCTCCCGGGGGTCCTCGCTGGACTGGTCGTCGTCATCCTGGGGCTCCGGCTCCTTGGTGATGATGGTCACCTTCTGACGCACCTGTGGACAGCATCTAGCCATTTACTCACAGTAAATACTCACTCACTTCAATCGTAATATCAAGATGCACGATATTGGACTACACCCTAAAAGCCACCACCTACATCTTAATTATGTATTCCAAGTCCGATCATAATCACTTTAGTTGAAAGCATTGTCACATATTGTGTGTTTTACTGTTATCCTGCAGCCTGAATACTCCAGGTAAAGGAGCTTTGACACACACAGGGGTTCGTTCTTAGTTCGTTTTTCAGTGTGAACTTCAAGACGAGGACGCTCAAGGGGATGGGGGCGGTGAGTGAGAAGGTTCGACTGGCGCCCCGGGGACGCTGCGGCCGTCTCACCTGGGCATCGAAGCGACTCAGAGACTGCACCAGGTAGGTGGCCCAGCCCACGTGCAGGACGGGCGTCGGACTGCCCTCCTCCCACTTGCAGATGCCATCATAGAAGCGCAGCAGGAAGGCAAAGCAGTCGGAGTCCTGCAGCGCCGAGAAGGCTGCCGCCTGCTTGGGCTGCTCCTGGGACACCAAAAGCAGCTCCGTTAGAAATGGAATCCACTCATATTTGCACTGAATGAAGTACAATACTACTAATTAGGTATTGAAGGGAGCAATACTGTGCTCTGAAGAGGAATCAGAGTTTAGTCTGAATGAGTCCTGGTAAACAGTGACTTTTCATTACTCTGAATGAGGTCAGATATGGAATAAACCCTGATCTGCATATGATAAAATGTGGACCAGAGTAGGGCTACTAGAACAGGGTGATGGGGAACGTAACGTGTCCCTGAGCATTAATCCTGCAATGTGCGAGTACGGATGGAATGTCCTCCAAGCGGCTCACGTAAACACTGTTGCCCAATTAGTCTTCCTGACCTAGAGCAGGTAGGGACTGTCGGTTTATGTGGTAGTGATGTGTGTGTGTGGGGGGGGGGGGGGTCTCATCGTGTCGGGTTATCACAAGTTCAGACCCAGACGGACTGGGGAGGCTTCCTCTGCTGCCGACACCCTCACCTTGTCCGCCGCGTCTCCCCCCTCTCCGCCCTCCCCCAGGCTCTCGGCGGCGGCGGCCGTCTCCTTCAGCAGGGTGGGGATCACGTCGTTGGCAATGTCGAAGAACTCCTTGTAGATCTCCTCGTCCTCGCGGAAGTAGTTGTAGCTGCGAGCGAGGGAGCGGGGGGGTGGGGGGGGGGGGGGAAGCAAGACTTTGAGTAACAGCGGGGACGAAAAGAACAACCTAGCGGAGGTATCATTCTATCATTCTACCGACCGGACTGTCCCTTATTCTCTCCCTTTGAGGGTGGAGTGTCTCTGTGTGCCATGTTGATTACTGGACACATGGCAACGGTCCAGACACGAGGGGGGAAAGTCAACTCTGGAGCTCTTTGTGCACCGAGCAGCAGAGGGTACAAAACAATGGGGAGGCAGGAAAAAGGAAGCCGACAGATGGGAAGGGAATGTGTGCTAATATTTTTAGCCGCGGCTCAGGAACGGCGCATTGAAAGGAGGGTGGGGACAAGCGGACAGAGGATGCCGAGGCCGGGCGCTTCCTGCGTCACACGCGCACCGCGGCTGGCATGGAGGCCAGACTTAGCGGCGGCTTTAGGAGGACTGCCACCTGGTGTTCGTTCGCCGACACGGCGGCTGGTGACTCACTCTTGCATGACCTGAGCAGCCTCGGCCCAGGCCCTGAGCGCCTCCTGCACGCTCCTGTGTCTGTAGTGGAAACCAGCCAGGTACATGTAGGGGTAGATGTGCTCGTTGTTGTAGTGCTTCTGAGCCGCACTGACCGCCTGAGAGAGAGAGAGAGAGAGAGAGAGAGAGAGAGAGAGGGAGAGTTTAGAGAACGTGGATCCATCTAGATCAGTGACCGTGGATTCTGTGTTACAGCACCGCTCCTCTCTGGTGGCTCACCTTGAGGTGGATCTTCAGGGGGTTCTCCTTGCCTGGGATTGGATCCTGGTCCTCCAGGTCAGCCAGAGTGCCCATGGCCATTGGATACCTGTTTCAAAGAGCACGGTTTCAGAACTATCGCTAAGCACGCACACCCGGCGGCAGGCGTCTCGGTCCTTACTAAGGTCAGCAACGCCGTCCCTCACCTGTCCAGGTCGCCTCGGTCATACAGCAGCCAGAGGAGTTTCTGTCGATTTGGGGGACAAATGGAAAGGCAGTTCATCGCCGTTCAGCCCACACTCGCTGGCCAGATTTCAGAAAATAGCTGAACAGAAATGGGAATTTCTGAACGGACGACTTCCTGGGTTTCTATCTGCACAAGTGGGCTCGCTTATCTGGCAACACACCGTCACGCTCTGAAAACAAGTGGCAGAGCTCACCTGCTGGAGCTGCAGGAGCTCAGAGCTGTCAGTGTGAAGGTCCAGTGAGGGGTTGATGGCGCACACCATGAAGGCCACCTCCATGTTTCTGTCACATTTCATATAGGAGCCTTTCAGGTACAGCCAGCTCTGGGAGACACACACACACACAAGGGACATAAACAACAAAGTAGCAGTGTTTGAGAGCTAGCTGAGAGGCTGAACCAGCCGACGCTGTCGACTTTGTCGGGATTGCAACTCTGACCTTCTCACTGACTCCTGCGGCGACCGTTTGTCCTCTCCTGTCCTCGTTACCCTTCCCGTGCCAGGTGACCTCCGCCGTCTCCTCGCCGTTCTTGCCGAATATCACCCAGGCGTGGTCCTCGGACAGCGCCAGGTGGACGTCCTTCAGGCCCAGAACCTGGCAGGCTGCTACCACAGCAAACGCCACGCCAGAGCTGTCCAATTTGGTACCTGGTCCGAATTGAGCAAAGGACCGTTTGCACATATTTACGCATAAACCTGTCTACGCGCTGAGGGAAATCCTTGTAAAGGTCGTTACCGGTTATGAGGCTGAAGAGGGACTGGATGTGGGCCCGGTCCTTGAAGTAAGAGCGGCTCAGGCTGTTCCAGATCACGTCCGACACTTTCTTCACCAGTTCCCTGCTGGAGCCTGCGTTGGTTCTGCGGTACTGGGACAGGTCCACCGCCCCGCGGATCTGCGCGGTGAAGCGCTCGTACAGTGCCGAGATCATGCCCAGCTCCACCGTGGGGAAGCAGGACGTGGGGCAGTCCGGCTCCAGCGGCTCAAAGCGCACCCCGGGCACGTTGATGGGGATGACGCGGTTCACGGCCAGGAAGTGCTCGACGAAGCCCAGCACCAGGGAGAGGAGGGCCAGGTCGGGCTCAGGCTTGCGGAGCTCGGCGTCAAACAGCTGGACCACCCCGTCGATGCCCCGGAGGGGAAAGTGCTTCTTCTGGGATGAGTGTAAACCCATGACGGCCACCGTCGGTCCACTCAGATGTTCTCCTTAGTGAACGAACTGGAGGGCACAGAGAGCTCAGTCACAACCTCACGTCTGTCTAACAGTCTCCCACTGACCTTAAGCTGAGCATATGTGCGCTCAATTTTTCCGGACTAAACGACCGATGACTTGAGAGTGAAACATAAACAGATCTATCACAACAGCTTAGAGTTGTGTACTATGTACGTACTTTTATATAATTAGGTGCACGACAAGCTGGCATTAAATCTGATTTCTATATATTCAAAATATAATATTAACATTTAATATTTAATTACACATAATAATTAAAATATAATGCAATATATGCTCTATTAGAATGCATACTTCACATGATCAATGTAATAATAGCATACAAATGTAATAGAAATTCTGCTGGTCTCAGTGCCTCTATTTATATAACGTTTGCTAACCATACGCACTGTTATCTGGTGCCATCCTCTTACTTTTCTGCACCAAAACAAATACCTAATTGCCATACAGCCAAAGTGCACACTTACCTGGGCATAAATCTGTAAATCAATACATTCTAACCATCCATTTTTTATTCATTTCTTATCTTGACCATGGACGTCCGTTCACGTTTACGATCTATACCAAACTGTCAACCACAATATGGAAACACAGGCTTCTTTCCCAATAGAGCTGTGATGGATCGATGATCGAAAGGATTGTGTGAGCCATAATGTCTCGTAATTCTCGAGATAACGGTGGATTTGAACAGTGATCGGAGGTGCAGCGGTTAGACTGGTTGCATAATGCCGGTTACATGAACCTCTCTCCAGCCAGCCTCTGTATGGCTGTGGTGGGCGGGGCACTCCCACTGCCTCATACGTACTTTCATACAAACGTGCTTATTCAAACTCTATTCTTCCTCTAGTGGGACAGACCTACCTCCGAGTGACTAAAAACGTTGAGTTTTATTCTGAGTCATCCTGAAATTCTGCATTACATAGACGCATTTCTTAGCCTGGTTGCTGATGGAGGCTAACAAGCTAACTTTACTAAGTTCACTTACCGCTGGCCAACGTTCCTCCTCTAACCACCCCTCCTATCGTGTTACTTTGTCATATAAAATGTGTATTTAGCTGCTTAGATAGCGGGGTGACCGGGAGATGGAACGGTGTACTCCGTTAGCAAGTGCTGAATGGAGAAGCTAACAAGCTAACGAGCTGCTAGGGAGCTAAACTCATCACTTCTAGATAAGCTTTATCGCCCTCCGGCTCGTAGAGAATAGACCAACAGAATACTGTCGCGGTAGTAACTCACTTGGAGCGCATATGGCTTTGATATCTAGCCCGCGTGTGGGAGATTACGTACCCGTTTTCTCACAGCTCCAGCCACATGTTTTTGTTTGTGTGCCGTTGTTTTGCCGCGCAGTTTGCTCTGCCGACACTCACCAGAACGCGCTGTTAGCAGCCAAGGCGTCCCCTGCTGGAGCAGATCTCACAGCGGCCCGCAGCTCGACGCCCGGCCTACACAACTGTCACAGGCTCATCCGAGCAATTTACAGATTTGCTCACGCGCGATGACGTTTTCACCGCACGCATCATGGGAAATTGAGTACTCATGGCGATATTAGCGTTTCTGTTCAAGATTAGTGTTAATAGTAATGCAAATAGTAATATAAGTATTTGTGTTAGTAATTATTGAAGCAAAAATACTAATAGGACTATTATTATGATTGTGATGTGATGATGATGGTGTTTATTATCATCATTATTTAAAGTAGTAGTAGCAGTAGTAGTGGTAGTAGTAGTAGTATAGTCACAGTAATAAATTATTTACACGGACGGGTTTAAGTTGTTTCAACAACATTAGCAGGGAAATGCTTTGGGGAAGTGCTTAAGTGCTTCAGACCGAAACAAAAGGGATGAAAGATTGAAAATAAATAAATAAAGGCTGATTTTGACAGGAGTGCACCGCCACACGAAACACCAAGGAATATCCAAAATTTGGACGGTGATATCATGGAGGAGTGAAAAATACCTGGGGGTTCACTTTAACAATAATTGCAAATAAATGAATCAAACCAAATGTTTAAATAAAATAAAAGTTTGAAAGCGAATGGTTGGTGATAGCCTGCTTGTAGAGACAGCAGAGTCTGTCCGCCTGATTGGCTCTCATCCAAAACAGTGGCACACTCTCTAGAGAGTACAGGAATATATTCTGGTTATACCATCCAAATTAGTAGTTATTTGGATGGAGTAAGTACCTTTTCATCCACTTAATTTTGAAGTTGAATCGCCTCCACCATTACTCAGACGAGACTTCTGTTCGCTATTATTTGTACACAGCCAGCAGAGGGCAATATGATGTCATGGTGTGCTCCAAAGTGGAACAAAGATAACCATTACATAATGGAGACCTGCTTATGCGCCAAGCACACGGGTACCCGTCCCTCCTCCCCACCCGGACCCCCCCACCCACCCCCCAATTGTGCTTAATTGTACCTGTAAAGTCACAGCATTTGTTTTTCATTGCTCAAGACAAATTTGAAAATGTCGCTCTGACTGGCTTATTATATATTAACCATGAAATACATACCTTACATACATACCATACACACACATATATATATATGTATGTATGTATGTATGTATGTATGTATGTATGTATGTATGTATGTATGTATGTATGTATGTATGTATGTATGTATGTATGTATGTATGTATATATATATTTATATATATACATATATACACACACACAGTAATTCTAATACAGCTAATGGCCGTATACAAGGCCCTACTTTTGTTCAGGTAAAACATGGTGTCTGTGTTCAGGAATATTCCGAGTGCTGCCTTCACGTGCTGTCGGACAATTTTAACCACGACCAAATATTACAGAATTGCATATTCTGAGAGGTTATTTTTACAGTTACAAGCATACCAGTATATATTTTAAATGAACCGAGTGCTTATTAGATATATATAGTGGTGGGTAGTTGTGTGCTGATATATTTAAAATGCAGAGACAGAGGGAGTACTGAGATGTCGGAGCCCAGACGGGGTTCGGGAATGTGTCTCAGCCTGTTTTCTCCCCTCCTCCAGCTCTGGCTGCTTTCCCTCCATCTCTGGCCGTCTCTCAGTACTCGCTCGTCGGCTCTAGGTGCGGATCGAAGTCCCGCTGTCTTGGGGGACAAGGTTAGAGGAAAGGCAGGCGACATTTACATCTCGACGGGATCTCGACAGAAGAGACTAAACTGAGGCCAGCTTGGTGCAGTTGCGTTGAAAAAGCTACACTAAAATGGATCCAATGACTCAGTCCGCCCAGGTATCGTCGTCGCAAGGATTCGCCGATGGACAGAATTCTGCTGCCAAAGACTCCAAACTGTCTGGTAAGATATAAAATTACGTTAGCGAGATCAACGTCAGACAAATTAATGACCCTTAATCACGATATATTGCTATTGATTTCAGGAGCTTCCTCGCGTACTGGTTCACCGAACGGCAAGGCTATTACCGTGCCAATTTCGGACTGTAGCCATTGTCACGTAGAAAGCCATGTTTGTCGGTGGCCGATCGTTGAGGTTTGTCTGTATTCTGCTGTGAAAACACCTGTGGGAGAAGAGAGCTCATGTCCGGACATTAGGGCTAACCTCACCGATCGAGCCATACGTAGCCTCGGCCTGCCCCTGCTCCAAGGCGCTGCCTTGTATGACGACCATTTTTTTATAGATGTTTCACAACTCCGTGTCAGTTTAGAATCGCGACGATTACAGGGTGTGCACTGAATAAATGAATCGTATAACGAGAACCCAGGCTACGAGGCTGGCGGGTTTAACACTCCAAATACGGCTTCACCTGGGGTATATTTGAAAACAACCCCCGTCAGGCAGCCAGCCTCTTCATAGGTGAATTGGAAATGATCGACACATTAAAATTCACGGGCTGCTCGATTGCATTTGAACCCAGCCGATCGGTAAACAGCCCGATCCCGATCTGACGTCGTGTTTAATTGGGTGGGTTTCGCCCCTTGGGGAGGAATCCCACTTTGACGCTCGGCGCTGGTAATGAGGTTCGGGGTGACAAAGCGTTCTGTGGGTGCTAAAAGGCTGCGATGCTCTGCACTGCAGATGCATTGTTACTGGGCAACGGCGGCTCTTAAAGGCGCATTGGCCCTCATTGTGTCTGATGATGAGAACACTCCCAGAACAAAACAGAAACCCCATCAGCAGTCGCATTTTGCCCCCCCACCCACCCCCGTATGTGTCGCGATGTGCCCGAACGATCGCAAAAAGAGAAGGCTCGCTATTGTGTCTCGGTTTCTGGATGATGTACCCCGGTGTCAGCATCTCCATCGGGAGTGCGTGCCAGCGGTAATCTGTCCGATCTGAAGTCACCACCCTCAATCAAGCCGAGCCGGTCCGATATCCTACGGAGATCCTCCAGAGCCTTAATCGGAAGGAATATGGGCTTCAGAGAGATTGTGGCACATGGGGCAGGGGGCGCGGGGTGGGGGCCGTGGTCCTTCTTAGATGGATGTGGCTGGGTGTGGCCTCGCCTCGTTTCAGTGGATGCTCGCCCGTGCAGCGGATGCGTTCATACGTAGCTACGTGTTGTACAGTTGGACCTAAGAGGCTGAGACGTCGAGGGCCAAATGACAACACGCCGTGGTTGCAACACAACCCATTAGTCCAAAAAGAAAAATGTATACGGATGGCTCCTTTTTTTTTCCTGAGTTTCAGAAAATTCGCCTTGGGGTTTTTTTTCCCTCCTTTTTTAACGGGTTCAGCTTTGGCTTTCCTCAGAAAGGGCACCTGTCACAACACGTCTAAACGCAGGGGAGCCGCGCACGCCTGCGACTGAAAGACGGCGTCTAGTTCAGAGGTCCAAGGTTTTAGGGTTTCGATTCCCGAAGGTCGTGGTTCAGAGAGCGTGCCTCAGAAGATACCTAGACTTCTGGCAGAGCCGGGGGCCCCCGACTCGTCGTCATTTCCTTCCACGGGCCTTAATCATCGCACCCAGTGCTGAGTCACCTACTTTATGGGGCTTCGGGCCCTGCTTTGCATTCCTATCCTATGGAGAGACGATATTCGTAGATAGATAAGATAGCTTTTCATGTTTAGAACTACTCTGTCGACGGGGAGCGTCGTCCATCCGTTCGTGGGGGGCTTTGGGCCCCTTCGACAGGCTCGAGCCAACTCCGTCAAGACCCTTCATTGGGATATCGCACACAGCGAATGATTCAGTGTTATGGATTGAGTTTTCGTTGCGCGTAGGGGGACAGCCTTGACGACTCGCTCGGAGCTTTGAACTGTGACTCTCGGTGATGTGATTACGGATTGAAAATCTAATATATTAGTAGCATCACTGGCCCGCAGGAGTGTTCGAGAAACTCTGAAATATGAATCAAGTCGTGCTAGGATTAGAAGTGGGCTTTAATCTGCGGTTTCCTGTTCTCTAGGTACGTTTGATCAAGATATATGGGCTCTTTTCTCCGATCTGCGTCAATTTTATTCCGTTTTCGGAAACGTTGTTTCTACCCGGCCATTATCAAATACAGTTTTCATTCAACACTTTTTCCTCCTCCTACCTTCTTGCTGTTTTATTTCAATCCTAGTAAAGCTACCTTCACTAAAATCTCATTTTGACCGTCTAATAATTAGAGCCTTGCCATGTCAATGGTTTGAGTGCATCCCAGAAATGGAAGCACATTCTGACGCATGCTTTTGTCCACATCACCCGTGGTAGTTCTTGGCCTGGTCCGGGCCCACCTTTTTGCAGGCTTTGTCTGTGGCTGAGCTCATTCTACATGACTTCCACGCTGATGAGTGACACTGCCCACAAAGGAAGTGGCACACTTCAAAATGAGGACCTCATTTCTTAAACTACATTGCGTCTGATTTCAAGGGGAAGTCGGCCGCGCGGGCTGCGTGAACTGCTGCATTATGTGCAATCTCGCCATCGGGAAGCTGTTAAGCGCTCAAAGCTATTTAAACATTGCACATTTGAATGTGCTTAACGGTGGCCCTCCCTCTTTTATGGGGTATATTTCCCTGTTCAATGTTACATCTGTCCCTTGAGCAATATTCCCCAGTGTTTGCCATGTTTTGATAAAAGCCAATTAACCTTTATATTGCTCAAGGCAGAAAAACCACACCCTTTCATTCTAGCCTAGTAGCCTCCAGGATGTTCACTGACTGGTGAGAACTGAAACACTCCATCGTGTCTGCACAGCACGCAAGTGTATAAAACCATCTGCATTCGATGCTTTTGGCTACTTCATTAAGATACTGTAAACAACTTAAAAGGGAATCTTTACATGCAAAGCTTCAAGGGACACAGAGTTCTTTCCGCCTCCCCTCTCTATGGACTCACTATGGCCTTGCCAAGACTGCCTCCTCCCTCCTCTCCGCTGGAGCGTACCATATCACTGAGGTCGGAGCAGCAATCAGATAACCCTCGGGGCTGGACAGGGCAGGATGGCCGGGGCACCGAGGCACGGATGGCCGGCATTGCAGTCTTCCCACCCTGCGCCATCACCGGCCCTCAGGCCACAGTGGCACTGCTTAACGCTCCTGTCTGCCATTGATGGCTTTAACACTGTGACGTGACGTGCGGAATGTAGACCTGACTGCATGGGCAGACTGACCTTTGTCCCGGAGACCGAAACACAGTTTGACATAGTTGCGCCGATCGCTCTTGGTGATAACCTCTACAGAGGTTTTCCTATTTTTCAGCTTTTGTTTGGGTTGTTTGTGTTACCAACAACTGCCTCATTTCCACCCATTCCCTTCTGGGGTGAGCAATTAACCTAGATACGATGGCAATGTAGCCAAGAAGCACGAAACTTCCGTAACACAACGCGTCGTTGTTTGAAATAGTTGGACCACAGCAAAGACGAAACAACTTGAAATGTGAAAATAAGAGAGAGGTAGAGTTGTGAATCTTTGGGTTTTATTTACGCAGCGATGTGAGTAATCTGTCACTTTCCCTCACGTTTACATTTGAGTGGTCATTGTGAGTTTGAATCTGTAACCCTGTTCCCACCGGTCTCCCCCTCCGGTAACCCACAGAAAGCCTCACTCCCGCATTGCGATCGAGAAAGTGAAGGTGTGGTATGCGAAGCTGGTAACAGGTGTATGAATCTAACCCAAAGAATGCTGCAGCGCAAGGGCACAGCAACTCCAACCTGCCCAGCCTGTACAAACTGTCTGACCTGGACCGGTGGGGGGGGCACCACGCCTACCTGAGTCAACCTGAAACCATTGCACATCCTCACTTCTTTTTGCTTTTTGTCCGACTATCCCTCCTCACCCGATGACTAAGGGCCATGAAACTAATGACCTGCGGAGGCTGTTTTGCCAGATCCGATATAGTTCTGTGAATGGTCGCGGAGTTCAAGTATGTACACAATGTCGTTCCATCCTCCACTCAACCCTCCACCTTTTCTCCAGGTATTGGAACTGTCGCAGGGATCTCCGAGCAGTGACATTTGCCTAGGCCTTTCACTCATACTATACTTGTGCTCTGTGTACAGTCCGTCTTCGGGTCCTGCTGCTTTCTGTCCCGCCAACATCAATCATGGGAACTTTTGTTTCTTTTCTTTCTATTCTTTCTATTTCTTTTCTTTCTTTCTTTTTTACTCGCCTCGCAGTTGTAGTTTATTTGTGGGAGCAAATTGAGAAGTGCCTTAGTCGTGGTTTTGCCTGCATAGTAAATATAAGTGCATGTGTTAAAGTTTCTGTAGGTTCTAAGTATATGCATGGGGCTTCTCTGTCAACACTTTGTGGTCTTAAATCGAAGTAGTCTTTGTATAGCATGTAGAGTTGTTAAGATTGGATAAGTTGATGTTTTCTCTTGATTTGAATGGTGTAGTGGAGTTCTTATAGGAGTTCCTTGCTATTACTGCTACTACTACTACTTCTTCTGGGATGATCATTCTTCTGTCCTTTTATTTTTCCAGATTCCTTTCTTTCCTCTTCGCCTGTATCTCTCATTCAGTCTCCTCAAGGCAAGTGTATGGTTCTTACGCTGCTCGCCTGCTCTCTCTCCCCTTCTGTCCTGTACTCTCTTGCTGGCCTGCTGCTGTGCTGCTGCACTCCATCCCTCTCTCTAGCACCCTTCTCCTGTGCGCAACAGTCCAGTACGAACAGAGCCGACCCGCACTGTGAAAGCCAACGGCGTAGCGAGCTCCGGCCCTAACCTCAGCTCCTCCCCGGCTTGAGCCAGCCTTTACCTGCCCCTCCTCCTACAGACCTTCTCATACTCTCCCATCTGTTTCCCCCGACACTGCTGCCCGTCAGCACAGCTACCCCCTGTTTTAAATGACATATGGCATTGGTAATTTTCTTCACCGCGCCCAGCCCCCAGTGCAACTGGAGATTTAACCTCGCTAGCCGATGCCCTAAATAGCCATTTTGACCTATTGATAGGTTACATTGTTCGGGCTGCTGGGACAGTGTCTGCACATGACTAAATGTAAGCCATTTTGACGGAATCAAACTGGCACAAATGTACGGCAGCCACTGTGAAAGTATGCGGTCCACATGAGAGTTTTCTCCTCATTCCCAGCTCTGCAGTATTTTTACAGACTCCCGGACCCGTAAAAGCTCCCCTCTGCAGCTGTTGGCAGTGCGATCCATTTCAGTCTTTACTGCCTGCAAGCGAGCATTATTTAGGTCAGCGGCACTCAGTGTAGGTTCAAGATAATCCCAAGATTGCCACCTTATTTTAAGAAAGCAGTGAAGTTCAAGTTCACATTTTGCGCACAAGAGCAGAAACCTAAAATTGGAGCAGGTTGGTGTCTCAAGGGGGATCCTACCTTCCTGCTGCCCTAGTATCCCCCCCACCCACCCCAACCCTCCATCCAGTTCCTGTAGCAAGCGTGCCCTGGAGGATGAGCGGCACTGGAGGTATCATCCACCACCCAGTGGCCTGGGCCTGCCATCGCCTTGCCCTCCACCCCACCTACCTGCTCATGGCTTCGTAGGCTTTGTGCATGCCCTACATCCTTGCTTAAGCATTAAAAAGTAGGTTTTCTTTGACCGGTTTTTGCTTCCTTCTTTTCAGATTCTTTTTGTGCTGTGGTTTTTAAACAGTGCCAAAAAGTCTCTGTGTACGCGAAGAAATGGTAGCCAGTGCTGTAGTAGTATCAGTTATGTGTTAGGATAGACATAGACCCGGGGAGGGGAGTGGGGATGATACAGGTCAAAAAGTATTCTTAGTCGCATGTTACATTACACACTTGTGCTACATGCATCTGGGCTCTTCACTCAAAATGAGGAATGGTAGGACCTGACTGCTCTGTGTGGAATTTGAACCTCCAGTCATTCAGAGTGAGCTCTCTATCCTTGTCAGTCAGGGCATTTGATTTGGTTTGTGCATTACAGTGTTCAATTCAGCAAACCAATGCATGGGCTTTTGATTAAAAATGAAGTGCCTTCATTGTTAGTTGTTTTTCAATCTGGGGCTTTCGTTCTGGTCGGGGAAGATTTAGCCCTCGCTAGTGTCTGCAGTGATGTGGGGGGGGGGAAATCTGACAAAGTGGTAGAATTTGATGATAAAAATGGAGGTAGAAGTGGAGAATGCAAAATTGTGGATACAATTTGTAAAGGAAATGAGAATTTACGTGGGTCAGCTTGTCATGTTGTCACAAGCAAATGGATGTGCATTACTGCACATTGTTGCATCAAGGTTACCAGTATTTTAACTGCTTTAATAGCTTTAACTGCAATAACTAATTCTAATCTTCACATTTTGAAACTTTGTTTAGAAAAGGTGCTTAAACGAGGAATTTAAGGCATTAAAAACTTTAACTTAGAGTTGTCAGAAAAGTATATTGAGCAGCATCTGGAAAAATTCAAGTACATTTTACAGGGCCTTTCAGATGGCATCTCACCCAGGACCTGCTTTTGCACAAGGCCTCTCTTTGGTCACAACGTTTTCCTGGCTTGCAATTTTGTGTTTCATAAAGATTTTTCTCGAATTCTGCATTTATAAAGGAAAATGCTGAACT
Source organism: Karalla daura (assembly GCA_029224185.1). Taxonomy (NCBI): domain Eukaryota; kingdom Metazoa; phylum Chordata; class Actinopteri; order Chaetodontiformes; family Leiognathidae; genus Karalla; species Karalla daura. Next base: position 991,438 of record CM055210.1, on the reverse strand, counting down.
GAATTTGTTAAAGGTGACTTAAATTGACAACAATATTGAACTTTCACGCATGGACAGTACAAGGTCCCTGCGTTTTTTAGCGAATGATTGTCCCATCCTGGCCACCGCAGTTACTGCAGAGGACAGATTACATAAATCGGACATGCAAGGCCCCAGAGGCCTAATTTGGCGGATGACACAGACTGTCTTTTATAATACGGCTGTTAACAGATTTATCTAAACCATGTTTATAAAGACCCTCTAGACCTAGAGGCCCATGGGAAGTGGGGGTCGTAATCGAGTAGCCCAGTCTAACGTCTGTGGATGTATTCTCAGGGCTCTAGTTGTTTTGGAATTTGTTGACTAGTACATGACTGTTGTGCGATGGAAAAGTCCATTCATGTGGCCTAGTTTGAACAAGGCATTGTATTGTGGTGCAGGGGAGGTGGCAGTCCTATCCAAGACAAAGTGAACCAGTCATTTGGGCATCAGTGGAAAAGTCTGTTTATACAGTGACTTGGGGGTGGGGGTTACGGGACCGAGTGGACAATTTAGTAGGTCTTGAAATACGAGTTTAGCCTGGGGTCATTTGTAGGTGGATACTGGTGTACACTGGTTGAGTGGGATGACTGATGGTAATTCCCCAGCAGAGGTGCCAATTGCCTGTCATGACGGCTTGATGTCGCGTGTTGAAAATGACTTAGGAGATGGTGGTGGGCAGTATCATGTGATTGTTGGGACAGTTGCTAAGATCTCGTTTTAAGCTCCCTGGCTCCGAGTGCAAGTAGGGGCTATGTGGCTTGGGAGCGGGGAAGCCTGTTATCGTAGTGACTGTTAAAGCTGCTTCAGCTGGAAGTGGTAGCATTTATTACCCATTTAACTGCATATAGGAGAGCGGCATTGTCGAGCTCTTGGCATATTTTTCCCCTATTTGCCACAAGAACATTATAAAATTTCAACAATGCCATTACAGTTTTCAAAGGAGTTAGAAACATACGACATGCGATCACAGAAGTAAAAGCACTGTAAACTGTAGCTGGAGACATTTTTGAGATTTTGAGATTAGTCAGGCGGTGCCTGACCAGTCGTTTTTGCCAGCCACACTCGTGCCACATTTCATTTCAGGTCATGGTGTGAGCTGTGTGTTTACATGCGTGTTGCCTTTCTCTTGATACAGAGAGTATTTTCTTTTCTTAACATGCATCCATCAAAACTGGATCCCAGAAAATCTTTCAAACCATTCAAAGAAATTCCTTTGTTTCGGCATTCATTTATTCACTTTTAGTCCCTGAAAGGAAACTGCAAAGAATGTACACAGTGTAAACTTAGCCAGGACTGCCAAATATGAGACCTAAAAAAAAAGTTGACCTAATTGATTTGATATTGATTGATCGTTAGCCAGGCTAATGCTTTGTGTCAGTCTACACTGTCGGAGGCATTATTCTTACTAATTGCATTTGACAACATGTGAGAACCTTATGTAACAAATCGGTCTCATACTGATCCATCTGAAACGTACAAGCTTTGGTCGCAGAACTATGGTACATATCTGTTTATTGGGGGATTCCAGGCAGTTTGGTTGCAGAACACTCGGGTAACTTCATTTGTTGTGTAATGGATTAATATGGCAAAAATTAATGATGATCAACCGCTTTACTTTTCAAGAAATTAAATGGGTTCTTATGAACTACTGATAGTGACAACAAACTGTCACAGAGTATTTCTAAAGTTTTCATTCTGTCCATGTTTTCTTTAGTCGTTTTCTGTTGAAGGTAGCCCGCACTGTTTTAGGTTTATTAGTTGTTTTTGTCAAAACAATACTTGTACCTTGGCAGGAGTGTATTTGGTGACTCCCACTTTTATACAGGAGGACAAAAGGCTCTTGAGGCTTCCCAGGAAAATTAAAAAAGGCTGCACATACTAACCATAATGTTGTAAATCATGCACAGTCACACACCATCCACACATTTAGTGGAGCCTAACCTGTCCGTGTGTAAAGAGAACACAAAACATTTTGGAGAAAAAGAATTGGACTAAAAAATGTAAAGATAAATTTGTCTCTCACTATTCAAACAGGCAGCAAACAGGTCAGATGAGAAGTATACAAAAGAAACTGCTTTCAGGTGTGTAGCTATGCTGTGACTACTCATACTACTCCTACGCAACTGGAACTGACATGCAATCACCATACACGGACTCTGATTTCAGTCAGTTCGATTCCATTTCTTTTGCTGCCTCATTTGATCATTCAGATCATTTAAGCTCTAAGATCATTAAGTTGCTTAATGGCAATTGGTGGTAGAGTTAAGAGCAGCATGTTGAGGACTGAGGATCCCATCCATTACATGAATCTGCCTTACATTTCCATAATGCAATGCATGGGTGCTTGGGCTGCAACTTGAAGGCCTCGCTTTATAGGCCTCGCTTTATATTAGAGGTGCATGGAAGTTGAGTTTCTGTAATTTATGACTTCCCCTCATTTTTCCTCTTCGCTGCCGTACCTTTCTGCATGGCGATGCAGACAAAAGAGTGGTCCTGGGTTCTGACAAGCCCTGCGAAGGTGTAGCAACATCTCTTCGTTTTCCTTCTCAACCTGGCTCGTTCACCCCTGGTAAATATGGGAGTGAAGCGGGGCCGCCGGATGGACAGCCGGATTCACCAATTAAGACCTCCCCTGTTTCCGAGCGAATAAAGGCGCTGGAAGCTCTTGCTGCCAAAAAGAAGGAGCCCGATTTCAGAAGCGATGGGGGTTACTCTCACTTCAGAGATCGCCACCATGAAAAATCTCCCACCGAGCCCACCAAATCACCCACCGAGCCCACCAAATCACCCACCGAGCCCACCAAATCTCCCACCGAGCCCACCAAATCTCCAACCGAGCCCACCAAATCTCCCACTGATCCTACCAAATCTCCTTCTGAAACCGCACAATCACCAGTTGAGAAAATGGCACCAGCTATCCAGAAAAGGGGAGGTTCTGTTGAACCAGAGTCCCCAGAATCCCCCTTTGAAGTGCTTGGTGATTTAAAACAGGTTGGTGAATTTGAGGAAACGGAGGAGTGGATGAAGGCTTACTTGCCTCCTGTACCAGACCTGGATGCTGTAGGTTTAACAAAAGCCCCCCCAACTACAGACAACGTTCCATCAAAGGAGGGGAAGGAGGCAGATGTCGTTGTACCCGATGCGCCTGCAGCATTTGCCGGTGTCCCTGATGCTTTTATGGATTCTCCTGTTGAAGCTCCCGAAATTGACAAGTTCAGCGGTTCCCAGAAGCAACCAAGTGTTGAGGAGGAGTCCGAGTTCGACCTTAGCTTTTTGCCGACTGCTTATATGTGGGATCAGCAGGAAAAAACAGGTGTTCAGGCTCCATCAAATGTCAGCTCAGTGGCTCCACCTTCACCTGCACCTCCTGCAGGGTTTGACTCCCCCTCTTCACCAGTCTTGCCACCAGTTGCCACAGATACTCAGCAGACTGTGCCATGTGATGTAAAGCCAACTTGGACTGGTGATCTAGAGCCCCCGGAGACAAGCGAAGTGGACAGTTCAGGAGAATCAGATGATACTGTTATTGAAGATGGTATGTCTGTTCCTCCATCTTCTCACCCAGCAATTCCAAATGATCCCCCCTCAAATGACCCAGCTGCCTCTGCTGCCCAGAGTCTTCCCTCTGAGGAAAAAGAGACTCCTCCACCAAGGTCAGAGAGGAAGCTAATGCAGGTCCCAACTATCAATGTTATTGAAACTGATGAACCAAATTACAGTGATGAGGAGATGGAACTGGAGGCAGATGAGGATTATGAGGTGGTAAAAGACACAGCTGGAGAGGCTCCAATTACCCCAGAGTCAGAGGACTACACAAATGAACCACCAAAGACACGCCCTATAGAAACTGAATTCATGGAAGGTTACTCACCTCCATCCTCACCTGTGGACTCTGATGCTGAATACTCTCCCAAACACAAGATACTCAAACCTCTTCCTGAAACAGACACTCAGATGTCTGAACAAAACCCAGAGGATTTACCCAGTCAAACTGATTCAAAAGATTTGGCTTCAGATCTTACCCAAGCACAACCTGAGAAATCGCAGCCCTTTTCCAACAAAGCAAGCGACGAATCTTCTCCTTTCAGAGTCACAAATGAAGAAGTGGACTTCCCAGACAATGATGATGAGTGGTCAGACGAAGCACAAGAAATACTGGTCAAACCCACCAAGCCAGACTTTGTTGTGGAACAAAATCCCTATGGTGACTTCAGAGTAGATGAGAAGAACAGCACAGTTACAAAAGACCCATATATAGAGGGCTCTTCCATTCCCAAGACCAGCTTCATGCAAGATGACATATATGACAGACAGTCATTCGATTATGATTACGATGCCTCCTCTCCTCTGGATGACATTGACGACAAAGGGCTTAATGATAAAGATCACCTCACTGATTCTTCTCAAATCCATGTCGAAACACTTTCTCCAAGCACGGCACCAAGTGATAAGCCGGCCATTGAAAATTTCACTTCACCGAATGACGATGAAACCTTTTCCAAGCCTGTTCCTCAGCCCTCTCTAAGAGATTATCCTGAAGATCCATATTCCTCTTTCCAAATGGGGACATTAAGCAGCGTTACTGGGCAAGAGTTCAACAAGAAAGTGACCGGAGACATTGGCACAGATGGCATTGCCAATGGAGACTCCATCCCGGGGCAGAAATTTCACACCAAAGCACCAGAAAATACTGACCTTGAAAGTTCTGTGTCTGAACCCACTGATAGCTTTGTGGATTTCATGCGAGAGTGCCTGAAATCACGGCAGGATGAAGAAGCTGAGGAGGCATATCAAGGTGTTCCCTCTGGGTTTGACCTCAGCAAAGCTGGCATGCCTCCTACCCAGGCCCCTCCAACCATGGTGATGGATCTTGAACAAGAACAGCTTACCATTAGTGTTCTGAAAGAACTGGGCAGCAGTCAAGAGGAGGAGGAGGAGGAGGAGGATGTGGTATCTGTCAAGTCAAACGTTCCCAGCCAAGACAAAGATAGCTCTAACCAGGCATCCATACAGCAGTCTTCCATTACCTCAGCCCCCAATCCACCATCTTCCCAAAGCAACCGTGTGCTCGGCAGCACATATTCCGAAGAGGTAGATGCCATTGACGAATGGGTGGCTGAAGCTTATCACCTCGCTGAGCATGTCTTGACAGCAATACTAACACACCTCTCAGGTAAAACCCTTTCCCTCCAGGCATTAGGCCTGCTAACCCCATGCATTCCTCTCAGAAAGAGCCCCTTTCTCACTTGCACTTTTTTTTTGCATATCGTCAACTCCTTTTTCCTCGAGTGTCTTACTTAACTTGAAGCTGGTTTGCTGACAGACCCTCTACCAGCCATGACCTTGTTTCTATGTTAAATGATGGATGCCCTTTGATACAGAGCAGCCATTTGTCAGCTGTCGAAACAAAACAAGGAGAGCATTTAAGTCTGTTTCAAATGAACTACCTTATAGACACCTAGATCCACAAGTGTTTGTCTACTGTACAGTAGTTGGGTGAAGAATGACCAAGAACAAGCCTTTCCATTTTTTTTTTAAAGTGGAATAGTTTGTGTTTTCATAGTGTGCAGTCAGTTAGTGAAACGCTGCCGTGCACATGTCTAGTGACCAATCTGTAAACCAACACTAAAAGACAGCCCCGAACGCCAACGCATTACAAACCCGAATCCAATTTAAAATTTCTATCTGGAAGAGAGAAAAAACCAACTTGGCCCTCCCCAGCACAATGCCTGGTGGACACCATGCGCCGTGAAACAGCTGACGTGCAAGTTAGCGCGGACAGCTGCGTTGATTCAAATGACCCAGTGTTTGTAGGCACAGGCTCTGCGTCAAACGGGAGTGTCGTGTGGCAGCTTTTACCCCAACGGCCAGAGTAAAGCCTGTAAATCAGAATTGGATCCTATTTGATATTACGTCTTTGAAAATTCTGATCACATCCGTCACATGAACTGCATTAATGGCGCACAAAGTAAAGTTTTGGGGCGTAGGTCGTTGGCCCCATAAGAACGCCATTTCGGACAATTATTTGGTGTCCTTTGGTGTCTGTTGCTACAGGATCGAGTAGATGTCCATCCTATCACTAAATCCCTTCGAGTTTGTCTGCGTGCTCATTTCTAGTGTGCAAACCGTTGACGGAAGTTCTTGTTCTCATACCACCAGGATGTCCTTAAATCCCTACCGCGCACAGGTTAGAGAGCTCGTGGTGGAACTTGCTTCCAGTCTAAGAGAAAATCTGGCAACAATATTTGTTGGTCAGTCTCAGGTGGCTGAGATTAAATTAGGGTCACAGGTTTTGTGAGATGTGGCTGGAAATGACACGACGGTAATGTCATTTACACAGACGGAGACAAAAACACACACATGTGCAGCTTCCTACCAGAGCTACCAACGAGGTGTCCGTTTTCCATTTTGTCCTCGACACAGTTTAGCTCTATTGGAAATGTACTCTTCCAATGCAAGTTATTTTGTAGGTTTATGTGACCAGGGGCATATGTCAACATTCAACATTTAGATCTCCTCATGCAACATGATAGTGCAAATGCAAAAAAGCTGCAAGGTATATGCCTGGTACAATAATAATAATAATAATACCAGACACAGTTACTCTGGTAGAGGTGAGCCATACACTTTAGGGATTAAATGTCTTTTTTTTCCCCTTTTTTTAATTTAAAGTAACTGTAATGGCACCATTATATTCATATTCCACATGTCTTTGATGGCAGTAGTTGATGCATCTGTATATGTATCTGCAGAATGTTTTTTTTTTCAGCGCAGCTGCAATTAATTTTATCAAGGACCAGACCAAAAAGTTGAACTCAGTTCTTTTGTCCCAGGGCATATGATGGCTTTTGATGGGACACCCTGTAGCGCTTCCTGTTCATGTGTACAGCTTCGTAAAGGTTGTCTTTGTAGCTTCGCTAGCAAAAGCCTTACATGTCCAGAGGTTTGCGTTGGAAACCACGTTGTTCAGACGGCAGTTGTCAGAGATTATCCAGACAAAGCAAAATGTAATGAGCAATATGAACACCAAGGCTGCATATGTTCCAGCAACCCCCCACCCCCCCTCCTCCATGTGAGCCTTTGATCCTCTCTTGCCCTCTTGTCCTTCACAGCTCTGTGAGGTACATTGACAGAAGTTGAGGGGCGGGTTAAATATGGCACCCAAGTGTTGGCTTGCAACATTGGAAGTCATGAGTCGCGGTCAATCCCCAGTGTCGGGTTTCTGCATTGATGTGAGTCTTCAGAGGGGCGCGCTAGGTGAAGACCGGAGCGCGACACAAAGGCACGGGATTAAAGAAATGAAGTGTCCCAGCTCTCCTCTAAAGCAAAGTCTGCTCTGAGCTTTGCCTTGACCAGCCTTAACCATAGCGCCCTGACAACGATTGAGCAGATCCAAATCTCGACTGGAGCACGGGCAAAGCACCGCGAGCTGCTTTTTCCTCTTTTTTTTTTGTCTCTTTCAACCCGTTCTGCCAAACCCTGCCCTCCTGAGCAAATGCCATCTCTATTCCACACACGTACGCGCAAGAGCCCGGTATGCAGGCAATAATCCGAGCACATTCAGCCGTAGGTCTGCATGCGTTGAATACCTCGACCTGGCGCACGAGAGGACAGAGCGCTGGCGCACTAGCAACCAGAAACTAGGGGAGAGAGAGAGTGGAGAGAGAGAGAGTGGAGAGAGAGAGAGAGGAGACAGACAGAGACAGAGAGAGAGACAGACAGAGAGAGAGAGAGACAGACAGAGAGAGAGAGAGAGACAGACAGAGAGAGAGAGAGAGAGACAGAGAGAGAGACAGAGAGAGAGAGAGACAGACAGAGAGAGAGAGACAGAGAGAGAGAGAGAGACAGACAGAGAGAGAGAGACAGAGAGAGAGAGAGACAGACAGAGAGAGAGAGAGACAGACAGAGAGAGAGAGACAGACAGAGAGAGAGAGAGAGAGACACACAGAGAGAGAGAGAGAGAGACAGACAGAGAGAGAGAGAGAGACAGACAGAGAGAGAGAGAGAGAGAGACAGACAGACAGAGAGAGAGAGACTGAGAGAGACTAAAGGAAATGTCAGTTAGCCTTGCTTCATCCGTTCCCTCACCACTGTTCAGAGCCCACATCGTGCGGGGAGTTCCACCTTTTCCCCGCTGCGACGCCGTTTCGCAGAACGGCGGCCCGGCGTGCAGCTTCGAGCGCCGCATGCAGCACGAGCGAAAGCAGGCCACTGCGCCCCGGCAGCCGCTGGGACCGCAGCAAAGTAGAGCGCGGGCGAGAGGCAGGAAGGGGGAGCGAGGTGACAAACGCGGCCCGTCGAGCTCCGTCTGCCTCCCTGTGGGTGCTGGCGGCAAAGCGCGCGGGGCGAGGAAACCCCCCCGGTCGCCCTCCGACCGGAACGTGGCGCCCCCGGGGCGGCCCGTGTCGTTTTCGGTTCCATCGCGTGGCGTGTTTTTCAGCGTTTTCCAACATAGGCTCGCGCTGCACCGCTGGTTGTAACAACAGCCCGTCGGCAGGCCGGGGACCGAGAAACAATGGAGCGCTGTGTTTCCGTCCGAGCCCCCACAGCCCTGCTCCCAGATTCTCGTAAACAGGGTTTAACTCTTGGCGAACCAGACGGTGGTCACGTGTACTAATCTGTTACATTCAGATGTCGGCAAGTGTGTCGGTGACGCAGTGGTCGGACTGTACCGTGCGGAAGGAGGGAAATGCACTCGTATATATCATACATATCTCTAACTCTCATATTTGCACATTTACATGGCGCGCAATAGGCCGAGTGTTCCGGACTGCGTTTCACTACGGTCTATATCAAACATCTGAAGGAATTCCAATTCCATCTGGTGCTCCACGGACCTCCAAGCCCTCAGATGAAGTCACAGTGCGGTCATGAGGCCTCCACTGATGGGATTTGACACAGATCTATTCTGTATTGGATTTGTGCGTTTGGAGGGTTAACAAAAAGCAGTTTGTTTTTATTGGGAACCAGTTTATTTGAACTGCTCTCAGTTTTCTCTGTGTGTGTGTGTGTGTGTGTGTGTGTGTGTGTGTGTGTGTGTGTGTGTGTGTGTGTGTGTGTGTGTGTGTGTGTGTGTGTGTGTGTGTGTGTGTGTGTGTGTGTGTGTGTGTGTGTGTGTGTGTGTGTGTGTGTGTGTGTGTGGATCTTATATAGTAGTGTGTTCCCATTAAAGTAGCTGGGGCACTGAGGCCTGAACTGTCCCTGAGGCACCAGTCCACGTGGTTTCCTCCACCACTTACACAAGGCTCTTTAAATATACCCCCCCCCACACACACACACACACACACACACACAGGGAAGAAGGAGTGACACTTTGAGAGAGCCTGCCCATTCTCCCATTATGTAACCTTCTTGTTATAGAGGCTATCACTTCTGCATGCGCGACTCCTCACAGAATGCGCATACTGTACAAACATGAAACGGTTTTCCAGTTTCCCACGAGAAGGAACCAGTCGTAGCCACCAACAATAGTAGGATCCTTCCCGTTTTTCCTCTGGTTCTTGGCAGCCCGGCCTCATTCTAACCGCTCCTCCTTCTCCTCCTCCTCCTCCTTCCCCTCCGCAGTGAAGGACCTGATCCACTGGCGAGACCCCAAGAAGTCGGGCGTGGTGTTCGGCGTGTCCATGCTGATGCTGCTGTCGCTGGCGGCCTTCAGCATCATCAGCGTGGTCTCCTACCTGCTGCTGGCCCTGCTCTGCGTCACCATCACCTTCCGCATCTACAAGTCAGTCGTCCAGGCCGTGCAGAAGTCCAGCGAGGGACACCCCTTCAAGTAAGGACGAGAGCGAAGGATGGGCATCGTGACCGCCACTCAGCACTTTGAGTGAATATCGAGATGGGGAATGAGTGGCACTTTTTGGGATGAGGGCGAGGGATATGAATGTGATGGAGGCTCCGGTTGGCCACAAGTAAGGGGATATTTTTGAAGCAGGCGTATGAAGCAGGGAGGGAGGATACAGCGTTCCCATATTTCTATAGCAGCGTTCCCATATTTCTATAGCATGAAGGAGATGAGGAACCGTATGTGTGTGGAAAGGGGTGCAGTATGGGTGTGTCGTTAGTCACTAATCTCCCTCTGCACCTGTTAACACAATCTTGGACTGGGTCAAAAGTCAGAGTTCTACCTGTCCATGGAAAGGCAGACACCGAGGCGTTCCAGGGAGTGTCGCCTTTGCCCTGGGCTGCTCCTTCAGCCACTCCTCTCTCTCTCTGTCTCTCTCTCTCTCTCTCTCTGTCTCTCTCTCTCTCTCTCTCTCTCTCTCTCTCTCTCTCTCTCTCTCTCTCTCTCTCTCTCTCTCTCTCTCTGTCTCTCTCTCTGTCTCTCTCTCTCTCTGTCTCTGTCTCTCTCTGTCTCTGTCTCTCTCTGTCTCTCTCTCTCTCTGTCTCTCTCTCTCTCTGTCTCTCTGTCTCTCTCTCTCTCTGTCTCTCCCTCCCACACTGAGCCTCTGTCACACCCGAGCACTCTGGGTGCCTGCTTGAGTCACTGCATTCTGAGGCAGTAATCCTGGTTCCATCTGGACTATGAGGTGCCGCGCCGTGGTTGAGATGGGGGTTAGATCCTGGCTCGGGTGGCCTTAATGCTGCCACCGCCCCGGTGCGTGTGCTTTCAAAGCCGAGTCCTTCCAGGCCGGACGCTGAGCCCCTTTCTCTCCGCGCTCTCCTCCCTCTCCGCAGAGCGCTGATAGATAAGGATGTCAGCATCCCCCCCGAGACCTTCCGCAAACACGTGGACACCAGCCTGACCTACATCAACCGGGGCCTGAAGCAGATGAGCCGCCTCTTCCTGGTCGAGGACCTTGTGGACTCCCTGAAGGTGAGCGGTCAGCTGGCCACCGTCGTCCTCCGCCCGAACCACTTGGTCCGCCTCTCATGGGAAATCTATTCCCACCCTGTCCCACAAAGACTCCTCTCTGGGGCGCAGGCTTTTTAATAGCCGCGATCGGCGCGTTACTGACTCTTACTAGCTACGGAGCACATCTGGCACCTGACAGGTGGGAGGACGCCCTGACCCCCCTCACATGATTCCCAGGGCTCCTTTTTAGGGTTCTTGTAAGGTAACGAGGGTGTCACAACTCGGGTCTTATGGTAGGCTTTCCTTACGCCTCACGCTTAATTAGGGCCGCACAATGAATCGCAATTGCGACATCAACATGCACAATGCATACATCTTAAAAGGCTGTCTGAGCTGCCATGAATGTTGTCCCAGTGCACTATGCATTCATGCCCATTTTCACCCCGGTCACTACAGACTTTATCCATATGTATAATCAGTATTATGGAGAAAGTGTGTGTGTGTGTGTGTGTGTGTGTGTGTGTGTGTGTGTGTGTGTGTGTGTGTGTGTGTGTGTGTGTGTGTGTGTGTGTGTGTGTGTGTGTGTGTGTGTGTGTGTGTGTGTGTGTGTGTGTGTGTGTGTGTGTGTGTGTGTGTGTGTGTGTGTGTGTGTGTGTGTGTGTGTGTGTGTGTGTGTGTGTGACACATACATATATATCACAATAGTTGAAAGCATATTGGGATGATGCTTTCTCCAAGGTTCCCCTAATATCCTGCCACGTTATAGTAAATCCTGAAGACAAAAAATAGTAATTATATTAAATAGCTTATACAGCTTATTATTATTATTATTACAAGCTATAGATGTAAAGTAGCATGAATTGAAACGCCTGAGGTTAAATGTTGACTGCCAGCTGATTCGGTATTAACTGAGTGTAACGTGAGGCAGGAATATAGGGAAAACGGCTCCCTGTGTTTTTAGGGACGCGCCAGACGTTTCTAGTTCGCGCTCGCAACAAAAGGGTCCGGAAAATCGATGGCGGCATCGGCACGCGCTCCATTGTCCGTCCTCCTCTGTGCCTCCTCGCTCAGCCAGCAGACGGTGCGCCGAAACGGGGACAGGCCCCCTGTGGCTTTTCGCCGTGACGTGCGTGTATATATATCCAAAACATCCCAGTTTCTGAAGCGCCCGGAGGAGGGCGCTGAGAGGGGAGCCTCGGCGGAGAGTTCTGGAGAAATGCATGCCGGGTGTCCGTAAGCTTGACCAAACACTGTGTTTGTCCCCCGTCAGCTGGCCGTGGCCATGTGGCTGTTCACCTACGTGGGAGCGGTTTTCAACGGAATCACCATCCTCATCCTGGGTAAGCATTGAAACGCGCGCCCATCTCAACGCAGGCCCGACCCTTTTCAGGTGATGAACGCCCAGCAGGCGCGTGCTCGGAGAGCGCGCCGTGAGGTCTGCGCACATTGAGCACACGCCGTATTCTCGAAGTCTCGAAATAGATCTGCAAATGTCAGTGGAGTGTTTTAACTGGATACATCTTGCACGTCTGCAAAACCCTTAATGTTCTCAAAACCAACAGCAAACAGCAAATCCAGTCCTAGACTGCCCCTAGTTTGCGTTGCGCGTATGTGTGTGTACACCTCTGACCCGCCTCTCTCCGTCTCCCCAGCCGACATCCTGCTGTTCGCCATCCCTCCCGTTTACGAGAAGAACAAGGTGAGTGTGACGACCCCCCCTCACACCTCCCCCTCCCCCTCCCCCTCCTCCTCCTCCTCCTCCTCCTCCTCCTCCTCCTCCTCCCCCCCTCCCGGAGCCAGGTGACGCTGGACGAGGCCGTGACCTCAGCGGTGAGCTCAGTGGATGCACACTGGAGGCTCTCACTCCGCCTCCTTTGTTGCCGTCCGCGGCCCAGCTGCCGGGACATGAGCTCACCCACCCCCCCCACCCCCCACCCCTCTCTCTCTCTCTCTCTCTGTCGGCCCCTAAATAAGGGGCCAGGCCATCGTGACCGCCGGCAGCTCGCACTGCGCATGCAAGGCATGCGGCGGGTCCAGACACCCCGTAGCTGAAACTGATGTGCGATCTAACATTTTGAAGCGGGAGCTCATTCCGTCACGTCAAGTCCAGCTACATGGAGAACAGTCTGACTAAACCAGCCGTGATTCAGTATCACCTGAGACCCGCAGCACAGCTCCCACTCACAACCTCTTCTGTGAGTGCGGTAGGACTATTCCTGTTGATCCATGGAGCCCGTTAGGTAATATTTTGTTAGGTAGTATTTTTGGTGCCACACACCATGTATGGCAGTCCCCATCTTTGTGGAACCGTTCCGTCTGTGAGTTTGTGCAGATAATGGCTTTGTCCGTTCGGCCCCGGGACTCGACTCTTGACTGCCCTCTGGGGGAGCTGCGGCCGCTCTGGGCCCCGCCTGGCTGAGGGAACGCTGTGAGGGAACGGTGGCCCCCAAGCCTGACGTGTGAAACGTGCTAACCTCAGCGCGTCCTCTCTGTCCCCCCCCCCCCCAGACCCAGATTGACCAGTACATCGACCTGGCGCGCACCCAGATAAACACCACAATGGCCAAGTGAGTGACCCTTCTCATGAGCTGCATCACCCGCATCGCCTGTGTCTTTTCCTCACCCGTCTCTCTCTCTCTCTCTTTGTGTATGTGTGTGTGTGTGTGTCTCTAGGTTGCAAGAGAAACTTCCCGGAGCGATGAAGCGCAGCAAAACTGAATGAACAAGCCCTTGATCGGGAGGGGGGGGGGGGAGAAAAACCTCCATGTCACCATCATCCTCATCTCCATTTTAACCCCCCACTCTCCTCCTCCTCCTCCTCCTCTTACCTCCCTCCCTCCCTCTCTCAGGCTAAGCCTCCCTCTCCCGCCCCCACCCGCCCCCTGCTCCATCCACCATCAGCACCCCACCACACTCAACCTCGCTAGGTAGAAAATCTCTGAGCTACTCGATATTCAATGTACAACTACTGCGCAGCTTAACTTGCAAGTGTTTGGGGGGAGGGGGGGGGGAGGGGAGGGGGGGAGGGGGTAGGGAAAACCAACAACAACAAGAGAAGAAGAAGAAGAAGAACTGTGCCTGCGCAGCCACAGGGGAGCGGAGGCAGGGTGGAGTGAACTAGACTCGGATCGATTCAGCTGGTTCGGGTTGTGCACAGCCATCGCGTCACAGGTCGAGCAAATGTCTGTACTCTTAAAAACCCGCACGCGTCCTCCCGAGGCCAGACCCCGTCGAAGAGTATGGACGGACGGTGTCACCGATCGGCCCCTCCTCCGGTTTCCCCATTCACCTCCTCCCAGGCGCGTCTGTATGTGCCGTTCTGCAATGCACTGAACTTTTTGCTTTTCAAAAAACCCGCGAGGACGTAGAAAAAAAAAGAAAGGAACGGGATTGGAACGCCGAACCAGCTGTGATCGTTTAGTCTAGTTCACCTTTGTTTTGTTTTGTTTTGGGGAGGGGAGGTGGGGGGGGGGGCAGTTTTCTGTATGTATATAATTCCACCTTAAGACAAGCTACAGGCTCTCTCTCTCTGCTGTACGGAACATGTTAGCCTTGCTTTTTGTATCGAAAGAGGAGTCCGCTCACCTCCGGCAGTCCTAACTCTCTGCGTCGCACCTGTTCGAAGCCGCCGCGTGTTGAGGTCTCACACCCGCCTGTACATTTTGATTCTTCTCACTTCTTCTAATTATTGTTATTGTTATTATTATTATCCTCGGTATTAATCATAGGACGGCCGCTTTGACTTGACGACAGCATTGTAAGTTACGTTTAGTGTCACCGAGCTTCATCGCTTTCAAGTGAGGGTCTCTCTCTCGCCCGAGGCCTTTGTTTAATAAGTTGTAGAGATCTATTCCGACGTGTCGTCACACCCCGAGCTCCCCAGGAAGGCTCCCCGGCGAGCCGTCGACTCTTTTTCTTTCTTTTTGAACAAACAGAGGTTCACCTAAATAGCACTTAATGGCTTTTTTTTTTCTGCAGAGCATTGGACACGGATATGGTTGGAGGGGGAGGGGGGGGGGGGGGGTGAACAAAATAACTAGCACGTAACCGAACGTTCTGTTAAAAGGAGTGGATACGCTAAAATGTTTTCTGTAATTTATGTTTGGATGCTCGGGGAAAGTGGAACCTTAACTTCGACCACGTTCAACGGGTGGGTGGGTGGGCTCCACAGTCGCTTGGCACATTTCTGGCTGGAGGGAACCTCGATGGCGAGCCCACGGGAAGTCCGCAGATCGGGCGTGACGAAGTCGGGTTGGGGGCGGGGCGGGGCGGGTGGGATCAGTGTAGCGAGGGTGGAGCGGGGGGCGGGGGCTTGAACTCTTGTATGTCACTTTGTTATTTTATCAGTTTTTTTTCTTTTGACTTGCCACCAAGTGCATGTCGTAGTGTAAGCTGGAAACAGACTGCTCACCCTTTACCTACCCGTAGGCTGTATCATATTCTCGACCCCGACTTTTTGTTTCCGTTTCGTCTTGATATGATTATGGATGGTGATCGTTTTCGATGGCGTTTTTTCTTTTTTTTGGACTCCGTAAGAACCGTGGTCGTGCGTCCACAGCGCTACTGCTACAACTCTGCGTCGTCTGGAGGGATGACTGTATGGATGGAAGGAAATGACACATGCGGAGGTGTGTCTCATCGTGCCCCCCCCCACCCCCTCTCGAGACCTGGTCCGGTGGTCAGCCGTGGAAGATCGCTCCCTCCCTCCCTCGCTAACCGGTCGACCCTCTGACCCCTCTGCCTGTGCGTTTCTGTGTTTCTCCACATGCATGCCCCCACCCCCACCCCCACCCCCATCTTTACAGCATCTCTGATTGGCAGCCACTATGGCGAGGAACGTGTCCGGTCAGGCCCGATACACGCTGATGATATAGTCCCACGTCCTGTTTTATTTATTTGAACGTCGACAGGTCGCATATTGTAGCTCTGAGCAGCAACTTTCAGGAGCACACTCGGAATTGGTTGTTAGGTTTATAAACACACATATGTGTATATATATATAAACTCTGTTTATGTCGAGGGTCAGTCCGACCATTTTGCAAGAAAATTTCGAGCCCTGCCTTTTCCGTCGCAGGGTTTTGGAGATTTCTACCTCGAGCGCAGACTGTTGTGGAGACCGTTTTCTCTTTTTGGGGGGGGGGCGGGGGGACAAAAGCACCCTGCATGATCATCTGTGATGCTAGGTAGGAACGTGAGACGTGGCGTCCGGATCGAGGTGTACAATAAATAAATGACATACCCAGCCGGGGTTCTGCGGATTGTGAATTTCTGTGGGTTGGGCTGGGGTGGGGTGGGGTGGTGTGGGGTGGAGGGGGCGTGCGACTCGGTGGAACCAAAACGACCAGCATGCTAGCAGGTAGACGACTGCTCGTTTCGTAGCCAAACCCCGAGTCCGCCATGTTCGAGCCGCGGGCCTGAGCTGTGAAAGCCAATTAGCCCTCCATCTGCATAGCGGGACTATAGCCCGGGACAGGCCCACACATCACCGAGGCTCAGTAGAAGACTTCTGCTCCCATGCGTAGTTGGCTCTTCCCTGTAGTGACATATATATATATATATATAATACAAATAAAACTCCTCACATACTTTAACTTGATCTCGCCCCCCCCCCCTTACAGCATGTCGCTTTCTTCCTCTCTCCCTCCCTCCCCAGTTTGTCTCTGTGTTCTCATCAGTATGAGTGCGCGTGGCTGGAGTGTTCGACTGTTTTTTGGTTTTTTTTGTCTGACGAGTCTCGTCTTTCGCTCTCGACTCTCGACTATCTAGACGTTCACTAACATCAGCTCCGTTTTGTATTAGCTACGACGTTTGGTTCCGATTTTTGTTTTTTTCGTTTCGTTTTTTTTTTTGTTTTTTGAAGCTTTGGGAACGATGTTGCAGGAAAAAAGAGAAAACCGATGAAAAAAAAAAGTATGTGGTCTCTGTACTGATGTCAAAGTGTAAAATTAATAAAAACACGTCAAAGGACCGTGGCGGCTGTGCTGTGCTCGTCTCCCCCGGGGGGGGGGGGGGGGGAGGGAAAAAAAAGCATCCTGATGAAACATCTAAACTAAGAAGATTTGACTGCAGGCTGCTGTTTGGGTGGAGAGAGGATTACGGTTTGTGATTTTTTTTTATTTATTTATTTATAAAGCAGGCCAGCATGCTAAGACCATTAAATGTTAATAATCCGCATACACACATGACATCCCACTTAAAGCCTGTGTGCCATTATGTAACAGAATCGGAGGCACACGCTCATTAATGCTGGGTAAGATGCTTCACGGCGAGCAGCCATGTTCAGGGCGAAGTCACGGAGGCGGAGCAGCCGGGCTGGGCTAATGCTAGCAAGAAGGCAGATCAGGAGGGAATCTGTCAAAGAGTTTAACAAACTCAGAACTTGTGGTTTTCGATCACGGTATCAGTCTATCCAATGGTCTGTCTGAACTGTCAAAGTCACTGCAGTTACTCAGCAATATTCTGATCCGCATTTCAAGCATAATTTGAATATGACACCAGCAAGTAAACAGACTTTCCGTGACCTTTGCCTGAATAGGTTGGAATCAGAATTATCAGCATAAGATATGGTACTGTGCAAACATTTAAGATGGGTGTGGGAAGAAAAGTGTTATGAACTAAGAATGCTTTCCACATTTAAAGATTCTATTAACATTCAATTAACAAAAAGCAGTGAATAAACAAGAGAAATCGAAATCATGTAGTTTTTCTAGCTAACTAGCTAACTTGCTAGCAGGTGCTTATTATTGTAGCGCTCTCCAGCTCTAGGGTGAAGACACTGCTACGAAAAATGGCTGAAATGTCGGCCCGTCAGTCCAGAGCGACACTGCAACACTTCCATGAACACCACTTCTGATCAGACTCGGCTGGGCGTGTACCTGGGTCCCACAGGTTTCGGCCAGCTCTGAGCTGAGAGATCTTGTGGACCAACGACTAGGTTGTCTTCACAACCTCCCTTTGGTGGCAGAGTTTGTCTGTTCCTCGCCCAGTTTAACAGCTCCCACACACCAGTTTCTGTCTCGCTAATGACTGCGGTTCATTCTATATGTGAGTGGAAAAATCGGTTTGCATTCATGAGTCGCTTTCGAAGGAGAACCATGGTAAGCCTGGACAATGTCATGCAGTTACAACATCTACGTAGCATGCATGCTCAAAACCAACACCAACAGGAAGAAAAAAAGAGTGTGAAAGTGACAAGTGACAGCTGGGGAAACTGCATAGATATATGCCACACATGCACATATATCTATGAGACTTGAGGTTTGTTTGAAGGCGCACAAGTATGATGGAGTATAAGGGCCACATTGAGAAAAAAAAACAACACAGACAGACCATATTCAAGTTTAAACAAAGTTTGTACGCTGGATGAGAAATAAGTCAGTCGTTTTTTTTTCAGTTGTTTTATCATTTATTCTTGATGGGGCCACTGTTGTGCCCTGTCAAATTACACCATAATTGCACCACAATTGGTGCAGGTTACCTGTGTTTCTTTGTCATTTATTTCAGATGCAATTCTTCTAGTGAGGCCCTGTGCTCTGGGATGGGTGCCTTTGTCTTTTTCCCATTCATTTCAGGTGCAATTCTGCTGGTGGGGCCCTTAGTGGCGCAGGGCCCCTGGCGAGGCCCAAAAAAGCATTTCCCATTCATTTCCTCGGGTGAGGCCTCCTATATGGGCCCCTTATACAGCTACAGCAGTGCAGCGAGCCAATGTTGCCATGACGACAGCCCCTGTCTGCAATCTGGCTGTCTCTGTCTGCAGAGGTCTGTTTGACTTTAGACTCTTTGAGAAGTCACCACTGAAAGACGCTAAAACCTTGTCACAGCCGCTGCTGTGATCCCTGGAGGTTCTTAGGCTCCTTGTTTTCCCCTCCCTGTTCTTCCTTTTTTTTTCTCACCTGCACCTGATTACTTGGCAGAGGCGGAGCTGTGGCGCTCACACCTGATCTCCATTTCCACTGATCAGCAGCTGTACTAATACCCGGCCTTCCCTTCCTCTCATCGCCAGAGAGTCCCACGAGCTACGTGGTAACGTTAGGCTCCAACACCTGTTGTACTTGTGCCATTTTGTTCCTAGTGCTTTTTTGTCTCCCTTTTTGTTTGTGGAAGCTCGCCGGTGTCTCCTGTGTTCCAGTTCGCCTGTGTCCTCGGTTCCTCTGCTGACTTCTGCCAGCTCCAGACGTCTCTGCCACCCGTTCCATTGGACCTGTGATTCAAATAAATACCTGTGCCACAGTCCAGCTTGTCTCTGTGTGATTCCGCACTGGGGTCCAATCCTAACTCACCTGTGACAGAACTCTCTGGCCACTATGGACCCCGCGGATCCACAGTCTGTGCGTCGGGCTCTGGTAGCCCAGGGTGATCTGTTGGGTCAGCACAGCAGAGCTATCCTGGAGGTGCAGCAGGCAATGGAGTCTCTGAACGCCAATCTCTCCACCCTCATCCTTCAGGGCCAGCAGCATGCAGCACCGCCATCTTCCATTCCTCCACCTCCTCCCGTCGTGGCATCCGCAGCTCCAGTCCCTCTCCGTGAGCCACACCTGCCACCTCCTGAGCGTTACTCTGGGGACCTGGGAAGTTGTGGACGTTTTCTCCTTCAGTGTTCCCTCATTTTTGATTTACAGCCCCAAACATACGCCACTGAGCGCTCTAAGGTGGTGTATGTAATCAGTCTCCTCTCCGGTCGAGCAGCGCAGTGGGCGGCAGCAGTATGGGAGGGCCGTTCCCAGCTCTGCGCTTCTTTTGAGGGATTCACCGCAGAGATGAAGGCTGTTTTTGATCACCCAGTGCGCGGCAAGGAGGCAGCGAGTCGTCTCCTCTCTCTCCGCCAGGGCTCCAGGTCAGTGGCTGATCATGCTATTGAATTCTCCACTCTGGCAATCGAGAGTGGATGGGATCAGGCGGCCTTGCAAAGCGTGTTTCTGAGATCCTTGTGTGATGACCTGAGGGATGAGCTGGCTGCGCGAGACGAGACTGAATCCCTGGCTGAGCTGATTGCGCTAGCAAGGCGCTTGGACAACCGCCTGCGGGAGAGGCGTCGTGAGCGTGGCAGTTCCCGCACCCCCTCAACCATCCATCCGGTTTCTGGAGCAGCCCCAACCCACACCTTCCACTCCCAGCCTGGTGCAATGGCGTTTGCGGCTCCCTCTCCAGCCACGGGCCTCTCCTCCTCAGCCTCACCCACTCTGGAACCAATGCAGCTTGGACGTGCCCGACTGACACAGGCAGAGCGACAGCGTAGATTCCAGGAGCGGCTTTGTCTATACTGCGGGTTGGCTGGCCACGTTCTTCAGAACTGCCCTTCACTCCCAAAAGCCTAGGCTCGCCTGAGGGAGGGAGTACCCAGGTGAGCCGTGAACCTACTCCCAGTAATCCCCTACGTACTCAGCTCGCAGCTGTGCTCCGTTGGGACACTAACGAAGTGTCTATTGAACCACTTGTTGATTCAGGGGCAGATGAGAACTTTATTGCATCTAGCTTCGTGGAGGCCAATCATATTTCCGTTACCCCACTGCCAGAACCTCGAAGTGTATTTGCCTTAGATGGCAGGATATTGGCAGTAATTACCCACCACACTGTTAATCTTTCTTTGCAAATTTCTGGCAATCACTGTGAGTTAATTCGTTTTTTCGTTATGCCAGCTCCTCAAACTCCTGTAGTTTTAGGTCTCCCCTGGTTGAGACAGCACAACCCTCACATAGATTGGAGAAAGGGTTCGATCACTAGCTGGAGTGTGGACTGTCACAATTGCTGCCTCCGTTCTGCTCAACCTTCTGTGGCCTCTTCAACTATGTCTCCTCCCAGTTCCCCTGATTTATCAAGTGTGCCTCAGTGCTACCACGACCTCTCGGAGGTATTTAGCAAGCAACAGGCTCTCTCCCTACCTCCTCACCGTCCCTACGATTGCTGCATTGATCTCCTGCCTGGTTCACCTCTTCCATCTAGCCGTCTGTACAATCTGTCCCGGCCAGAGAGAGAGACCATGGAGAAGTACATCCAGGAGTCTTTAGCAGCAGGAATTATCCAACCCTCGTCCTCCCCTGTTGGTGCAGGATTTTTTTTTGTTTCTAAGAAGGATCAGACTCTGCGTCCCTGCATAGACTATCGTGGCCTCAATGCGATAACAGTGAAAAATAAGTATCCTTTGCCTCTGCTTGACTCTGCTTTCCACTCGTTACACCAGGCCACTGTCTTTTCCAAACTTGATCTACGCAACGCCTACCACCTAGTTCGGATCCGCAAGGGCGACGAATGGAAAACCGCGTTTAACACTCCACTAGGTCATTTTGAGTATCGGGTTATGCCTTTTGGGTTGACAAACGCACCTGCTGTTTTTCAGGCGTTAGTAAATGACGTTCTCCGGGACATGCTTAACCGTTTTGTTTTCGTTTACATTGATGATATCTTAGTTTTTTCTCGTTCCATGGAGGAGCACGTTGAGCATGTCAGACTAGTCCTACAAAGACTATTGGAGAACAAGCTTTTTGTCAAAGCAGAGAAATGTATTTTTCACGCTCAGTCTGTCCCTTTTCTTGGCTTTGTCATTGAACGGGGGCAGATTTGTTCAGACCCTGCTAAGGTCCGTGCTGTTGTTGAGTGGCCCACACCGGAGAATCGCAAGCAACTCCAGCGCTTCTTGGGATTTGCCAATTTTTATCGTCGTTTTATCAGGGATTTTAGCAAGGTCGTTTCCCCTCTCACTCAGCTCACCTCCTCAGCTCGTCCTTTTGTTTGGTCACCAGAGGCTACCTTGGCGTTCAACAAGCTCAAGTCCCTGTTTGCCTCGGCACCTGTCCTCACCCATCCGGACCCCAGCAAACAGTTTATTGTTGAGGTAGATGCGTCTGACACAGGGGTTGGTGCAGTGCTCTCTCAGTATGAGGGGAGGAAGCTCCATCCCTGTGCTTATTTTTCTCGCCGCCTCTCCTCTGCTGAACAAAATTATGACATCGGTAACCGTGAGCTTCTAGCCGTTGTTTCAGCGTTAGAGGAATGGCGGCACTGGTTGGAGGGAGCTGAGATTCCCTTTGTGGTTTGGACAGACCACAAGAATTTGGCGTACCTCCAGAGTGCAAAGAGGTTAAATTCTCGGCAGGCCAGGTGGGCACTCTTTCTGGGTAGATTTAACTTCACCCTCTGTTATAGGCCTGGCTCTCGAAACCTCAAGCCTGACGCTCTTTCTCGGCAAGAGGAGAATCAGCAGCATCCCTCTTCACCGGAGACCATTCTCCCTGCCAGCTGCTTTGTGAGGGCAGTCCACTGGGAGGTGGAGCAACGGGTCAAGGAGGCTCTCTCCAGGGACCCTGGTCCTGGGGGTGGCCCATCAACCTGTCTGTACGTCCCTGAGGAGGTCCGTTCTCAGGTGTTACAGTGGGGACACTCCTCCAACCTGGCTTGTCATCCTGGAACGACACGTACCCTGGATTTACTACGCCAGAGGTTCTGGTGGCCTTCGATGTCTCGAGATACCAGTCAATTTGTGGCTGCGTGCTCTGTTTGTGCCCGGGGTAAAACATCTCGACGACCCCCTGCTGGCCTGCTAAACCCCCTTCCCATTCCAACCCGACCGTGGTCTCATATTGCTGTTGATTTTGTTACCGGTCTACCTCCCTCAGAAGGCAATAACACCATTCTAACCATCATTGATCGTTTTTCTAAGGCAGTTCATTTTGTTCCTCTCTCCAAGCTCCCCTCTGCTTTAGAGACAGCTCAGCTCCTGGTCCAGCATGTTTTTCGCCTCCATGGCATTCCGGTGGAGATAGTGTCTGACCGTGGGCCCCAGTTTTCATCCCAGGTCTGGCGGGCTTTCTGTGATGCGCTGGGCACTGGGGTCAGTTTATCGTCAGGCTACCATCCTCAGACCAATGGTCAGACTGAACGGGCAAATCAGGATTTGGAGGCCGCCCTACGTTGTGTGTGTGCCCGCAATCCGGCCTCTTGGAGCAGGCAGCTGCCCTGGGTGGAATATGCCCACAACTCCCTCACCTCATCAGCCACTGGTTTGTCTCCGTTTATGGTGATGCTGGGTTTTCAACCGCCACTATTCCCATCCCAAGAGAACGAGGTCGCCGTTCCTTCAGTGCAGCATCACCTGCGACGGGTTCGGAGGGTGTGGAGAGAGGCTCGTGCGGCCTTGCTCAGATCATCTGCTCGAAACCAGCGGCTAGCAGATCGCCACCGCTCACCCGCACCCAACTATCAGCCTGGCCAGATGGTCTGGTTGTCCACCAAGGATCTTCCACTTCAAGTGGAGTCCCGCAAACTGGCTCCCCGTTACATTGGTCCATTCCCCATCGTCAAGGTCATCAACCCCTCTGCTGTTCGTCTTAAGCTGCCTGATTCACTCAATGTCCACCCTTCGTTTCACGTATCTCTGCTGAAGCCTGTTTCCTCCAGCCCGTTGAGCCCTCCAGCCGAACCCCCTCCACCCCCCCTGGTTGTGGACAATCATCCTGCCTACTCTGTCAACAAGATCGTGGACGTCAGGAGGCGGGGCAGAGGCTATCAGTTCCTCGTCGACTGGGAGGGTTATGGCCCAGAGGAGCGGTCCTGGGTTCCTCGACACTTTATCCTGGACCCTTCCCTCCTTGTCGATTTTTACTCAGCTCATCCCGACAAGCCTGGTGGTCCGCCTGGAGGCGGTCGTCGGAGGGGGGGTACTGTCACAGCCGCTGCTGTGATCCCTGGAGGTTCTTAGGCTCCTTGTTTTCCCCTCCCTGTTCTTCCTTTTTTTTTCTCACCTGCACCTGATTACTTGGCAGAGGCGGAGCTGTGGCGCTCACACCTGATCTCCATTTCCACTGATCAGCAGCTGTACTAATACCCGGCCTTCCCTTCCTCTCATCGCCAGAGAGTCCCACGAGCTACGTGGTAACGTTAGGCTCCAACACCTGTTGTACTTGTGCCATTTTGTTCCTAGTGCTTTTTTGTCTCCCTTTTTGTTTGTGGAAGCTCGCCGGTGTCTCCTGTGTTCCAGTTCGCCTGTGTCCTCGGTTCCTCTGCTGACTTCTGCCAGCTCCAGACGTCTCTGCCACCCGTTCCATTGGACCTGTGATTCAAATAAATACCTGTGCCACAGTCCAGCTTGTCTCTGTGTGATTCCGCACTGGGGTCCAATCCTAACTCACCTGTGACAAACCTATCAACATGGCATTTTCTGCAAAAGCAGAACACAAGTTTCTGCAATTTTTCAAGTTGGACTGAAGTTTCTACGTCGAAGTATGGCGGCGTAGCAGATGTTTGAGGGGTTCAGTTTTTCCAATTCATTCTTATGGGAAAAACTGAAATTGCTTAAGTGCTAAACAGCTGGTTCTAGGGAGACAACACACACCATCACGTGGGGAGAATGCCCTGATATGATTTGGCGTCTGTACTATAAAAACTGAGGCCGGAAAAATGCATTGTGACTTATGGAAAAGAGGGTGCGTTGGGATACATACTGAGGCTCGCTGTTTAGATATTATAAGGTGCACAGATTTATGGCACACATCGTATGAAAGACCACAAATGTTCCTATATAACTAGGAAAAAGAATTTGCCTGCAGTGTACAGTGTGGCTGGGGGTAGCATGAAAAGAGAAAAATGAGAGCCAATTTTTCTGCCCTCCGACCCTCTTAACAGTTGGTCTCTCTCCGCTCTGGCCGAGGTGAAAATGCCAAGCCCACAAGTTTTTGAGAGGGCCTGGATGAAAAACGGTACGAGGTGTCAACATGCTGTCTGGTACAGCCAGAGAAGACAAGTTTTCCTGCGTTTCAAAGTTTAAATGAAGTTTCTATGTGAACGCATGGCTTTGTAACAAATGTTTGAGGGCGATTTATTTGAATTTGCTCATTTTTCCCCTTCATTTCTTATGTTTTTTTTTATTTTGGACCCCATGCAGGCCAAAAACTGAAAATTTGTCGAGAATATAATATACATTATATTAACAATAGTTTTGATGTATCAT
This sequence comes from Karalla daura, assembly GCA_029224185.1. Taxonomy (NCBI): domain Eukaryota; kingdom Metazoa; phylum Chordata; class Actinopteri; order Chaetodontiformes; family Leiognathidae; genus Karalla; species Karalla daura. The sequence continues at coordinate 966,686 of CM055210.1, read as the reverse complement.
TTGTGTGTGTGCAGTGGCATTCACACGATGTCAACAACTTATTCATTATGATCATTGTAGCAGAACCTCTGCACATTGAATTTTCCTCCACTGAATGGTCCTTGTTTATTAAGCATGTGTGCTCCAGAATTTGGGTGTGTGCACGTGTGCACTCCGTGGGATTAACGAGGGCCATTGCCTGCACAGAGACGAGACAAAAACCAGCAGCCTCCTGGTGTCGTGTATTTATTCAAAGAGAAGTGTGAGAGTGCGGATCTCACATTGGCCATGTACAGAGAACAGGTGAGCTCACAGAGTGAAAGTGAAAAGGAAAAAAAAACAAAAAAACAAAAAGAAATCGAGAGCCGAGGTGGACGTCTCCACCTGCAGTCACACACCGACACAGTAGAAACACATACACACATGAGCAAATACGTCGTATCTCGTTTCGGGAAAAAAAACAACAAAAAACGATCAGTTTTCGATCATTCATTTCACTGTATCTTTCTTCATCTTAAATAAGTAAGTGCTATGTCAGACCTCTCGGAGTAGAGTGCTGTGGGGGGTGGGGTGGGGGGTGGGGTGTGGGGTGGGGGGGGGGGCTCTGTTCTCAGCCAGAGGGACCCACGATGTGGAGACGTGACGGCGTTCGCCGCCGTCACATCCGGTATCAAAAACTTCAACCGAGCAAACTGTCACGGCGCAGCAGAGTAGTAGGGACATCGTTATTATTTCCGTTTCCAAAATAACAGCCTCGTTCTCCGACTCTCCCACCGTCGTTCGTGGACCGGTTTTCCTCTGACCTTTTCTCTTCCAAACTACGAAATGTTTTCTTCCTTGAAAGAAAAAAATTATGGCTTTTTTTTTTCTCAATTTCTCCCCAAAATGTCGTTTTTTCTTCCGCTCTAACAATGACCCTAATACTCTGCCGCGTCCCTGGCATCGTCTATGAGCCACATCAGATACATGTGCCCGGTATCTTCAGGTGTTCCTGAAAGTCACTGACCGCTTGTTGGTGGAGACAGAATCCCTGAGTTACATTTTCCAGGTTGAGAAGTGACATCTCATGCCACGCGTTCCTCCTGACCGGACAGCTGGAGGTCGCCCCTCAGCCTCATCTGTTGCATACACTTTTGCCCGAGCAAAACTTGTCCCGATGAGCCGCTCCTGCGCCGCTCCGAGAGCACCGCTGTCACTCTGAAATCCCCGTGGAAGTAGAAAAACTGGACACAATAGCAAAGATGACTCGTAGAAACCAGGGTGCATAAAAGTGCTTGTATAAAGAAAAAAAATAATTCAACTTTGTCTCGTATTTACACATTTTGTTTTGTTTCGTTTTGTTGTTTTTTTTTGTACAGCTAAGTTGAGCGGTGGATGATGGAAGGGGGCCGGCGTGGCCCACGGCCGCAGGCTGACACGAAGATCGCACCTCCCGCGTGGAAGGTGGGAGGGGGAGGAAGGTCCTTCTCCTCCGCTGTAAACAAGAAATTAAATAGACAGAGAGAGAGACCCAGCCGGCATTCATTGTCTTCAGCAATTACACGGACACGAGTCTCGTTCGGCGGGGTTGTACACGGGGAGCGCTGGCTTCGGTACACGTTGGGGGGGGGGGGGCAAAGTGCTGTGTTGTCGTCAGACACGTCATCGTAAAACTAAGCGGAGTCGAGCCGAGCCCGAGACTCCACTTCTAACTTCCTGAGAGCGTAAGACCCCCCCCCCCCCCTCCCCCCGCCCCCCTCTCGGCCCCGACCCGGGACCCGAGGGCTGCATCCGCACGGGCCCGGTCGGGGCTTTGAAACAAAGCTCCCCACATGATGGATGGAGAAGCCTCTCAACGTCTAAAGCCCTGTGTTGGGGAATCGGTGAGAAAAACTACAAAATCTGCGACAGCAAGATTCAACTTTTCGTCTTTGCAGCGCGGCTGGACCTAGAAGCCCGGAGACAAACGCCCTGGTTACATTCGCACGCTCTCTGGGGGGGTCCCATCACAGGTTGCGCTCGCTGAGAAGGACTTCCGAGACCCACCGGGATGGCGTGTATTTTGTCATTTGTACGCAAGAACATTTTGGAACACAGACTGCGTTTGGCCGCGCGAGGCGATGACCTGATTGTAGTCCTCACGGATCGGATCCTGCCGCTTGCACGCGTTTCCTCCGTGCCACAGTGACACTGTGAGAGCCAGGTGCGAGGGGGAGAGTCTAGTATCTGTAAGATGTGGAGGGACCAGGCTGGAGGTTCTGCAAAGGGCTTGACTCACCATGAGGTTTGGTCTTTCAGAAGCACATATCATTATTTTGTCCTATTCAGGGTCTGAATCCTTCAGACCAACCGAGATTCTAATATATCAATAGATATTATTAGCATGAATCTTATATGTTTTATAATCGTATGATTCAGTGGTGGTGTAAATGAGTGAACTTTTAAATTAATTAATGAATAATTCATTTTTTATGTTTTCATTGCCTGAATTTCCTGTTTCTATTGTCATAACGAGACAATAATAATAATAAACACAGGTGCTAACTAGCTGATACTGCACACTGCTGATGGCTTCAGTGTAGTGCAGTGTGCTGTGGAGTGACAGATGCTGGACCCTCCCCCTCGCAGTGCGGGCGGGACTGGGACAGTTGGGGTGGGGCTAGGAGAGTGTGGGTGGGGCTAGGGGGCAGGGCTGGGGTAGTGCTGCGGCTGGGGCTGGGACAGTGTGGGTGGGGCTAGGGCAGTATGGGCAGGACTAGAACAGTGGGAGTTGGGCTGAGAGAGTGTGGGCGGGGCTAGGGGGCAGGGCTGGGGTAGTGCTGCGGCTGGGACAGTGGGCGGGGCTAGGGCAGTATGGGCAGGACTAGAACAGTGGGAGATGGGCTGGGACAGTGTGGGTGGGGCTAGGGGGCAGGGCTGGGGTAGTGCTGCGGCTGGGACAGTGGGCGGGGCTAGGGCAGTATGGGCAGGACTAGAACAGTGGGAGATGGGCTGGGACAGTGTGGGCGGGGCTAGGGCAGTATGGGCAGGACTAGAACAGTGGGAGATGGGCTGGGACAGTGTGGGCGGGGCTAGGGGGCAGGGCCGGGGTAGTGCTGCGGCCGGGGCTGGGACAGTGTGGGCGGGGCTGGGACGCTGAGGGCGGGGCGGTGGACGGAGGCCTGTCTAGGTGCCGCAGTGTGCGGCGGCGGGAGGCGGCTGCGGCTGGGCCGGGGGCAGGGGCGGTGCCGCCTGCCCTTGGTCCTGGCCGGAGAAGCAGTCGTCGTTGTGGATGAGGTGCAGGGCGCTGTGGCTGTAGCTGAGCAGCGCGCGCTGGCGCTCCTCGGGGCTGAAGTCCAGCGACTGCGGGTGCACCTGCTGGATGTGCCGCTTGATGGTGCTGACCTTGAGCGTGGCCAGCGTGGCGCCGCACACCATGCAGATGAGGCCGTGGCGGCGGCAGTCGTAGTCCATCAGGTACTCCACTCTCCAGTGCAGCTGGTAGTTCCTCCGCTGGTCCTTCCCGGGGTAGTGGCTGTGCCGGCCCGGCACGGCCCCGCCGCCGCCTTCCCTCGCCCTGCCCTTACCTCCGCCCGGGCTCTCCTCCTTCTTCTGCTCCTTCCTCGCCTCCTCGCTCTCCTCCGCCGTGGTGTTTGCTGCCTCAGCTCTGCTCAGCTCGCTGTCCGCTGCAGGAACAGGCAACAGGTGGGTCAGGCAGGGTCCCTGCATGGCTGCACCTGCCTCCCACACGGTGGGGCTACAACCTCCTGAGCCCCACAGTGACAGGCTGAAGATTATACATTCCTGCTTCTAGGGACACTGATGCAATTGCATTTGTCTGTGAAATCATTGTTCAAATCTGGTCTACATACAGACAGACTACTGGTATTTACTATATACTGTATAGCCTCTACAGCACTTTTTTTTCTCATGTCTGTGCGTTTTCTTTCTTTCTGACCAATGAAACTGGCATTAGCCTGTCCTGACAATCAGGAGCTAGACTGAAAAGCTAGACTGCCTTGAAAACTGCATTCTGAGCTTGGCCAGAATAAGAGGATATTCTGACATATTTAGACTCTACCCTGTAAATAGAGATTTCTCAGAGAATCCTCTATCAACAACTCATAAACTCCATAATCCAGTTATTTAGAGGAATGTCAATATTTGGAATACTGGTGTCTGCAGAACCGGCCTATCTACATGATCAGCCACAAAGACAGCACAGAGGAAACTGTAGGCGTGGAGCAGCTCACCCTCTTGAACTTGGGGGCCCTCACTAGAATAATCTTTGGTCCAGGCGGCGGCCATGGCTTCCCTTTCTTGCCGGCTCAGCGTGGTGGTCTCGGGGTGGCACTCCTGGATGTGTCGGCGGAAGCTGCTGACCTTGGATTCGGGCAGGACCTGAGAGCACACCATGCAGAAGGTGCCCTGGAGCTGCGGCCCGTAGGCCACCAGGTAGTCCAGGCGCAGCCTCCAGGGGTCCCCGCCACGCAGACGCTTCTTCTTGGGCGGCCGGGGCGGCGCCGGCCCCTGCTGCGGGGCTCCCACGCCCCCATCCTCACCGATAAGACAAATGTCCTGAGTTAGAGTGCTGTCGCCGTCTGGGTAAAAGTCGCTTTTGATCTGGATGGCCTCCACACTCTGGGCACAGAGGTCCTCGCTGCCTTCTTTGGTGTTGGGCTCCGATTTGATTGAGTTTTCCGGCTCTTCTGTGAGAGGGCAGAGAATCGTCAACTCAGCTCTACTGGGATGACAATACCAGATTCACAATGCAGTTATTATTCCTATTAAGTGAACACAGTGAATTCAGTTTGCTGGGATGCTTGGGGACACAACAAGTGGGATCCTAACTCCTGGTCATATGTATATTCTGTGTAGGGAAGCACCATAAAGACAGTTACAGAGGAGGTGTTTCCCTGGAATGTAATTTATCTGGCATCAGAGTAGCACAGTGCTCAACTTCCAGATGATCAAATACAGTGAATTAGATGAGAAATGTCACAGCATGCCTGCTTCTTTCTCACATAAATATAGCTTTCTACCTCACTGCCTCACTTTTGCAAAACGGAGAACCTACTGGACTGGATTGTTTAAACGTGGCAGTGTTTAGCACGTAGCAAGCACCAGGCCTCCAGAAATGTTGTCAGCTTCAGCTGCAGCTTCCTGGCAGCGTTTTATCCAAAGTCTCTGAAACCACCCAGCTGCAGTCTGACCGAAGTCTGCGCTCTCCCAGTGCAGATCTGGCCTGGGTGGTCAGCAAGCGGATCTCTCATTTCCATGTGAACAGATCTTTGGTCCAACACATTTAGTGCATTCAGATGCTGCTAGAAATGTATAGCTACCTTGGCCAAAGCGGTCAACGCTATCTTGTTGAGATGAGAGATAGAGCCTGGTCATTCAAGAAGGAGACTGGAGGTCCAGGGTCAGCTCACCGCAGTGACCTCCACGGATCTCCAGCCGCCATAAACTGTGACTCATTCTGGATCACATCCACAGGGTGTTTTCCTTAATCACAATCCCATATTTCATGCAGGCCGAGACGGTGGCTTCAGGCTAGCTGGCAAAAGGAACAGGCAGTGGAGACGGTCTTCTCACCATGAGTCTGAGCCCAGGCCTGCAGGATGCAGTGCTTCTCCTCAGAGCTGTAAACCAGGGAGTTGGGGTGCGTGTCCAGCACGTGGCTCTTGATGTGGTCCAGGTGCAGGGAGGGCAGCTCCCCCCCGCACACCATGCACAGCAGCCGGCCCGCCTCCGCTTCATACTCCATCAGGAACTCCTGGCGGAACCAGGCATGCAGCGAGTCGTTCAGGTAGCGCTCCAGGGTCCGGGCCGAGGGCCCCGGGAGGCTCTGCTCCTCGTCCTCCTCCCTGGGCGGGATGGCTTCCGACTCCTCGGAGGGAGGGGACAGACTGAGGGGCGGCTGCTGCAGCTGCTCCTGGGGCGTCACAGGATACGGGGGTTCTGCTGCTTCAAGACAAAACAAATCAAATATGTATATAAAAACGTTACGTGCCACTCCTCCTACTACTACTATTGATACTACTGATAATAATAATAATAATAATTACATTAACAACACATACTTAGTCGATCTGAATGAAACCCTGCACATAGTTTACGTCATGATACAACCCCTAAAAGCGGTTAATTATAAATAATAGATACCAATAAGAGACAGTTTTTTCAGATGCTAGTAAATGCTGCACTTAGTTTCTTGGTCTATAACATGATGATCTGTGTTTCTCAGAGGCCAAGGTGAAGTCCTCAAACATCCTCAATTTGCTGAGTGATTATCGCATGCATAATGCCTTATAATGCTGCATAACCTCTCCTATGACACATCTTAACGTAATAACAGCCCGGGGATGATTTCAGTCCAGCACAGCCTGTCTCTACCCCCCCGCAGTGTTTCCTCTCACACGGCCTCACCTGTTCTCCCACCTGCAGCCTGCTGCTCGGCGTCCAGCTGCTCCTCCTCCTCCTCCTCCGGGGCGGCGGGGGTGTTGGAGCTGTAGTCCCCGCGCCCGCCGGCCAGGCTCAGGTGGCTCTCCCAGCCGGAGCGGATCACCTCCTTGTCTGCGGGGCTCCACAGCAGCGAGTCCGGGTGCTTCTGGCGGATGTGCCTCTTGATGGTGCTGAGCTTGAGCGTGGCCAGCGAGCTGCCGCACACCATGCAGATCATGCCGTGGCGCTGCGGGTCAAAGTCCATCAGGTACTCGCTGCGCCAGTACTCATGGTAGTAGCGGCGGTGGTCTCGCCCCGGGATGCGGCTCAGGCCCGGCCTGGAGGCCCTCTGGACCCGGGGTTTCCGGCCCGAGGGCCCGGGGGCCGGGGAGAGCAGCAGCGGTTGGTCCGGGCCCTCCGTGATGCTCCAGTAGCTGGTGCCCGGGGACTGCACCGGTGGGATCAGGCCCACCTCTGCCTCCTCACCGTGGCCATTCGCCAGAGCCTCTTCTTCTGGCGGAGACAGCGGAACGAGAGTCAGCTTCACATCTGGACGTAGGACACCGGTCTCTCACCGCACCTCTAACTTTCGACAGCAGTGGCATGGCACTAACTGGGGCCGCAGCAGCCAGTGATCTCTGTAAGCTGGTTGACCAGTCAATCATTGATCAATTACTGGTTTGCTATGTAAAATGTGATGAAAATGTTGGTCAGCGTGTCACAGAGGCCTTTCCACACATCTGCTGCTATAAAGAACCTCATAAACCAGAATATGTTCACATCTAAAAGGCTTAAAGAAGCTAAAAAACTTTACTCAAAGTGCTGAATTGCTCAAATTCACACAAATGTTTTGTTCAGTTAACTGGCTTGCTCCCGCATTTGTATTAAATGACTTCAGATCAACGTTTACACCTCCATGCATGTACAAAGATGACAGTAATTTAAGGAACTATGCAGCTATTAGGGTTGCATGACTCTCAAGTCATGATTGTGAAATGGCCTATACTAATATATAAGTCGTGTTGCAAAAATATATAAACAAAGTCCGTAGTGACAACACTGCCCAGTCAGCGACTCTTTGGTAGCGCTCTCAGAAGCTCAGATGAGCAGGTGAAAAAAGGTGGGGGGGCGGGCATTTAGGGTGGTAGGGCTCCTTCGATTGGCCAAATGCGCTAATATGCAGAGCACATGTATAGAATGCATAGTGCATGAAAACATACCATTTATGGCAGTTCAGGGAGTCCTTACCACATGTGCATTGCACATGTTGTAAGGACATCGTCATATAATCATTTTGCGAAATATCGTGAAGCCCTGGTAGCAACAGGAAAGCACTTTGTTCACAACAATGATAATAATGTTTACATTATGTGAGATGTCCACAACTTCCTAAGCGGACACTCAAACGTTGTGGGGGGAAAAAACACAACAAATAGAGAAGGAGCAAAATGTGAGGACGGCACGTCATTAGGGTCCCGGCAGAAATGGGAAAACACGTTTTTAAGGCAAACAATCAAGGGCAGCAACAGAGCAGCTGTACTTGGCTACTACTGATTCCCCTGCTCCGTGTTATTGTTGTTGTTGGTGTCCCCGGGGTGCTGCCGCGGCCCCCCGCTAGGCGGCAGCAGAGCTGCGCCGCCCGGCCCGCTGCCTGGGTGCTGTTGAGCCTTTGTTTATAAGAGCCCAGCGCCGGAGGAGCCATGCTGCTCCGGGCTTTGTCCCCGACACGGATTAACGGGCTGTGTGACACCGGCCCGGGCTCTGACAGACAGCCGGACCCGGCCGCGACCAGCCAGTGTAGTAACAGCACAACCTTTACCTCCCAGGTCACTGTCCCCCGGCGTCGCTTCCTCCTCCCCGCTTATTATTAATGAGAGCAGCTCGGTGTGCTCGGCTCTGCGGAGCTGCTGGCTCCGGAGGCCCGCCGCCGCCGCCGCCGCTGCCTCCTCCTCCTCCATCACTGGGCTCTCTGCTGTCCGCTCCTGCTGCTGCCTGCTCCGGGCTGCGGAGTACGACCAGGACGGGTCGCTCCGGTCCTCACCAGCATGCTACAGCGGGGACATGTCCACGGCCCGGCCCGGCTCCGCACGCATCTCACCGCGGAGCCCCTCGACCAGGAGCCCGGCTCTGCTGTCCCCCGGCCCCCTCCACCACCACCACCACCTCCTCCTCCTCCACGCACCGAGACAAGTTAACTTTTAACCCGCAGCAGCGGCGTCTCCGGCTTCCTCGGTGGGTCGTGCCCCGTTCGTAGCGCCGCGGCCTCCGGTCCGGGGGGGTTGGAGGCTCCTGGCTGTCTTCAGGGTGGGGAGCCGGACCTGGGGCCCCTGGGGCTCCTGAAGGGGCTCCTGGGTAAATTTAAAGAGACAGTAGCAGCGTCCACGATGCACACCCACCCCGGGGGGCGGAGGGGCACACGGTGCTGATGCGGAGCAGAGCTCCGCTACTACTGCTGCTACTTTACCGGGGATTACATATGGAGTACCGTACTGTGTGCCTCTACACTCGGTGGTTTGGCACATAAATCACCTGCAGTTTGCACTACAACAATAATATCCCCAAGGATGTTTTAGTATCTATCTATCAATCTTTCTATCTATCTCAAAAGGATCATAAAAGTCACAAAGTAGCACACACTGATAATTTTCTCCATTCGTTTATTTTGTTTATTTTGAGATATGTTTTTCTAACACCCCCAGTCGTCCTTTTTTTACTCTCCACAATCAGCTATTAGTGTTGAGTAGAACATGATGCACTTGCATTCAGACATTCTAGGCTTTATACCTAAACTGCATATGTATATTTATGAATCATATTAACCACCCATCTTCATACCCAATGGTTTTACGGGGTCTACTGGTTCCTATCTCCAGGTCACATAGAATAAAGGCAAGGTATATATCCTAGACACGTTGCCAGTCCTTCACAAGGGACACACACCATTCACTCTCTTATTCACATGGTGGGACAATGTAGAGTCTCCATTTGGCCATGATGCATGTTTTTGGAATGAGGGAATCAAATAAACCTTTATTTGTTAAATTGAATTTAACCTCAGTAACCAAATTGCTGTACAGTTTCACATCAATAAAACAACAAAATACAGGACACCCAATGAAATGCCTATCATGCCCACATGTCCTCAGACAGATTTTGTTGTTGTTTGTTTGTTGTTTTTGTTGTCCTATTTTTACATAATTTCTTTATACAGAGTAAAAAAGTAGCCTTACAGATCTTTGTTACTGCTGATAAACGTACATTTAAATGAAGTTGATTAAAGAATATGCTTTCAGATTGTCTCCAGAGGCTGCTTTATACACTCAAACATTTAGAGTGGATAAAGAGGAATCTGCAAAGAGAAAGAGATAACGTGTTTATAAACCAAAGATGTATCTGTAGAGGGTCTTTGGCACATGGTATCAAAATGAGAACAAAATTAAAAATGTGCCATTTTGCAAAAGATTCAAGGAAGAGACAATAAACAAGAATAAAACTGAGACGTAATTATATTACTGAATCTGTAGTGGACCTCATCTGGGGAAATGCATTCATACATGTATTACAAGTACAGTGTATGTATTTGTAATTTGTTCAAACTGTTTTCATTATGTATACTGGTGTCTGCAAAAATGATTGAGGAGCTATTCCATAAGTAAAGGCACAAATTTACACATTTGTATGTCAGACTGCTGTAAGTACATATGTATGTAGTATGTATGTCTGTATGTCTGTCTGTATGTATGTATGTATGTATGTATGTATGTATGTATGTATGTATGTATGTATGTATGTATGTAGGTATGAATATAGTTGTATTTTTGTCTGTTTTCACTTGAAAATGGTTTGACATATATACATACTTAGATATTATACATTGTTTTATATGTGTACATTGTATTATACTTTGTTTTGTCTACGCCTCAAAGATATCTGAGACTGCTCAGAATGACTGATCCCTCCATTATCTTACCCACTTTGGACCCAGTTGTGACAGGGGGATTGACTATTCAATTATCAAAATATTTGGCAATTATTGAATTGATTAATTATTAGCTAATCAATCTGTTAGTTGTAGTAGCTCTGATTATGATCACCTGGAACTTGTAGGTATTCTCATGTCTCCTGATCTGTCCATTATTCCCTACATGATTTCACCCCTCTGGAGGTAACAGTTATTTTCTTTAATTAGAGAATTAGAGCCAAGTTAATGGTGAGAGTACTTGCATAGTGCAGTATTATGATCTTGGAATTACATATCAATATTTTGATGGACGTTGGACCAACTGCTGATGTTACACATCTATTATCTATGACTTCAGATACTACAGCTAGCAGTACATAGTTCCCAGTCTAACAACTATTTTGTCACTATACAAACTAGTGTACTATAGCCATGCTGCTCCTGCACAAAAGCCCACATCAATTGAGGTCATCCTTGCAAAAAGCCAATAAATCAATGGACCTTTGTCTAGCTGTTCCATGCTGGAAATGACTGAGCTTGCAGGCTTTCTATCATCTCTGTGCATTGATGCTGCATTGTTCTTGAGTGGTTATTGAATTTGTCTCCTGTGCCAAATTCTGCTCTTCCGGAAAAGTGAAAGGACAACTACTGTAAGATTCAACCTAGTTGCCACAGTGCGCCTCACTTGGTGTTGTTTCAAGGGCAAAACCTTGCCCAGACATGATTGTGTGTGTTTTGTTATGAACTCTTCCTGTGATATGTCCAGAGCCCAACAAAAAGAAGTCAAAATGAAAACTATCTTTTTAGACTGATTTTTTAAAGTAAAAATTCTATTTGAAGCTAGCAAAACATTTTTTCAAAGTAATTCTGCAAATCAGGTAGTCAGCAAGAAGCTTGGAATTTTTTCCGTGCCTGGCATTAATGGATAACCAATTATCCATTATTACCATGTGCCATAAAAGTCAGTAGCCAACAACATTGACAATGTTCTATCCATATAGGTATTTATTATTCATTTATGGCATATTAGTATTCAGCTACCTCTCCGTAAAATGTGTGCATTTATCTGGAACAGATTTTCCTTAAAGGATCATTGATGGACTTATCTATCTATTTATATCTAACAACAAATCACCCCAATACCACTCAACCAATCTCGCTGCCATCAAACCTATCAACCGTCCTCATACCTTCCTACATGCCTATCTGCACGGAAGTACGCGTGAGACAACAAAGGTTTTTCAAAATAAAACTACGCTATTTTCTCAATCACTTAGAACATTAGCATCCAGAATAGACGAACATAATTAAAACAACAACAGAGACGTATATCAAACGACACGTTCACCACGTGGTGCAAAACAGTCAGTTATAACATACAAGCGCGCAACATTTTATGTGCTCCCTCTTCATGGTTTGAACGCAAGTGAACGGAGGGGGCGTTGTACTACTGTCTCAGTGTGTCCACACATACACACACACACACACTGAGAGAGGTCCCACATCCTGGTACTTTTCAGCGTTGTCAAGGCAGCCTGGGTGCACGGCTGCCTGGCTCAAAGTGTCTGCGGTGCCTTGGCCGGACTAATCCCTGTGAAAGAGTCCCGGAAAGTTCGCCGTGACTGAAGGTAAACCCTCTGCATATCTCCGGTAGCGTCCCCCCGGTTCTCCCAGCGGACCGTGTGTGGCTGTGTGGCCGGCCGGAGGCTCAGACAGGCGGTGTGGACAGACTGGAGGGGAGGGGAGCCCCTGTCCATTGTGCCGCTCGCGGAGACACCTCTGCGGGCGGCTCGAGTCGGTGTGGCGGGCTGATTTTCCTCCGTCTCTCAGTGTGTGTATGTGTGTGTGTGAGAGAGAGAGAGAGAGGAGCTTAGCCGTAACCCTGTGCGACCAGAATCACAAGAAAGGACAAAAATGGCTCTGGAGCGATAGACTGTGATCGAGGGGGACAGCTTTAAAGGGACAGTACCACCGCTTCCTTCCTGCTTCCCGGAGCTCGCCTATTTGTTCACACGTATCGTGTTCCCCGCAGCGGGGATGTTGGGTGATTTTTTTTTTTTTTGCCGGGGTTTTGTGCTCTTGCGCCGGGCATCCGACCAGCGATGCCGCCCCCGGTTGGTCCGTCGATCGGTGGCTCCGTCTGCTTCTCACCGGGCACCGGGAGATGGGCGTTTCAGGTCTTGTGCATTGTCTCCTCATTTGCGTATAAACGAGCGTCAGCGCAAACACCAGTCCGTGTCCACAGAACGGTGCGCCGTATTTAAATGCGATCGCCTCACACCTGAAATGTCCCGGAGCGCAGAGTGTGTGTGTGTGCACACGGTCAACTAGCAGGTTGAAATTCCGGCTCTGACACCTGAAATCATCCGGTGGAAAGCTGTTAAAGGATGTAATCATATGTACGTCCATTGATCACGTGATAAAAGGATAGGCAGGTGGATATCAAAGATGTAAGATCCGAGCTGGACAAGTGGGTATTCGAAATACTGCACTGCAAGTATTTTCCATACACACTATATCAAATACATGTCCAATATAAATTCTGATAGTGGCTATTCGTATATTCTGTGTCCTGTTCTCTTGTACTGCTAACCAGTCATCCAAGCAAGTTCCTCATAGCTGTACAACCAAGTTATACAACTACTTGGCGATAAATCCCATTGTGATAACATACTTTTCATTCAGCACATGAACTATTTGAATAGCATGCCTGTCTGTGCCATGCCAGTTCCATCTATGAAAGATTGTGCTTTTATGAATTTCAGTGGAATTGTTATACAATAGAATAACTGAAGTGGAACATGGGGTCAAGACTCAGTCAGTGAAACGTACTAAGATATTCTAATAACTACATTTCTTTTAGGCGAAAGGAAGTCAATGATTTTAGATACTAAAGTGTCAATCATCATGTACAGTACACCATACATACATCATATAATGTCAACATAATCTAGTAATTATGTCCAATTAGCCCTCTTTATGACATTTTATGGAGTGCATCATTTATGCATCAATCGAGGTTGTATTTTACAGACAGACGTACATTTGCAGCACTATACTGTTCATATGATGGACACAGATGTGATGCAGCCTCAGTAATCAGAGATAAGAGAAACACTATATCAGCTATATCAAATCACTTTATTTTGTCTCTTTCCTCTCCCTGCAATCTCAACTAAGAAAGGCTTCTCTGTTCCTCAGGAGCCCAGTGGACCAATGCCATGCCTGACACACTAGAGTACGAACTCCCTCTGCTGCACCATGCAGGTGGACAGTATGTCAGCTAATGGCGGCCCGGACTTTGCGCTGAAGCGACGAACTGAATTCATCCGGTCCGAGAGGAACCACACGGCACCGTCGCGGGAGAGCTGATGGGCTGTCCAAGCTGGAGACAGCATGCCAACAGCGAAAGACAAAGGGGGTTCGACATCCCACCGCTACCGGCCCGCCTCGGAGTTCGACGATGCCACCCTGGCACAAAAGAGAGAATACTGGAGGACCAAGAAACGGGAGCAGAGGGCTCGGCTGTCGGGCCAGAGAGGTGTGTCGACGCAGGACAGCCCGGGGAAGCCGCTCCTGCAGGTGACCGCGCCCGCGGTGGTGAAAGCCACCTTATCCGGCCCCTTTGCCGCGTTCTCCCCCCCTCTGCGGGGCAACGATGAGCTGCGCAAAGGGGGCAACGCGACGCGGGGCGGGGCCGCGCGGGGCGGCAGCTCGGTGGACGCCGCGGAGCGCCAGAAGGAGAAGTGGCTCCAGACGATGCAGCTCAACAAGGTGCCGGCGTCCTCAGTGCCTCCGGCCAGAGCTCTGGCCGGGATCACCAACGGCGGCTCGGCCAGCGCCTCGCCCCAGCGCAGGGCGCAGCCCGCCGTGCACATCCAGCCCAAGCCCTCGGCCGGCGGCGCCGGCGCGGGTCTGATCCTGGTGTCCATGAAAGCGGAGGGCAGGGCGGCCGCGACGCCCCGGTATGGGACGGAGGGTGCCTCGATCGCCCCTCAGAGGGACAGAGGCAACCCTCGGTCCTCCCTGGAGTCCGAGGAGGAGAGAGCAGCCCGGCGCAGGGAGCACTGGAGGATCAAGAAGCGCGAGCAGAGGGCGAAGGTGGCGGCTCAGGCGGCCAAAGCCCGGGAGAGGGCGCAGGGCGCGGGGGGGGCGTTGCCGAGGCAAACGGCACGAAGGGCGGGACTCGCGGGAGGCGCCGTCCCTCCGTCCCAGAGGCAGTGTCACGCTGGCAGCAAAACCCCACTCGCCTCCGCCAAAAGGGAAAACGATAAGCTGCAAAGCAGGCCGGCGACTTTGGTCACCGTTAACCTGCAGGTAGATCGGACGAAAGTAGAAAACGCGCACGGGAGGAGGACGGCGCAGGCGGCCCCGGCAGCCGATGTGTGCGTGAAGAGGCCCGGAGAGCTGCAGAGGAAGCTCCCCAACGCCGCCCATGGCTGCAACGCCTCGCGGGGCTTCGTAAGATGCAAAACGCCCAGACAGAGGCTGATGGAGGCCCAGAAGAATTACTTCAACCCGAGAAGCCTGAGGTGCAAGTCCCCGCTGATGGCGTCGGTGTTCGGGAGCCGAAACATCCCCAGGATCGACCCGGGCGACGCGCCCGAGCAGATCGTGGCCAAGCGGCGGGAGTACTGGAGGATCAAGAAGCGCGAGCAGCGCGCCAAGCTCACCCTGGAGGTGAAGGTGCGGCTGAAGGAGAAGGACTCGCTGATGCGCCGGATGAAGCGCTACCAGAAGATCCTGGAGGACATGAGGAGGGCCAGGTCCCTGGGGCAGGCGTCCGCCGGCGGCCCCGGCCACGCCCCCGAGACCATCGGCGGCTTCATCAAAGAGGACGGCACGGTGAGCGTCAGCGTCCCGCAGGGGCCCGGGGACGGGCTCCGGGGGCCGGCCCCGCCGTGCCCGGCGGCTCAGGTCAAGGTCTCCCTCCCGCTCCTGTCCGTCCACAGGCCCTCCAGGCTGACGTCGGTCAGGCCCCAAACTCAACCGGAAAGCACAAGCGTCTCCGCCCCGCCGTCCTCCGCCAGCCCGCATGTCGGCCAGCTCATCCTCACCCATCCCCACCCCCTGCCGAGCTCGGCCCCCGGGGACCCCCCGGGGCTGTCCGGCCGCGGCGGCTGCGTCATGAAGATGGCGGTGTCCAGCGGCGCCCCGCCGGCCTCCTCCCAGCCGCTGACGGAGGAGGAGAGGATGGCCAAGAAGAGGGAGTACTGGAGGATAAAGAAGCGCGAGCAGCGGGCGGCGTTCCACAGGAGGAGGGCCCAGAGGCCGGGGCCGGCGGGGGGCGCTCCGCAGACCAGTCGGGACTGCGGCGTCCAGACGGAGAATGTCCTGCCGCTGGTGTCCCGGATAAAAGAGGAAGGGGAGTCTGCCCCAGAGGGTGGCCTGAGTCCCCGAGCAGAAGATGCCGTCTGTCCGGACGCCGCCACAGCGTCTGCTCCTCCCCAGCCTGCTCCTCAGCCTGCCCCCCAGCCTGCCCCCCAGCCTGCCCCCCAGCCTGCTCCCCAGCCTGCCCCCCAGCCTGCCCCCCAGCCTGCCCCCCAGCCTGCTCCCGAGCTGGCTCAGAGCTCAGACAGCCAGGCCACCACCCTGCGAGCCGTGGCCTCCATGAAGAAGCTCCTGGAGGAGTCCCTCAGCACGGTGACCGAGTGTAAAACTGAGGAGCCCGACATCAAGGTGGAGGCCATGGAGGGCGACGCGGAGCCGGAGGTGAAGCCGGATGTGAAGCCGGATGTGGCTCCGATATTCTCCGAGGGGGAGGAGGAGGAGGAGGAGGAAGAGGAGGAGGAGGAGGAGGAGGAAGTGGCAGACCAGCCTATACATATCAAAAGCCTGCAGCCGGACGCAGCGGGCTCCCTGTGCTCCCCCTCCGCAGACCCGCCACAAACCGCTCCGCCCCAGCTCTCCCCCCCCCCCACCTGTGAGCACGCCTCCCAGACGGCGTCCCGCTTCATCGTCGGCCCCGCGGCGGCCCCCGACCGCCGCTCGCCCGGGCCCCCGCGCCGGCAGCCCCACCGGGGCGACCACAGCTACGCGCCGGCGGCCCGGCGGCCGGCCGCCCCGCCGGCGGAGCCCGGTGGCCTCAGCAGTCTGCAGAGGAAGAGGGAGTACTGGAAGCTGATGAAGAGGCAGCAGAGGGCCAGGCTCAGGGCCAGGAAGGGAGGAGGCCAGGAGGGCAGCAGCCGGCTCATCCAGAGGACCATCCAGGTGAGGTGGCGACTTGTATCTGAAACTGTAGGGAAAGAGTGCTTTGCACAGACTGGGGAGAGAGGATGTGAGTGTGGGTAATGGGACATCACTTTTGACATCACACTTTAGTAGCACTTAGGCTAGATATGTTGATACATAGAGCACGAAACCGCAATCTAGGGCGTTGGGAGCTAGCGGCTGCATGCATCAGAGAGGTTGTGGACTGGTTGAACCGCGTCGCTCTGTTGTCTTTCAGGCCCCGGGCGTCCCCATCCTGAGGGCCGCGCAGGGCGCCGGGGCCCCGGTGAAGGCCGCCCTGCGACTGGAGCCCCCCGCCGCCCCTCTGGCCGCCGCCAGCGCCGTCCCCGCCGTCCTGCTGGTGAGCTCCGGCGGCGAGCGGCCGCTGCGCGTCAGGCTCCCCGTCGCCAGCGTCTCCCGCTCCCCGGGGGGCGGGACGGAGCGTCCCCGGTCCCCGTCCCCCAAGTGGACGTCCTCGGACGGCTCGGACGGCTCGGACGCCGCCCCCTGCCTGCCCACCCTGACGCCCCCGGACAACCCGCTGTCCAGCATCAAGCTGCACCCCATCGAGCCCCTGTGCCCGGCCCCCGAGCTGGCCCTCAGTCCCATCAGGATCCCCTGCGCGCCGCTGCGCAGCCCCCCGCCCGCCGCGCACACCCCCGTCAAGCTGTCGCCCGCCGGCGCCATGGTCCCGCCCAAGCCCATCCCCGGGGAGTCCGAGGAGGACTTCCTGAGGAGGAAGCGGGAGTACTGGAGGATCAAAAAGAAGGAGCAGAGGGCCAGGAAGGCCATCCGGGAGAAGGGCTCCAACCCCAGGGCCGCTTCCAGCAGCTGGAGGCCCATCCTGCCTGCCCAGGACCTGCCAACCCAGGTGGGTGCCTCACAGGTTTGTTCATGACACGGAAGCAGGTTTGTATTAGCAGCCAGAGCTCGTTTGGCCTGGATTCCACCCTGACCTCGGACCACCTTTCGACATACATTTGACATGTCTTGATGGTCCGCTTTTGAGGTGTCAGTCATAAGGCTGCATACACGGGTGGCATCCGGACTCGACAGCTGGCGCTAGACAAACCCGCAGTGCCCCGGTTCACCCTCCAGCTTCTCTGTGCCGTGCTGTTTAGTCTGGTGGCTGGTGTAGATTCCTCCGGTTACACACAAGGTGGGTGACGACGGCAGTCGCACGCTATCCGGCGCGGCCGCACGTTGTCCCGTCTACGGGCGTGAAAACAACGGCTGGAGGGGAAACACAGCGATCCGTGAGCGTGTTATCGGGCCCTGTCCAAGGACACGGCGCGCAGACGGAGCACAGGCAGGGAACGCGTGCCCCTCAGTGACACCGACATGTGAGACGGCGTCACAGAGGAGCCGGTTTTCCCAGCTAGATGGATACGTCTGTGGAGATTCTCATTCATCCGGGTCACGGTGTCCAATGTTCAGTTAGTCAAGCAACTGGAACCCAGAAGAAGTCCAGTCGCTTGACTAACTGAACATCGGATAGCTAGATGGACGGAGAAATGCATGTGTGGATGGAGCTTTTGAGCCACAGTCCTCGACATTTCTCAGACCGCGACTCTGCTCTCTCCCCTACCCGCAGGACCCTGGCCAGTGGGAAAGCTCCCCGGAGGAGCCGGATCATTTCATGAGGTGGGGTGGACGTTGTAAAACGCGTGCGGATCCTCCCGCCTCCGTGTCGTAACCACCCCCCCCCAATTCTCTCCGTTCACAGCGCCTGCGCGGACCCCGAGCCGGACCCCTTCCCCTACCAAAGCTACACCGCGCCCCTGGAAGGTAAGCCGCGAAAACCCCCTCGTTGCCCTCCGCTGGCGCCCCCCGTCCCTGACACCCCGCCCGCCTGTGCCCGCCAGACGAGAGCGAGCTCCTGCTGGCCGGCTACGAGCACGCCGGCGGCGAGGAGGACGCCGTCTCGGACGCCGTGTGGAGGGACCGCTACCTCATGGACCACGACGCGCTCAACCAGCTGCTGGTGTGCATGGTGTGCGGCGAGCTGCAGTACGCGCACAGCGTGGAGGGGGCGCGGGCGCACATCGACGAGGCCCACCCCCACACCCTGGGCATGGAGGCCGGGGAGCGCCGGCGCATCCTGGAGGCCTGGGACGAGCAGGTGTCCCGGCGGGAGCGCTTCTTCACCAGCCAGCTGCAGCAGCGCGGCGGGGCCCTGGCAGGTAGGCTCTGACCTCTGACTTCCTTAAATGAATGCATCATGTGAAGGGATTCAATGCCCCGTGGCAAAGAAGGACCGAGGCTATCCCCGTGTCTGTGTGGGTTTTTCTCTGGGTATCCCCGGCATCACCCACAGTCCAAACACGTCCTCTCCTCTCTTCCCCCCTCCCTCCCTCCCTCCTAGACACGCATGTTCGTGCACTGTGGCGATAGCCCATGCAGAGAGAGGCTCCTGTCCTTTGCAGCTTTTCCTTTTTCCTTACTGCCCGTCAACCCGGTTTTGAGGTTTAAAAGCAAAGGATGAAAGATTCCCGCGAGCCGGGGGCGCTTCCATGGGTTTAACCTGTCCGGCTTGTTTTTGCAGAAGCACACCACAGGGACGAGGTCAACTGAAGGCCGCGGAGAGAGGAGGAGCCGCCGCCCTCTTGTCTTATTTATTTGTCGCGACGCGTCGGAGCCGGCCCGCCTCCGCGGATCGGAGGGTTGGCCGGAGGGGGGCAGGCGGCGATCGCCCCTCAGGAGCAGCTTTACCTCACTCACCACCAGGGTCGGCACGGGCGTTCTTTTTTGCATCATCCGGTCCGAAACTTTTCGACGTCACATTCGAACCGTTGGAAGAAAGGCGTGTCCGCGTCGAGGGGCCGTCACGAATGCAGAAATTTGTTTTTATTCCAAGTCCCGGATCGCGACACGAGACCGATCAAGACGCCTCGCAATGCCCTGGAGAAACTCCAGGCCGTCCGGGGTTTTTAGCGTTCCTTTTAAATTCTTCCGCAGACTTGTGCAATCCCGCCCAAATGCGTCCCTCTCTGGAGGACTCTCACAAAACCAACCGTCCCCTCCCCTCCCCTCCCCTCCCATCAGATGCACGGCAACGAGATTCCAGGCGCGGTCAGGCTTCGGAGGGAGACCCGCTCCGACCGATCACCTGCTCCGTTCCAGACTGAAACCGGCGACACAGACAGCACAACAAGTCCCCCCCCCCCCACCCCCCCCCCACCCCTTCCCCGGGGCGTTTTTTTTGCCAGAGCCGACGTCTCTCTCTCTCCTTCTCTCCGCTGCTTTACATTCAGGTGAAGACTCTTTTCTAAGTCTCGACTTCTTGTATGGGAATGCCGTTTTGGCACGTGGCACCCCCCCCCCCACCTCCTCCACCCCCACCCTCTCCTCCACCCCCACCCCCTCCTCCAGACCTTGAACTTTTGGTTACCGAGGCCGCATCTTACACGAGACCTCCTCACCATCCGGCGCGGGTTCCGCTCCGCCCATGTAAATACGGAGAAGACTGAAGTGGTAGCGAGATGCCAAAACTACCCCCCCTCCACCCACCCCCACCCACCCTCCCGAGCGGCTTCATTATTTATCCAATCTCCTCTTGTATAAATGACCGTGGATCCCGCACCCTTCGCATCCGTAGGTAGTTCCGCGAGGACCCACAAGGCTTTTCATCGTGCATGAGTAGTTTACGGACGAGCCCTCCCGCGTCGGGGACGGACCCCGGAATGCATTCCCGCCTTTTTTTTCTACTTTTTTTTTTTTTCTTTGTGAGAAAAAGAAATGCTGTAAAAAAAACAAAAACAAAACCCTTGTGTGGGGAGCACAAAAGCTGTGGAGGTCGGCGTGCCTGCGGAGCCGCAACACAGCCGGGACGGCGTCGGAGCCGTTTCACCCGCCCGAGAATGTAATCGCGACTTGTTTACCAGTTCAAAAGGGAATGTTTGAATGCCTTTTCAGTAATAAACCTTTTCTACCTTTGCGATGGTCCCGAGACATTTCTTACGCCCGCGTTTCCCATGCTGCATTCTTGTGTTGTCGGCCCGTCGTTCCGATATCTCGGAAATGCACGAAAGGAATTTCACTCCATCTGGGATGAATGTTCATACGTATTGGGGACCACACAAAGTGCACTTTTTTCCCATAGCTCAGGGGGGAGGAAGCTGTGGATGGTGATAGAATCCCACTCCGACTCCACTGTGATTCTCAGTGCGCTGGACAGGAACACTGACAGGAGGGCAGACTTTGCCCAGACGCGGTCGGCCCGTGCCTATCTCCAGCTCGCATGAGGCGAAGCCAGGGGTACACCCATCCTGCCATATCTCGAGAGGACATTCAGTCCTCGGAGGTGGCACTTAAAAAAAGCCATTTGTCACAAAAGGGGCGGAGCCAGACGGGTCCTCTGATCACGCCATGGAAGTTTCTTTTCCTTTAAAACGCAAGTCAAGTCCCCCAGGTCTAGATGTATCGCCTCTTGTGGAGTTTCAAAACTCCACATTATGGATGATTCGGACAAATGAGAATCTACATAAACACGGGTTCAGATACAGTGCAGTCCTCTCATAGGGACTAACTAAACACTGCTGCTTAAAATGTATTTATTTGGTAACTGAACCGTCCTGACAGTTTATTACGCTCTAAAATGTGACATACAGACATACAGATCTAAAGCAGATGAGTCATACAGTGCATCATGATTTCCCAGTCTTAAAGATGCAGCCTGTGTGCTGCTCATATCTTCATCCTCTGGCTCTTCTGGACTCCTCCTCCTCTGGGGCCTCTGGCTCTTCTTCAGGCTGCTGCTTCCCCTCCCTCCGCTCCTCCGGTCCAGTTCTGTGCTGGCCTGACCGCGGCTCGGCTGCTCCCTGCAGCTCCCTGGCTCCGGCCCCCAAGCGGAACAGGGTGGGGACCTGGCCCAGGATGGGGTTGTCCTGCTGCAGGCCACAGATCCACTGGTTGAGGGTGGCTTGGTCTCCCTGGCCAACCATACACATGGCAAAGACCGGGCCCTCCTCCACTACAGTACACACACACACACACAGGCGCGGTCTGAGATTCACCTGGTGTCCATTCGAAATAAGATAACAGATAAGATATTCATTTAGCCTGAGAGTCGGACCCTTACCGTCTTCCACGTCGAAGGTCTCCTCCTCGCCCAGGTCACGCTCCAGATCCAGGTCCAGCTGCAGCGGGTAGAAGAAACACCTCTCCGGATCGTAGGGCTCCTCCACCTCCAACAACACAGGTACAAAACCTTCTCAGGACTCATCATCACCTGGCAACCCATCTGCTCAAAGGCTACTTCAGACACGATAACAGCAGGTAGAGAGGCAACTTTTCACAGACGCAAGTTTTGGGATTTGTGAGATGCTTAGATGGAGGTGACAGGGGTGGAAAGATGAAAGAGATAGTAGCAGATGTTGCCCACCTTCTCTTCAGGCGGTGTGGGGTCAGCTCTGAGGACGTAGTAGTACACGCACTTCTTCCTCAGCCACAGTGGGTAGGGGCCCTCCACGAACACTGGCCTGTTGGGGTTATGCTTGGCTAGCAGCTCCATCTGACTGGGGCTCTGGATACCTGCTCCCATGCCGGACACAGAGCAACCGTTACTCGGTTACCGTGGCAACGGTGGCAGATGCACAGTAGCCAGGGACCCAACTTCCCAGAGAACGCCAGTCACACATACCTACTACATGCGGGAGAGTGATCTGCTCCCCACTCTCTGTGATGTCTGTGCAGGGCATCTGAGGGAAGAGCAAAACTCATAGGAATGACGACAGAATAAAGGGAAACATGCTCACATAATCAGACAACAGACAGAACATCTTTTTTTCTATTCTACCTCAGGCTTTCTTTATACGTCCAATTGGAAAACGTGGTTTAAAGCTCCGGGCCTCACAATGGTTGTTATCACGATTACTGTGTTTTCATGTAACTGCATACGTTAGGCTCAATCACAACATCATTTCAGAACCGCGCCATCGACGACCCGTCCGGGGTGTGTCAGGTGGTACCTGGTAGACGGTGACCTTAGCGTCGTGGTCGTTAGCGATGCGTCCCAGGCTGAAGCGAGCCAGGTCCACCGGGTCCCCGGGCAGCTGGTGAGGGACGGGGAAGGGGTTGGTGTGTTTGAACCTGGGGAACCAGTACATGATGCGCTGGTACTTCCTCATTGGGTGGCTCTTCTCGCCGAAGGCCTGCACCAGCAGCACCTTGGTCTCCACGTTGGGTGTGATGCCTGAAACACACAGCCAGCGTTCCGTTTTTTTTCCCCGCACCTGGTTTACTCGGCAGCGCCGAGGAGCTGGTCTCCTCCTACCCACCGTAGTTCTCCATCTGCTCCAGGATCTGCACGGCACACTCCTGCTGCCGGGGGTAGTGGTTGAACATCCGCTGGATGAAGTTCCGGGGCAC
This sequence comes from Karalla daura, assembly GCA_029224185.1. NCBI lineage: Eukaryota > Metazoa > Chordata > Actinopteri > Chaetodontiformes > Leiognathidae > Karalla > Karalla daura. The sequence goes on along the minus strand of CM055210.1, from coordinate 943,765 downwards.
GAACACCTCCTTGGGGAAGACGTCCAGCAGCTTGTTGTAGACCGCCAGGTCCCTCTCCACCCCGAACTCGGGCATCTTCTTCAGGGCGGCGTAGATGAACTCCACGTGGCCGCGCCGCCTCACGTCCGCCCGGACGAACACGTCCACCACCTTGTTGAACGTGGCTTTGGTCTTGGTCTCCCGGGCCACGTGCTCGAACAAGTCATCCTGGCCCACCAGAGACCCGTCCCTCTTGGCGTCGTCCTCAAAGACCTCCGCGGGGAGCCCCCGCTTCGCGCTGCGAGCTGGGCTGTTGTGGATGCTCCTCAGCACCTGCAAGTGACAACGTTCTTTAGTTCTACGGCACCTTGCGCTGCACAGGCACGGTGCGCACTCTGCTCAGCAGCATCCGGAAGCATGTTGGGTTTTGTACCTGGTGCTGGGGGCGGAGGGGCTGACCGTAGGGTGCTGACTGGGGTGCAGCTCCGTACTGGCCGGCAGACCTGGCCGACTGGCCCAGCAGCCTAAGACAGTGCAGCTGGAGCACACAGCGGGCCGCCTTCATGATGGAGCCATCACTGTTCGCCAGAGGACACAGTCACAGTCACCGACACGAGATGGGGACAGGAGGAAACGATGTTGTTTGTACTGCCCAGTACTTCCAACTTCTGTTATTCGGCGCTGTAAAACAAAGTTTAGAAGTGCTCGGAGATGTGCGCCGTTTTGCACATTTGCACATCTGTGGTGATCACTTAGCAGTCTGTGCCACTGCTCCTCAACTCCTGGTCCTCAAAGGTCACCGTCCTGCATGTTTAAGAGGTTTCCCGTTCCGACACATCTGATTCAAACACGTGCCTCGACATCAGGCTCGAGGAGCCTCGGGAGCTTGATGATGGGCCGCTCATTTGTAATCACCCAGGACACTAGATGATTACTTGCTATCCCTAGATTGGAAGATCACTCTGTTACAGATGTGATTCCAGTGAGAAGCGAAACTACAGACGGGACGGGCGACAATGAAGCTCGAGTTGAGCGTCTGGTCCCCAGGTCCTGGCAGTCAGGTGCTTGACTACACAGATTGTGCAGTTACAGATCGCCTTACTTTAGATCAGATGTCCATGACCGACCTCTAATACTTTAAATAAATCAAGTGTATTTTACTCAGGCTGTGACAGTCTGGGACTCTGAGACCGGGACAGTAATAGCAATGATACACAGAATTTGGATTTGTTTTCCTTTGAAGGAACAATAATAAGTAACACATATGTAAAGCAGTGGTGTCAGCCGAATTAATGAGCAAAAACGCGTCATTCACACAAGATCTCAAATGAACTTCAAAGGCCAGAATATTTATGCTGAGAAGCACTAAGAGCCTGAAGTGACACATAAATTAGTGGGCTTCGGGCCATGTGGGGCTATATCGAGACCTTAACGACCTATTAGCTCTACGGGACCTCTATTGGGCATGACACAGCTTGAGTAGACGAACGTGTTTCTGTTTGTATGTGTGCACGCGTGTGTCAGGACTGAAAGCTCACCTCCGTAGCTGACAGGCCGGGGTAATAGCAGTCTCCTTCAGAAGCCACACTCCCCGGTCAACTCCATGTTGGAGGCCGCGTCTACATCCTGGCGCTACAGTCTTTCCCTTCCCCCCCCCGGCAGCGAGACTGAGCTGCTACCTGGTTCCACGCACTGAGGTCCTTCTCGGAGTGCTCGAGGTCCAACGACAACAATAAAGATGATGATAAAACAACAAAAACAACAACAATAATGCCACCACAAATGATGCTTGCTGTTATTATCAGTGCTGTATTCTGTATTTAAGTATTTCCATCTTTAAGTATCTTTATTGCTCTCTATGTTTATTCCGTTTTACTGAGTGTTTTTATTGCTTATGGTCGTTGTTGTGAAACACTGTGAATTTTGTTTTGGTGAAAGTTGCTTAGCAAACGCGTGTATTATTTTAGTTGTAGTTGTTGCCTATGCGATGTTGTATGAGAATTGCGTTCCCACAAAAGGTGGTATACAAATTCATCCGTCATTGTTTTTGAAATACACACTGCACCTACCCTCATTCTATAACAGTAAAACGCAATCGGGGATGTTTTAAAAAACAGACACACTGGAATTATAATATAGCGATTTTAAAAAAAAAAGCATATTCAATTTTAGCGTCGAATAAAACGCATAGAACATAGAAAGGCGCAGTACAACACCCCGCCGCATGGTGGCAATGAAAGGCTTCCGTGCAAACAAAAGCTTTCCTTCTGCTCGACAGCCAGCGCCTGTCAAAATAAAAGCTTTGAATTGGTAGAGTCAGTAAAGTTGTTTTTCAGATTTTATACCGCTCTGTGATGCTGAGTTTCATTTTAAATAACACCCGAAGACTTCAATGTGATCTCGGTTTGACGGAACTTGGAATCTGACATCCATAATGACCCATTCATCTTGATGTCAACGGAGCACAGGACTTCCGTGTTAAGCGTTCAACTATTCTTAAACGCTTTTGTCATGTCATTTCATTGAAAGCCACTGCCGTAGTTAGTAGTTATAGCATTTACAGTAATCATATTTACATCTATTTACTTATATATGTATATATACATATTTCATGATTTAAGAGCGTGTAAACGATCGTATTGATTTATTGTGAAGGTAGTTTTGGGTTGCGTTGTTGTCAATAGTTACAGCTTGACACCCCAGAATTCGTGCGTGTGCGTGTGTGCGTGTGTGAGTTGTGACACTCCTCTTCCAGCATGAAGAACACACCTCACAGCAGGCTTTAGCCTGTGAAAAACATCACAAAACCTGAACTTTGACAGGATGGATTCCTCCACAAACAGCCTGGGTGAGTAGAAGTGTGCTTTCTGTCAATGTCCTGAGAGTTTTATTTAACTCTCGCCATCATGGAAACTTGATTGGAACTTGGAAACCAGATTCACTGCTTCGGATGCGCTGCCTCCCACACTGCTCGAAACATGTGGTAGCACTCGCTCGTCCGCTCCTCTTGGGTCAGTTTGTACAACAATGTTCCTTCTAATTTGACAAATCACGTCCCCCCCGCTGCTTGTTGTCACACATTCTCCGAATTGTGTTCATCTGAGAGGAACGTGTCGATGTCAACTGTGAGACGTTGACACTTCGAAAGGAATAAAAGAAGTTCCTCTGCTTAACATGTTCACAGGCAAACAACGCCCCGGAGACGGGATGGAGCGCACTGCGTTTGTGTTCAATGCATGTTGCAAGATCACGACGGATAGAGTGCGCGCGTGCGCGCGCGCGCGCGTGTCACCGAGCAGCTGCAGTGAGGCGTGTGCATGGTTTCACTTTGTGAAAACCTCAGTCATGTGCGAGTCAAAAGTCAAGTGTGCAGTCAGTCAGAACGATCGAGGGAGAGTCCAACAGCCAGCAACAATGAAAGCGGTGTGTATCCCACACCTGCAAGAGCTGCGCTTCAAAGGCACGCGGCGCGAGGTTCTGGTCAAAGTGGGCAGAAGATGACTGCACAGCTCGTCTCACTATGTAGGCAGCGCAGGAGACCAGCTCAGAAATAGTTACGCGCCGTGGGTTTTCAAAGGAGATGCAAAAGTCCCCAGGGTCAGGGCCTGCCCCGTACCGGAGGCATTGTCACATCGCAAGTCATTTCAAAGGTCACACCAAAGATTTATTACAGGTCTTGTTGCTTTGGCTGTTGTGTCTTTGTGGGTTCTTTCGTTGTAGCCATTGACATCTTTGTTGTCGCCCTCTGTTGTTGTTGTCACTGTTCCTCTCTCTCCACTGTCCGCTTTCTGTACCCCGGTCTGGTGCGGATTTAAAAAGGCCTTAAGTCTCGAGTTGAGTGTCCAGTCGCTGTTGTTACCCCTTTAAAGGGTGAGTACATGCGTGCGACACACCGACAGGTATCTGAGTGTGTGTGTTCCACACCTGACCTCAGAGGTGCACGCAGTCCAAGCTGTCAGATCATGCTTTAGGGCCTCTCTGGTGACTTGTTGTGATCCGGACCTACCCCGCGCAGCCCCCACACCCCACCCCATGGGTCGTCTAACAATGCCGCTGCTGTTGCACATCTGTATATGCTGAGGACGTGTTTGCTCGACTTGTAAAGCGGAGGGGCGGCGGGGCACCGGGGAACAGTAAATATCACATGGGGAACCCGTGCCAGCATCTGTGGGCTGGGTGCTGGAGGGAAGCCGAGTGTTAAATATAGCACCGCTCCTCTCGGTAAAGATGCGCGTTGGACGGTAATTATCTGGTATGAATGCGTCCTCATTAAGGTGGGCTGGTAACTCTGAGAAAGTGCAGCGCACCCGCCGCTGAGGCTGTGTCATACATCCACTCCTGCCTGCGTCTCACCGTCAGCTGACTGGCTTGCACCATATCATGGGTCAGCCGATGTGAACGGGTGGCTGCTGTGCACCCAGTATCCAGCGTTTCGATGCGCTCGTTGTATTCAGTGCGTACCGCAAGTGTGCGTTCTGGTAAAGGTTAGGCAACGGGCAAAAGTGCTGAAGATTTCCGGGTGACTGAACACGTAGGACAAAGGCAGGGAATAAAACCAGCACGCACGCGTGTGCGTGTGTGCATATAATATATGCAGGATGCAAAATTAAGAGTGTAATACTCAACTGGGAATTTCCCTGTTGCGTAACTAATAAAGGTCTTTCTTACCTTCTCATACGTCTAATCCATTTCTATCACTGACTTTGTGCATTGCCTCAGACAAAAAGAATACTTGAGGCAGTGCCAAATCAGGCACTGTATACAAAGTACAACTAAGTTTGAAAGGAGTCTTTCTGCAGGTAGTTGCAGCTCCCCTTTTGTCTTGATGCCTGCCACTATATCACTGATGCAGTGTAGCAAAACTGTAATAAAAGCCGATCTGCTCGCTTTTGCGTGATCTCAGCTTTTCTCTGTCTTTCAAGTCCATTTCAATTTTATCATGGTCGTTGTAAGAACTGAGGCTGACAACACCTGGGTAATCCATATTAAACGTAGTCATATTTTCAATGTGAAAAACGAATTCGGGATAATGTGGGAGTTTAGCAGAGATCAGCAGGAAGTTGCATCAGCAGATGGCAGCTATTTCACTGTTTTTCCCAGAATTTTGTAATAGTGCCTTTTTTCAGAAAAGCAGGCGTGCTGTTTTGCTCGAGTCTCAAGGCAGACAGTCTCTGTGTCTGTCTCTTTGGGCTTAGTTTTCAACCCCTCTAGTGAATGTGTCTTTAGCACAGAGTACAGTCAGGCATCATGTCTGCTTAGTTTTCTTTTGTCAGGGCTCGGGTTGGGATTACGTATGCATATGTTAGAGTTCTGTGTGAAGTTGACAGTTCAGAACCTCATTTTTTTGTCCGGTTTTATTGCAAAATAATATGAATTTGTTTTGCTTTTGTGGACAAACTGTGAATCTGATGAAGATAGATTGTTATACTGGTGTTGCTGGAGCTCTGGATCCTCCCTCTGAGCTTTTCAGCTTCCACGAGCTGTGTAAATCAGGATGAAACAGCAGCCAGTTGTGGACTGGAGCTCAGGCCTTGCACATAAACCATGTCTGTTTATTAAATCTGTATCTATAAACCTCATCACTGCTCACTCAGTGACATCATAGTGCTACAGAGATTTACCTTCCATCCTCAGCCAACGCATGAGCTCACTGTTGTGTCGGTACAAAGAGCTGAAGTGCAAACAGGCCTTACATAATGTGTTGGCCTGCTTCAGCCAGATATGACAGTCGGACCCACTCGCCGTGCTCTGAAGCCACGTATGTAGCATCTCCCCTGGCTTTTGGACGGTTATTTTTAGACACTTTTATCCTTTAAGACAGTTGTGCATTTCACAGGCATGCCACACAGGCTGGGGTTGAGCCTTTGTCAACTGAACAATCTAAATGAAGGAACTGGACGATCGGATGTTGTTGCTTTATGAATGATATTTGCATATGAACAATATTTATATGGAGGATACGTGCGGTGCTCGTTTGCATGCAACCTGAAACAAAATGCAGTCGAGGACTGTCGGGGATGACGTGAAACGGTTATTTGTTTAGTGACGGTTTACGCATTGCAACGGTGCTAGCATTAACAAAGCATACAACAGGGCCCGGAGGGTGGAAAGTTACCCTCAGAACTGAGCAGCTGAACTAAGCAACGTAGCGCGCGTGACGTCATTGCGCAGCAGAATCAATCCGCCGGGCACCAGTTCTAAAAAGAAAACCCGATTCCCATCCCCGATCAACCAGCGCGTAACACCTCCCAAGTCCTAGATTCCTGCCTGCCTGCTGCTGTGGAAACAATACAAATAACGTCTGAGGTGCGGGCCGGAGAACCAAAGCAAATGAGCAGAAAAATGTTCTTTTACGGAACCCTAAATTCCCGTCACCTGGTGATTTGTCCTCTCGAGAGCACAAGATAACTTGTTCCCGCGAGACGGTTATCTCGCAGGCGCAAGATAATAAGTTACAAAGGTCAAAGTAAAACTTGATCCCCGACGGTCCGCAAGGCTGTGGACATTTATTAATGTATTCATGATCTTTGAGCTCATGATGGCTGCCTTGTGTCGCTTTATTTCGACCATGGATTATTACACAACAAAGGGCCGCGTGCAAAGAGCGCTAAGTGCGTTAGCGCTGTCGCCTCACAGCAAGAAGGTCCTGGGTATGAAACCTGGTCAGACTGTGGGCCTTTTATGTGTGGAGTTTGCGTATTCTCCCCCCCGTGTCTGCGCACATCTTCTCCTGGTCCTCTGGTCAAACGATATGCACGTCCATGCAGACGGGCAGCCTATCTGAGTTGCCGCTGAGCACCAGCGTGCGCTAGCTGCACCCGGGTCCTGTCAGATGGCGCGGCTCCAGCGTCGGCAGACAGGATGCCGGGTGGCGGCGACGCACCAGGCGGCGCGTGTAGGTGTTTGGGGCCGTAATGGGCGAGGAGCGCGGAGAACGAGTGGGCGGACGCCGTGAGAGTGTGTTGCACACGAGAGACGGTCGAGCAGCCGCCGCAGGAAGGAGGTGCACATTGTGCTCTCCGGGGAGAGAAAGTGACGCCTTGACGCACGCATGTTTGATCTGATGTTTGGTGGTAGGAGCCCGCATCATAAACGCATTCGCTGGAGATTTAAAAAAAAAAAAAGAAAGAAAGAAAGAAAAAAGAACACATGCTAGGCTAATTATATCTGCTGCCTCCACTCTTCTTCTGGCTCTAATCAAGCAGGATGAAAAGGGAAGTTTTTGTAAACTCGTACATCAACCAGTTGGACAAGAAAGACTGTAGCTGTGCACAGAGACTCAACAAAAGGCCCAGATCAGTCCAAGTCCTTGTGGCTGCGCAGCTGTCAGGCAGCCAAGCTTCCACAAGACCTGGAATGACCCTGAAACCTTCACAAAAGTGAACATCAAAATAGAGGATTTGTATCCCTCGGCTTTGGGACTGGATTCTTTCTTGCTGGAAGATCTCTGGATACTTGTGGCTTTCGGCTGAATCGCATCAAATTCTCTGAGGCCTCACACGTACTTGTTGATGCTGTGATTCACCAGCAAACTATGCCTCCTGCTCAACTGATCCGATTCACCCTTCATCAACTGGCTTGAGATTGATCATTTGTTAGGAGGATGCAGGGATTCCAGACTAAACAGCTGGAAATCACTTTATGCTCCGTCCTTCTATCTCGTCCCAATTTGACGTTTGTACACATGGATAGAAAGCGCTGAGGAATTCCCACAAAGTAGAACCTATCTGATCAGTCTGAACCCTCTGTATCGTCAGGCTAACAGTTTCCCACATTTTGACTTTTTAACTTGGTTCGATTGATAGGAGTTATTCCGCACTTTCAGCCTCTTAGTAGCTCAGTAACATGCATGAGTGCTGCATATTCCAATTTTGAGAGCTGACACGTGACAGACACTCTCTAAGTATCATATCAAAGGTAAGAAAGGAGAGCAGTCTGTGGTGTGGGATATGCATGTGTATTTCTTGTTTTTTCTCCGTCTTGGTCGGAGATTGGATCTGCCTTCGCTGGAAGCCTCAGTGGCACACACAGAAGGATTTGGAAGCACTGGAAAAGTTTGAAATGCCAACCGAAATGTCAAGCTGTCCGACACAATGCGCTTTATTTTTTTGCTTTTTTTTTCTCTCTTACACTTGTTTGAACGCGGCGCGAGTAGAGAGTGAATTCTCGCTGGGCCGCAGTTCAGTCCGATATGGATCAAATTCCCTTCTCCTCCTGAGCCGTTGCCAAACGGCCATGAGTCACTCGCAGTCTCGGCTTGTAGCTGAAAAAAAATGAAAACAAGAAAAGCAGACGTGCATAGAGGAGCAGGAAAGCCGTCATGCATGCAGATGTGTGTGCGCGTGTGCGTGTGTGTGTGTGCGTGCATGCCGATACCCTGCGCCGTATGAAAGAGGAAGCGCGCTGCTGTCTGTTCATCTGTTAGTGTTGTGGTTTAGGTTTGAGCAACAGTTGTTATCCCCATAATATGAATTGGCAACAGTCTGTTGTGTGAGCTCTGAAACTGTGACATCCTAGCGGACGCCTTACGGGAAGCCCATTGTGTGACGTAGCTGCTCAGCGAGCGTGAGGAAACCGCCAAAACCAGAGCAAAAAAAAAAAAAAGTCGAGCATGCTCTAACTGCTAGGAAGGGGTAGAAAGTGGTATGCAAGTTAAAATATTGTAAAGTGCTAAAGCTAAAAAGTCTTTTTGCTCTGCTTGACAGCCTCTGGGGATGCTTCCTCAATTACACTGAATGCTCTCTGCGCTTCAGTGGAACGTTTATGAGACGTAGATGAAGGCTCAATGTCCTTTGACCGTGCAGGTCCACAGCTTCTACACAAGACACTATAAGTTATCACCCTCAACAAGTATATGGTCCTAGTCATTCATGTGATTTTCAGTTCAGAGCAATTCAGTTCAGAGAGTGGTAGAACCTGGTGAATATTGGATATAACAATGGGACACTCCCTAGAAAACCACACTACTAAAAGATGGTTGCGAAGAGACATCTAACATGGCATATCAGGGCGGACATTCAAGTGCTGGCCCCGTCTTGAATCTCCACAATGCTTTAGCGGTGCAAGAAGACAATAAAGCATTGCATTCATCGGCCCCATGCATAAAAGCAGCCTTCTAAGTACAGGATCCCACTGCCAAACACGGATCCTTTTACAGAGACTCTCTCGCTCTCTTGCTGCAGGAGTGGGTGTGGTGCCACCAAACAGTCTGCGCAAACACAGCAGGGACGCTTTGAAAGAGCAACCTTTTCTCCAGATAGAGCCTGCTCGGGAACACATCCCCGAAGCGCGTGTCTGGGATCTGCCCTGGGTGGCTTCATCAAAGCGGCCTCAGCGCCTCTCTCCTCTCCTCTCGGAGGCCCAGGTTTATTGGCTGCGTGGTATTTACGCTACATGCGGGGGCAGTGCGAGTGGCAGTCGGATCCGGGCCGCTCTGGGACTCTTAATGGGCTTTTTCTCGCAGGGCAGATTCAGCAGTAAACGGTGCCTGTGGAGGAACGCGTCGGCTTCCTGTTTGCCGGACATTCCGTCGGGGAAATGGGAGATGCTGCATCCAGATATGGCGACCTGGGAGAAAATCAAATTGGCCAACTCAAAAGCGTAAAGACTGATGATCGGCCAATAGAATAATCAGCTATTGATCAGTCCGCATGAGCATTTAAAAATACTTTTTGAGTACGCTTTTAGCGAAATAGTCCAAATTCTCTGATATTTGCTTCTATTTCCTGGATTCTCTAAGTCCTCAATGACACTAGACTGAAGGTCTTTGGGGCGTGGACTAAACAAGGTCTTTGGGGGGTTTTGAGTAGCACGGAGCAACCTGTCTCGCCATTTTGTAGACCGGCAACCAGGGCTGCACAGTATATCACAAACGAATCATTATCGCGATATCAACATGTGCTATAGACATATATCAAAGACTGTCTAAAAATGCCATAAATGCTGTGTCATCATACACTATACATTCATGCTCCGCATTTCACCATATCTGGCCAATCAGACGAGCCCTAGCCCTAACCCTAACCCTAAATGCCCATCCCCCATTTCTTCTACCTGCTCCGAGCCTCTCAGCATCTGAGGTGCTACTAAGCCCTGGCTTCATCTGACCCCCAGCTGGGTCAGAGTGCTTTCACTACAGACCCATTTCTGTATCCCAAGTCAAATTGTGATCGCGATACTTGAAAGCATTTCATACGCATATTACGCCATTTCCTACTATTGTGCAGACCGATCGATTCATTGAGGGAGATGTATGGGAAACAATGCTAACGTCACGTGAAAGGTTCTGCTTCTAGGTTATCCGCCCGCGGTATCGGCTATCGTGTCCTTTAGTGTCACCAAACAGACGTCCTCAGTCTCCCTAGTCTGGCGAAAGGAACCAGCGGTGAGCTCCCGCTCAAATCCGGAACGCTACTGTACTTTGCATGAATTCCATGCCGTCTTCAGGTTTGGATTAGCACCGTTTTTGGCTAATGCGGCCGATTGCATCATTGTGCAGCCACGGGGCCGGAGCTACGTTAGCAGTGTTAAATGCTGAGACAATGTGTGAACGTTAAGCCCCGGCTGAAGCCCATTACACACCGCAGTGATGGTTTTGGATTTGGCCGGCGCCTATGTCACTATCACTCTCCCGTTGATGCAGGAAGGCCCGTGTTTGTACTTGCCTTAATCGCGCCAGGCCTGAGTCGTGAATGACTCGGCCCTGAACCGCATTCGTTTTTCGTTTCGTTTTTTTTTTTCTCCAGACGATAATGTTGACCTCGATTGTGCCGATTCAAGCGTCCTCCCTTTAATCCCCATTGTGATCGCAGTGTGTGCCTCCGCCTGTTGCGGCCCTGCAGTACGTGTGCCGAGGTGGCTTTCAGAAACGAGTACGATAACAGACGGATGGACGTTCCCTCAAGCGAGTTTTGGCCTGCGTTCCGGCGCGTGGCATTTCCTTCTTCTTGGCGTTTTGGTTGCGGGCGGCAGATCGCGTCTTCATGGTGGCGTTGTTTGTTTTCTGCCAAGCTTCAACAATCCATAACAAGAGTCTGTGTTTGGCTTCCGCCCAGGCTACTGTGTTTATTGAGACCGCAGCCTGTGTGGGAAAAAAAGGAGAGGCGATGTTTCGCTGTTTGAAATGGACTTTTTTTTTGCGTCTTTAAAGCCACAGCGTGAGTTTGGTTGTTTTTTTTTTAGATTTGTGACACCTGTTTATATGCTCCCCAGCTCCGCTTCGATTGGACGATGTTTAAACGAATGTTTAAGTCTGCGAGTCCGTCTGCGTGGGGGGTTTTTGTCTCGGAATGCGTCGACAACAACCAAACAATAACTGTCATTGTGTTTGGATTGAATGGTTGCCGAGTCCCGATCGGAACGGACGTGCGGCAGGAGTTGCGAACTCCACCCATTTCAAAGCTGTCAGCAGCTGAGAGAAAGCGGAGAAAGAAGCTGTTATGTCAGGCCCTTCAGATCTGTCAGATTTGGACCAGGGCTAAAAAAAAAACACCGAGGATTGATTGTAACAATAGAGAGAATCGTCGGGGTTTTGGTTTTTTTTTACGAACTAAAATTAAAGAAATGACAAGCTTCAACTCCATGGCTGCGGTCCGCGTGAGCGTGGCCCAGATGGACAGAAGCTTCGGTGGCGCCGTGTCCCATCCGTCACTGTCCGGGGCTTGGAGCTCCGTGGCCGTCATCTGGATCTCCCAAAGGAAATCCAGTCCAGTCGCTAACTATCCTCCTCGGAGAGGAGAGGAGAAGAGGGGAGGTGGGAGGCCCGAATTCTGGGAGGGAGCTGCCCGCATGTGTTTCTGCTTTTCTCGGCTGTTTCCATCCACTTTCGGCGAGGCCTCGCAAAAAAAGGAGGCTTGGAATGTTTTAATTGTTCGCGGCCAGGTAGCGGTTTAGCGAGGAGCGCCTGGGGGGGAGGCCGCGCCGCTTTTCACCACGGCTCCACCGCTACAGTTGGCTACGCTGTCGGTGTGTCGCCCGCGCTCACGGAGCCTAGGCCCATTTTTGGATGCAACATTCCGGGCCGCACTTGGAAACGTGGCCATTCTCACCCGGCGAGCTGGCTCATCCCATTTCCCCTCACCTTTTTGAAAGGCTTACCCACCTATCGATGCTTAGAGATATCGTTCTGAATCGGCCTCGTACGCGGAGGCCGATTCAGAACGATATCTGGCCGCCACTCCATCAGAACCGGACACGGCCGCCTTGGTTCTGCCTCCGGCCGAGCGTCTCACACGAGGCACGCAACCGCCGAGCGAGAGGCAGGCCGCCCCCGTCTCATCAGCCGACGTGGCTGCTGCACATCTGGCCGCGGAGCCCCGGCCGTAGGTGGTCCTCACGAATGAATCTGGCTCCGTGGCTGGCGCGTCAGCAGAGCTTCCAAGGGCCGATTGCTTCTCGACTCATCCAATGCAGGGGGGGGGGTTTGGTGGTTATGTTGGGTCGGCGCGTGCACGCGTACGCGTTTCTGGAGAGCCTCGCCGAGTGTGAAATCGAGGGTTTGACATGGACGACCGGAGGTCTCCTGCTCAGGGCCACAAGGACCGGAACAAAACGGATAGACCCGGGTCGCGTTGAGCGAGTCGCTCCTTGTGATGACATCCACGTTACGCCGCGGTCATAGAAACAAAGTCGCGTCTCGCGCCTTCATTGCGTCCGGTCCGCTCCCCGGGGCGCAGTCCTCCGCTTGCGACCGCGTTTCAGCGGCGGGACCTCGAGGCTGCCGACACGTTTCTGACGACGACGCAGGAATCTGAATGGCGGCTGCGACCGGAGGTTTCTTCTTTTATCGTGGTTGTAAAAGAGTTTCTGCGCCACGTTTTTATTGTTGAGTTTGGACGAAGTGTGACATTCGTGCGCTGGATCGACGCCAGAGACTCGTGGCAGTGTTCGGCTTCGGGGTCGGGGTTGCGAATGGAACCTCTCCGTTCTCCTTTTGCTTTCAATCTCGGGGGCGGAGATATTGTGTGCGGTCTCGATGGAAATTCCCGACGAGCTGCTTTTATCGACGCATCAGACGCTTCCTTTTTCCTGTCCTGAGCCCCTCGGCCAGAGGTTTCTACGCATGCTGACAGCTCAGAGAGGAAGCCAGAGCCGTGTGCAGGGGACGTCACTCGCATCAGACGGCAGGCGAACCGAAATGTCAGACTGCTCTGATAGCGCGGGTGTCTCAACTGTTGTGCATATTCATCAGTCCGGGAGAGAAGACCGTCCTCACAGTTACAATGACAGATTTGCAGATACAGAGTCTCAGAAATGCAGTAACCGTGGTAATGATGATGACCCGAGTAGATTGCAAACCTGAGATGTCTCTCTATTCATTCGTTGAATAACGAGTTAATGTGACTCAGATGAAATGCAATTTCATGTAATTAAATGTTATGATCGAAGTAATTCAAGTGAGTCGATGTGATTCATGTGTTCTTGGGGGGGAAAAAAACATCCAAATCCTCCAGGGGCAGCTTCTTTATAAACGTGATTTGTTTCAAAGAGGCAACGCACGCAACAGAAAGGGTTCTTTCCAGCTTTAAAATCCAGCGCCTTGCTGCAGGGGGAACTGGACCGGCCCGCTCTTCTGCGGAGAAAATGAGGGTGCAGGGTTTCCAGGCAGACCTCATTTTGAAAGCAACGCGTCCCTCTCGCCGAGCTGGGCCCGCTCCAGGTGTTTCGCAATCGCACTGATGATGAAATTCCTGTTCCAGTCGAGCGCTGTTGGACCTGGGGAAAAAGTCTTCAAAGGCCACAGTGAATCACGATCCCGATGTGCCAAAACCTGCATGAGGCCCGCGTCTGTGCCACACATCGCACAGTTGCAGGCAGAGGCACAGCCACGTTCAGCTGTAGCTTTAACAGTAGCCAGTTGGCTTATCAGCCCCGGGCAGTGTCAACAGGTCGGGCTACTACTACACATGGATTAAAGCTCGATTGCCACTATTCCATCTACCCTTCCTTAAGTGCTTAAGAGCGACAAAGCACAAAAGAATGATAGCAAGCGCTTGCAAAGGGTGAGCGTGCGCAGTGTGATAAACTGCGAGTGTAACTTTGCAACTTGCACGCCCCGAATTCGAGGAAGCCTCACACCCTCGTAAAACCTCCCAGGGCTTTATGTGCAGAGCTGCGTGTTCAAGCCGTCTCTGCTGCCATCTACAAGGAGTGTCAGGAAGCAGGAGTCTGAGGCCAGGGGCCGGACTCGGTTGTGCACAACAGGATACATTTCCATCCACTTTCCTTTCCTTTTCTTTCAAGGAATAAGCCAAATACAGAACAAATTGCTGGCTTTTGTACCCCTCGCAGACCTACTCCTAGTGTTCTCACGCTCCCAAGGCTTTTGGTAAGAGCACTGAATGCTGTATTGACTACCCGCTGCAGTTGCCGTGACACTTTGATTTGGTGCCATTCCTCCGTAATCAAACGCGGTCGACGTGAAGCGGATTGAAAACAAAAACGTCGTAAAAATACCACTGTGGGACGTAATTACGGCCGTGCGATGTGCGCAGCAAGTCGAGGCAGGGCTGAAAGGGATGTCATCATCCGCGCGTTGTCAAAGCCATAGATACCAATACGGAGCTGAACTGCTGGCCAGGCAGCTCCTCGGAAAGCCTGGGAAGTGGTGGGAGGGTCAGGTGATGGCTGCGTTCATTCCAGTGTCAGTGAAAGACTGTAAACAGGCCCCGCTCGGCCCCAGCTGCCACGGCTTACAGCTCCTCGCGTGTTGGCTTTGTTGATTTTCACTGTTTCACGCGGTTGTCTCCGTGGCAACGTGCGCTACCGACGACGGTCAGTAGCGGCGATCATCGGAGCGATCTGTAGGTACGCTAAACAAGATAAGAGCTGAAAACGTCACAGCCTGAGGTTGGGCGCGATGACAGAGCCGGGCCGACGTTTACAGACTGCGTCGCGTGGGTGGAAATCTTTGAGATCGGGCTTCCGATCGGCACGATGCGCGCTTGCCAGTCTCCGGCGAGGTCCTGTCAGTGAAGTAGCAGAGCGCGAGAGCTGTGTGCTGAATACCAACCTGGGCATTCAGATGATTGAACAGTATTAAAGTGTCTAGCTTTCAAAGACAGCACTAGAGATTTAAAGAAGGGTAGATTGTGTGTTGCAGCGAGGCCCAAAGCATGTTATTTGAAGCTGTGTGAATACCGTTTTCACCACTATCTCGGGCAGGAATGGCCTGGAGAAAAGACACAAGTTGTTAAAATCAGATTTTTGGGGGCGTTTCTGATAAGAAGTTTGACTGTCCCATGCGCCTCAAAAACAAATGTTCCCCCGCGGATGTTTGAAATGAAACGTCGGGCGGGACGGTGACGGCATGGCAAAGGCAAAGGCAACTTCCGGGTTGTCCCACTTCAGGCCTGGGGGATCGTAACCTGCGGAGCGCTGCCGAGTTTGTCTCCACGTCAGTAAAGGGCAGGAGAAAATTCCCTCTGTGTCGCATTAGAATTGCCAGAGGATTCGGATCGGGGCGAAAATGTGACTTCCGTCCACAATCAGTGGCTCTGTGTAATTCGAGGTCCCGGGTGTCACGCTGTTAGCGTCTCATAAAATTGAGTTAATCTGGCTTTTGTAGACAGACCGGAGTGGTGTCTGGGAACCCCTCGAATACTTGCATGAAACGCACCAGCAGGCAAATATCCCTCTGGATGCTGGCTTTGGACAGCCCCCCCCCCGTCACGGGACGCATTCCACACGCGGACGCGCTGTTTGGACCAGAACCAGCTGTGTCACAGTCATATGCATTCGCACAAGCAGCAGAAGTGTTTCCCAGCCTAGACGCGCACACACACACACACACACACACACACACACACACACACACACACACACACACACACAACACGATCCAGTGTTCGAGAGGCTGTGGAATCTCTGCGGAGCACAATTCCTCTAAACGTCTGTAGCCCCCACCTCCAGGTCAACGGCGTGCATGGAGAAAACACTTGTTGTTGTACTTGTTGTTGATTGCAGGCTCCGCACACACACACACACACACACACACACTCACTGTAACTGTCCGTGTGTTATTGTGTTTCCACAGATTGGGTTTGCGAAAATATTTGGCTGTTGCGAGAGCCAAAAGGAAACAGCGAGCGCTAAATGTTTCCTTCAGCAAAGGTTTGGGGTCGTTGGAGGGAGGCTGGGAAGAAGCACTTACTTTGACATGTTTTGATGCCGTGAATAGGAACAAACAGAGTGATGCTTTTGGGTTTTAACATCATGAGGTGTTTGAAAATGCTTCACTGCCCTCCTTCCGGACTGGGACTGTTCCCTTCCAACGGCTTGTCCGCTCTGGTTTATGATGAAAACAAGTTGTCTAGGTGCAGCACTTGTCTACTATCTCAGCAGCCCCGGAAAAAAGGAAGCGCCCATGACTTTGCAGGCAGCCCGGACTGGTTGGATGAAATATGCTCTTGACCCCGAACACCTCCCGCTCTCCTCCTCCCCTCCGCAGACGACATGTCGGCAGACAGCAGCGCCGAGTTCCCCGACCGGGTGTCCGTGATGGAGGCGCGTCTGCAGGCGCAGGAGGACGAGATCACGCTGCTCAAGTCCTCGCTGGCCGACGCCCTGCGCAGGATCCGCTTCCACGACCAGTTCCTGCCTGTGCTCAAACAGCAGCTCATCGCAGGTATTGGGAAAAGAGACAACTCACAGATCAATAATGACCGAACATGGCAAAATCATCTCCAGACATCTCCAGTCAGTCAGTCGGACAGAACTAACCGAAGCTGTCTTCTCTCCCAGTGAACCCGGGTGCGGCCCGAGCCCTGAACCAAGTTTGCTGCTCAGATGTTTGCGCCAGCGGCCGCAAACTGTCGTCCAGCTCAGCCGTGGACGGAATCCGCCAACCCGCCACCAGGTACCGGACCGGACCCGCACACCCTCTTTTCTTGGTTCTCACTTGTCGTGTTCAAAGCACGCACGTGCATGCGTGTTTTCAGAATGTTGGCCGACACGATCGTTCCAACACGGCAAAACAGGAGTCGCTCATAAGGTGCTCTCAGGGTTCATATTCCAGTTTGCGTGCCGGAGAGCGTGGCAGTAACAGTGCCTGATGACGTGCCCACATGGCTTTCCTTGCTGTTCACATATCGTCATCCCTGTCATGGTATGGAAATATGGGAAAGTGGAAGCAGCTTGGCCACTGATTTGCAGCAATGCAAAAGCTGCTTTCGCAACGCGTTCAAACAAACGTCCATATCCTGTTTCTTTCCTGCTTAAAAACATCTCCATTCCAATTCCCGTGGCCTTCATTATGTTCATATTCCTCAAAACTGAAGCATAGCCTCAGTTTATCCCAAAAGGTCCACTTTCATTGTGAATATGAAGATATGTCTGCATAATGTTACTAAGACTAGAACGATGCACGTCTCAATGTACAAATATGACTTTATTCAGGTTAAAGTGATGAATAATTTTACACTATTCATGTCTTATTCAGGCTAAAAACTGAATATTACCGTGTGTGTAACTGTAGCTCCTTGCCTGTATGACTCCTATGTGTTGACCTAATCTTTGAACTGTCTCTAGCCAACTGTCAGACAACATTGTGGCCAATGCCAATGGCCACATAGGCAGCTCAGTGTCCATGAAGCCACGACCTGCAGCAGCAGCAGCAGCAGCAACAACAACAGTGGACAGGTCCACCCAGACAGAGGCCCTCCAGCCAGGCCAGGAGGCAGGCCAGGCCAGAGCTCCTCTTCCCAGGCAGGTCCAGAGCCTACAGCTGGAGGACGCTCTTCCGCCCGCAGCTGAGGGGTCGCGGGCGAAGCTGCACCGTGTCCCCGGTTTGGAAGAGGAGGATGAGGAACAAGAGGAAGACGAAGACGGGGCGGGGGAACAAGAGAAGGAGCTGAGTTGGATGTCGTCGGTGGAGGAGCCCATCCAGCCCAGCAGCGTCCGGGGCCTGCAGAGAGAGGACTTCCGGGACGGGAGCTGCTCCCCGGACGAGCCAGGCTCTGCCTCCGCCTCGGCCCGATCCTCGGACCCCAACCTCAGTGCCCGCTCCGGACCCCTGTCTCCCATACAGGAGGGAGAGAAGAAGCCACTGTGTGTTACTCCGCCAATATCCGCCTCGTCATTTCCTCTTGCATGCTTTTAACGGACCAATCAACATCGGCATGATTCAGATGCGTGCGTGTGTGTGTGTGTGTGTGTGTGGCAAAACCCAGTTGTGCAGCAGATGCCCTGTTTGAAACGATAAGGCTCGGCTTGCAGGGGTTCGCCGCCAATTAGGCCGCAGGAAATGTCCTGTCATCGTGTTTACCCCGGCCTCCATGTGCCTTCCACTCCACACATGCATCCGAGAAGGGAGGCGCCACAGAGCTTGTAGCAAAGCTGTGCAGACCTTAAGATGTGCCTAGAAAAGCCGAGGCATCAGAGTTAACGTCCGGGCCTTTAAAGCCAACGGCTGTGAGGACGTGCAGGTGCGTGCCGTGACCTGCCGTCCGACTGGGTTTTGCTGAAGCGCACAAGTGTCATGACATTTTGAGGGTTTCTTCTCTTTTTCCTGCTCTAACAAACAACAATCAATCTGTCGCATGCTGTGATTGGCTCTCCCCTGTCAATGATCGCTCTGCCATCGGCGATGGGAGGGATGCATGTCTTTGCTGCGACCAGAAAGAGGGTTTCACCGGTAACACAAACTACCGTCTCTGAGCCCTGTTCCGGGCCTACATCCGACATCCAACGCTTTGAGTGGCTGAGGGGCTTGGGAGGAACGGGTGCTTGAAAGTTGTTTTTATTTTACAACCTGAATACAACCAGGAATCCTTGTTCGCGCCGCTTCAGGGTCACTGGCACACCACCAGGAAAGAAAGGGCGTGTTGACTGTGAGCCCGAGCAGAAGCACAGCTTCCAGAGTCATACTCATCCCTCCTCCTCTCCTTATCTTATCTTCGTTTTTTATCCGGGGGGGGGGGTTGTTTGTGGTTTGGTTCGACATCGCTGCTGTCGCAACGATGAAAAGGTTTTCACCCCGATCGTATCTGAGGACACGATAACGGAACCAGAGGAGAATTAGTGTCGGTAGCAATGCAACACGATCAGACACATTCTAACCAAACCCCCGAGGTCGGTCAAACCTCAGTTTGGCAGTTCTTGAATGTGTATCCTTCATGTCTGTTTTGCCTGGAACCATATAAAATTTATATGAATTCAAAGAGTGAAGGGCAATTCGTGAGGTCGGCCTGCGTGACAGACATCGCAAAAGAAGAGGAAGCTGCTTTAAAAAGCACTGATTTCGATGGCTAATCGGTGGACGCATGCATTTGTAAATGAGACCACGTGAGAGGCGCGGCCACATTAGCTACGAGGAGCCGAGGCCGAGCCGACTTTGAGTTGAGTTATTACGAGAGAGAGAGAAGCCATGTCCAGATGCAGGCCTGAATAGTGGTGTAACTGCGTCCATCTGTGTGGGATCTGGAGTCCGCGCACAAGCGGTGAGCGTTCCTGGAACCCATTCCCTGTCCTCCGTCGTTCCAGGGTTCGGAGGAACAGCGAGAAGCTGGGGAACCCGGAGAGGCAGAGGAAACGTCTGGACAAGAAGGCGGCGTCCTCGGCCAATCTGCTCACCCGCTCCCCCAGCCTGGAGAAGTAAGCCCCGCCGCCGTCCATCACAGTCAGCCGCCACGGCTCACTTTTTCCCTCAGCCACGCCGAGACATTCGCCGGAGCGCCAGACGAAGGATGCTCAGATCCGCCTCCCATGAAACCTTGGCGGCGATGGGCTCAGATGGACCAGAGCCAACGGCATGTGATGAACTTGCTGTCATGCGTTGCTCTCACACGATTGCCTCTTCTCTTTGTCTCCACAGTCGAGCGAAGGAGCTGGTCGCAGGCGCAGGTGACGTATCTCCGCACCCCCCTCTGACGTGTCTGTGATTATTGACCTCATCAACATGAGACATTCAACACTGTCGATAGAACACCTATAGAACCAATACATCAAGAATCGAGGGTGTTTAGTGTCATTATGCGGGGCACAACGAAATTATGACCAGTTGCTCTCGGATCAGGCAGAAATGAAACAGAAAGGCACATCTAAGTACTACTGAATAGAAATATAGTCATATAA
The DNA here is from genome assembly GCA_029224185.1 of Karalla daura. Classification (NCBI taxonomy): domain Eukaryota; kingdom Metazoa; phylum Chordata; class Actinopteri; order Chaetodontiformes; family Leiognathidae; genus Karalla; species Karalla daura. The sequence continues at coordinate 923,716 of CM055210.1, read as the reverse complement.
AAGTAGTACATTTTGGAGTAGTGCAAAGAATCGGATAGTAGTGTATTATTTTGAAGTGACCAGCGGTATTTTAGAGTGGCCAGTGTGCATATATTGCACATATTGCGGGATATGAGTCCGGGTACAGTGCTGTCTGGCACCTGCAGCACTTTGTTGTTCAGTCTGTGGGGTGAATATGGATTTCACAGCTCTAGGGAAGAAGCTGTGTCTCAGTCTGTCCGTGAGGGTCCTGTACCTCTTTCCAGAGGGGAGAGGCGCAAACGGTTTGTGATCGGGGTCATTTTTAATCGTTGTCACAAGATCAATCTGTGCGATATACGTATCTCTGCCCTGCACGTCAATATGTCAGGCCAACCCCAGGACCCCACTGATTTGTGTTTTCACCCCGGACTTTGTCTGTGTATCGCAATCGCTTCGCTTACGAGCACCAGCACCTATTGCGTGTTCTCCTAATATTGCACTCGCCATTAACCAAAACCAGTTCTTTTCATAACCCCAGTGCATTTTTGGCCAAGCGTAGCCTCTCCCAGCTCATCGGCTTTCTCGCGGCAAATGAGGCGTGACGGAGGCCAAGGTTTGAAGCCGTACTTCAACGCCGCCTGTGTGCCCTTCCCAGCTCCAAATGTGTGCGGTCGCCCTCGGCCCTCGAAGAGGATTTGGCAGTGGGGATGAATTTCAGAGATTTTATTGCTAAATTTAATGGCGAGGGAGCAAGTGGAGCTTTGGTTTCAGTTCATTCCCCGGACAGTGTGGTAGTGTGTCCATCGTAATGGCATTTCTGCTGGGCAGCGCAACACGCTGGCGTCCGGGGACCTTTCGTTCGAGTGGTGTTGCGGTGGTGACGCGCGCCATGTGCATCCCGAGCTGACTTAAATCAGACCTTGTATCCTGTCACAGTCACTAATATTTGGATATTTTTAGTTCCATTTGACCGCATTGTGTCCCAGGCTGCAACAGGAAAGAGCAGAACTCATTTAGATCTGTCCATTGCCATCCATTTAAATGTAACCCCAAGTAACGGGACTTTGGCTCTGTGTCAGCAATCATGACATGTGACATAGCTAGGCTTTCTTCACTGGTTTTCCTCCATAGTTGTTTCTGTTTTGGCAAAGCCTCAGTGGAGCTTCATTTGCATGAAGCTCTCCTCGCTGGTTCCTGCATCGTCGCCTGTGGAAAAAGTGAGCGCGCTTCCCAAGCAACCGCATTTGTGGCTAGCGTGGCGTTTACGAGTGTTGGCCCTCTGTCTGCTCATGGTTAACCCACGTTGTGAGGTTCCTACTGTACGGAGAGAGTGGCACACTCACCTTCGCGTGGACGGAGCTTGGAGGAGAAAAAAAAGGAAAAAAGTCTTTAAATTTGCATGAATTGAACCGTTAGTGATGTGAAAACGTAAGCTACAGCCGAAGCCAGTCGGCCACCTCACGGTTCCGTGTGTACAAATTACCCAGATTGAATGCATGCTCGTTAGAGGGCTGGTTCGGACCTAAACTTTTGGTCGACGCAAAGCCTCCCATCTCCATCTCCATAACACAACAGAACAACTGGAACCATTCCAAATTCAACGTGGTACCTCTTGTTGTCATCTTAAAGATTTCCATTGTCATAAGCTCAGAACTGTAACCTCCACCAGACCAAGAGCGGACGCTTGGTTTAGAGTTTCCTCAAACGGACAAAAGAGGAAGAATTGGTAACATTCGCCTTTCAGAAGCTTCAATCCCCTACATTTGCACATTTACCTCTATGGGCGTCTTGAAACGCACAATTTAAGTACATACTGTGAAGTGCACTTAATACTCATAGTAGCACTTAAATCGGAATGAAAGCCGTAGCGTACACCTGGCCGCTGTCAGCGATAACCTACGTTTGTTAATAAGTAAGACAACAAGAAAGCGTGGGAGCACATTTTAAACATATGTCTCAAACCTTCATAGATTTCTCAACGTGAACTTACAATCCGTTATTTGACTTTGTTAAACGGTAAAAACAACCAATAAAAGTAATCCAGCCCGGGGGCCCAACATCCCCCCCCCCCACCTTTTCGTGAATTGGCTGCCACTTTTCACGCGCCTCCCTGTGAACGGCGCGGGTCCCAGATTGGACTGCGGGGCGGTGCCCGGAATGGCCTGCGCTGCGGTGAACTGAGCTCCGCACCACTCCAGCCAGCCCGATGCAGTGACTGAGAGGGGCCAGGTTGCCAAAAGAGGGAAAGACAAAAAAAAAAAAGAAAAGAAAACTGGTCACCCTCCGCTCTGTTTCACTTTGGCACAGTGGTGCTTGGCACGAGTCCGCCCTTTTACATTCCTAACAGCAGGGAAAGGTTATGCTGTCTGTTTATTTATCTTTGTGCGCCAGTAGGCAGGTTTAATATGAGGGTTTGAGATCCGATTTAAGAGACATTTGGTGCAAATTGTGTTCCGTGCTGAGGGATTCTGAAGATGCACAGAGAATGGAACATCCAAGCGCTGGGAGCTGTTTAGGATCGCTCGTTACAGCCAGTGGTGGTCTGTGTCTGCGTCTTTGTAGCTCCCTCTACAGTGCCAGCGGCCACTGCAGCTCTATTTCATGTGAGCATCTGAATGGCCGTTTCAGTTAGCCTTGGGCATGCTGCGGATACTTATTTTCGCAGGAATGTGAAGTGGTTTCTAGGCTCCCATTTGTCCTTCGCTCGCCGATAATTAGAGCAGCCCACCCAGATGTTAAAAGCTTAACACTGTCCCGTGCCCAAGAGTTTTCTCCTGGTGAGCATCCAGATTCCAGTCTGAAAGCATGTGAAATTATTTGCTGTGAATCAGTCAAACGAGAAGTCAAAGTTTGGTTTGGGGTATGAGCTCCAAAGCTCGGGTATTATGTGGTTACCAGTGCAAACTGTTTTGAAAATGTAAGTAATCTCGAGCTCGAAAGTGGACTTTGACTTTGCTTGCCCCTTCTTTCCAAGAAGCTTTATCTGTATTTCATCTGCTCTGTGGTTCCTAAAACAACGAGTTGTGTTGTAAGTCCTGTGCCGTTTGTAGTTTTTATCTTCCTTCCAGTAGGAGATAAGACCTGGCACATTCCACATGGTGTTCCCTTCCAACACAGCAATAAACGGTGTCTGCTCATGGCCCGTGTCCCGCTTGGCACTATTTCGTGGTTGGACTGACAGATTGTTACAACAGCTCTCACTTCTCGCCTTTGTCCTCCGGTTTCATAAAAGAACTTTAACAGAGTCACATCGGATCTTATAAAGAAATGGACTCTGAAAACACAAATTCAGAGCTCATATGTCAGGCCTGTGTTAAGTGGGAGCAGATCCTCGGGGATTCCTGAGGCCTAAGTAGATTTTGCAGGAGTCATATGAGGCTTTTGGAGTTTTTCTGTCCACCTAAACGTCTGTTTGAACTCCTTCACAGGCTCCCCTGGGTCCAGAAGAGGAACCTACAGCCAAGGTGCACCTACTGTTGTATCACTTTGATCGATCTGAAGCTTTCTTCTGCGTGGAAGATTAGCAGGGCACGCAGCAATATGGTCTCTTGCACCTGCTAAGTACTGACCACCATAACCTCAGTCGGAGTCAATATTGAACTACAGCGACGGTGCAATCGTCACCTCTTTATGAGAGGATAAACACCTAGTTGTCAGTGTGTTTGAGAAGCAAAAATTCAGGTCCTCAAGTTCTATCTAGAGTTACTCGATATGCTGGCAACTGAGTCAGTGTCCAACCTTTTGTTCCACTTGTTCTGTTATGCCAGGATGCATGAAAGGGAAGGCATCCTTCAACACCGGCACTCCTGCTGTGTTTGTTTTGCAGGGCAGTCTATCAAAATGTTCATCCGAGGCCGGCCCATCACCATGTACATCCCCTCAAACATCCACAACTATGAAGACCTGAAGATGGAGCCGCCCTCCGAGAGACTGGAGCTGGACTGGGTGTATCCTTCCATAATATCACAGCGGCAGTCCGGCCTCTTGATCTTGGTCTATGAAGCACGTGTTATATTGGGTGCTGTGCGCTCACTTCCTTGGATCCGGCCACACTGTACCGGAAAGCATCTCTCTCACAGTTTTGCGAGGACGGCATTAGCCACAGACGGATCCACACTGGACGCCGCTGTAAAGTCGCGAGTGCGTGTCATGCGAAAGGGGCGGTAACAGTAACTCGAATGCCACCTTGACCCATCGCTCCAGCTATGGTTACAGAGGGCGGGACTGCCGGGCCAACTTGTACTTCCTCCCCACGGGGGAGGCGGTGTACTTCACGGCCTGCGTTGTTGTCCTCTACCACATCAACAACCGCACGCAGCGCCATTACCGCAAGCACACCGACTGCGTGCGCTGGTGAGCGAACCCCGGGTGAACCCCGGTGCCACCGCGCCATCAACATTTGAACAGATTTGTCGCACAAATCGTCGGCATATTCCGTGGAAACCGGTGGAGCCAGTTCAAACCCATGTGCCTAACCGTAATCGAGAGATTAAAACATGCCAAGGCCAAAAAGTTATTTGTCCAGGCCTCCAGATAGCAGCCTGAGGCAAGTTCGGTAGTTGTGGTGTGTCGCGGAGGCATATCGTGTTGCCACACGCCTCTACATCAGAAAAAGGGTACAAAACGCCGCCGAGATAAGATAATAGATGTGGTTTGGTGTCTATTTTCACAGACGAGGTGAAAAGGGAATCCAGGGTGATATCAGGTCTCAGAGGTGCTGTAGGCTAGGACTAGGCCAAATTCTGAAACTTTCCCACTTTCCGCTTAATACGGCTGACTAACAATAGAGAATAAGATGGATGATAGGGGCTGGCTGGCTGGCTCTGTTGCTGCATGTTTTTCTTGCTACAATGGATTAGATATGACTAAACCCAAATCTCCACCAGTGCATACATTGGTCTTTACTTTGTCAGCAGCTGCCAAACTCTCCCAAATTGATGAATCAGACTGCAGATCAGCCGTTGCGTGTGCAATGCGAAACCCATCATTCATAAAAAGGGTTTGGGCAAAATGGAAAAACTGAATGTATGGATTTGCAAACAACTGATTTGTGAAGTGTTGCTGGAACCCCTGATGCGAACCATTCTCACACCCACTGGCTGACAATTTCATACTCCGACTCGGACGTGTGTCTTCACTGAAATCAATGACATGGGTGAGGTGAAATATGCCGTTTGTCAACATCAACTCTTTTCAATTCAGCGCAATCAGCTCCACCTCTAATGCAGCCTTTTAAGCAACATTCCTGTCGTATGGTATGTTCCTGGAAGGACTTTTAGTTTCCACGTGGCACTGAGAAACTGGACCCAGTTGAACTGGTCCTGCATAGGAGTCCCGAAATATGTTGGCAGTGACCCTTAGTTTAGCGGTGTACTTGAGTAGAAAAGAATGAAGCAAAACAATTACTGCAAGGTTGAGTGGCTGGCCTTTGGCTGGAAGCTCAAGCCCTTTGAGATGTTGTGGGTGTATTCACTTTCACTCAGGGTGAACTGTATTTAGGGCACGGCCCACAGCTGCAGCCTACAGAGGATCCCGGCTTTTTGCCCCGTCCATCACTGATCCTGTAAAAATGGACCGGACGTGAGCATCCTCAAGACGGGCGACGCTTGCAGCCATTGTTTGGTTTCAAACCACCATGCTTGACTACAAAACCATTGCACCGGCCAGACACGCGGCACTGCGCTTTCTGCCGACCACAGTGCAGCCATTTTTGCTCCATTTCGCACACATAATTACACACGTGGCACCACCGGGCAATGTATTTGGAAAAGGTCTCTCGTTCAAACATCCCTCTTGTGATTTAGGTAACAGTCGCTTATTGTGCTTGCAGTCTAACCCTCCATCCCGACAAGGTGCGCGTGGCGTCCGGCCAGGCAGCTGGGGTGGATAAAGACGGCAAGGTGATCTGCCCCTCGTTCCCCAGCGGAATCTTTGAGACTGATGCACAGTCAGCATCGGTCAGGTGGAGATTTCCATTGTAATTTCCTCTGTGTGCGTGTGTGTATGTGTGTGCATTAGCCCCTGCAGTCCTGTGTTCACATCTGGGACTCCACCACCCTGGTCACCCTGCAGCAGATCGGTCTGGGAACCTTCCAGAGGGGCGTGGGATCGGTTGCATTTTCCTCTGCTGTGAGTTTGATTGCAAAGGAACATACTGCACTTTTTTTTTTTAATAGTTATTTGCACATGAAAAAAAGAACAAAACATCATTTCATAATACCCCACGCGGCACTCCCTGCTGCTCTTGGGTCATGAGGAGACATGAGAGTTTCCACCGAAACTCTTTTTAGAGTCCTGGTAATCAGCTCCAGTCTGTGACATAAATGGAAGGTCGCGCTCCTTTTAACAGGTGTTTCGCGTTGAGTCATTTTTCCTTTCCTGCGACCAATCAGCAGGAAAGGTTGAGCCTCTCCGGCCCTCGTCAGTGCTTTAACGCGGACTGAAATGGCAGGCTGAAGTGGAAGGGATCGGAAACAAACGTGACAGCTGTATTTGGCACGCAATCTTTAATGCGATCTTAATTTGGACACATTGTCTGAATAAGAAAAACCAGAACGAGCCGTGGATGTGGCGATACTGCGCGAAAACGCGAGCGCTCGTGAACCTTGTTCACCTGAACGAGACGTGTCAGAGGAATGATGAGGCAAATGTTTCCCCCCTGCTCCCAACAACCCAAAACAGCATCGCTTTGTTAAAGGCGGTGTCATGTCAATTTGCCAGCACCTTGTGTGCAGGCGCAGAGCCACTTGGAGATTGTACTAACAAAAAAAAAAAAAAACAGATGTAAAGCCAAAGGCAAGATAACATCTGTGGATACATGTGTAAGAGGTCTTATTGTCAAACAGAGAGAGCGAGAGCAGCCCTGTGGAAAGTGACATTACACCAAACAAATGTGCATTTTCCCCCTTTTCTTTCCTTCTTTCTTTTTTTGACTGGTTTTCAAATGTGGTGGGCAGGATTCTGGAGCCTTCCTGTGTGTGATCGATGACTCCAACGAACATATGCTGTCAGTGTGGGACTGCAACAAGGGGAGCAAGTACGCAGAGGTCAAGGTAAGATCAGCAATGGGAGGCTCCACCAAGTGGGGTATCAATAGCAAGTAGAGCCAATCTGTGGTGAGGGAACACAAATAACTACTCCACCAGTGATCTGATGTTTGATATCGATACCAGAGTTTGAGCTTTGCACATCTCCTGCGATGTCACAAAGCTCCTTCGTTCTTCATTCTTCACTGAAAAACGGCTGAAGCTGCCTCACGCCAAAGCCTCTGCGGGCCTTCCAGCTGAGGAGTGTGAGAAGGCTGTGTGGCGTTATCCGCTCACTACTCACTAAAACCGATCAGTCACGCTCTCTCAAGGTACACACTGAAAAGGCAGCCCATCGGTAGCGGCTGAATCCCGAGGAGATGCCAGGCTGCAGCTCGCTCCGTGCTTCTATAAAGGAGCTCTGTTCGCAGAGATTAAGTCGGAGGGGTTGGGGGGCGGGGGCGGGGGCGGGGGAGGAGGGAGGGGGGGGGGGCGCAAATGATGGCGTTGATGTGTCTGCTCTGCTTTTGTGGGCCCTCATCCCAAAACGCCTCAACTTCCCCGAGAGTCGTTTCGGAGCCGCTGCCATGGCAACAGTGTAAATATTTTATACAGTGAACTTGGCCCCCGTCTGCACAGTGAGAGATCTCCACACGCCGGGGGAATGTATATGCGAACTTGTCTCAGCGGAAGTCGAGAATTTGAGCGGGTGAGAGAGTGCGTGCGTGCGTGTGCGTGCGTGTGCGCGCGTGTGTGTGTGTGTGTGCGTGTAGCGCGTGCGTAGTGTGGCATCCACAACCTACGGTTCCATATGGAGAGGAGCGTTCCACACTGAGCCGCACTGTGTCAACACATGAGTTCATTCAGCAGGAACAAGATAATTACCCCGGTCACCCCGCTCTGCAGCGTTGGAACAGTCCATATGCCACCTTACAGAGTGCCCATGAATGGAGCTTTTGTGTGGACGTGATGCCTCGGTACTTTCTGTACACACAGCATTTAAATAGAAGTCCTGGCTCCAGCCCCCCCCCCCCCCCCCCCGCTTTTACATTAAGCATCGGTGGCGTCTAAATTGAGGCGCGGTGATGCAGCGAGCAGCCGCTGGTCACTCTGGTGATATGCTGCCCCCTGTTTGTTTGCCATCAGCATCCACAGGTGTCCGTATTGCAACCTTTTCTTCGTTTGTGGCTTCACACCAGACCAGACCTTTCATGTATTCATCTGTTGGCTAATTGGCCCCTGCCAGTAAGTCAAACAACGCTGAACAGAGGACTCTAGGGGTGTTCGGCTCGTAATAAGCTGAGATACAGTGGGCTGCAAGGACTCAAACCTCCTTGTCAATGCCTCATTTCACTTAATGATATAAATTTCCAGCAGAAACGTTCATGCTGGTCTACGATGTTGTATAATACTAATAACAATAATGGTTACAGAATAAGCAAAAGAGGGTGGCATGGTGATGTTGATGTGGTTTTGACCCTGGCAGCCTGTGTCTTGTTGTGCCTGCAGAGCACCAACGAGGCCGTGTTTGCAGTGGATTTTAACCCCAGCGACAGCACCAACATCATCACCTGTGGGAAATCCCACGTCTACTTCTGGACGCTCACCTCGGGACAGTTCACCAAGAAGCAAGGCATCTTCGGAGTAAGCGGGCCGTCATTTCAGCTCGCTCTATCCTGACAAGCAATTTTGTTTTTGACATTTTCTATTTATGCGCACGCCACCTTTACGCACATGAAAGAGGAAGGAACGTTGCTTCCTCAGTCTGAAGCCAAGAAAGAGGGAACTAACAAGCATCGATACAGAGAACTGAAAACTGAGGCCAATGTAAATCGGATTTGAGGTGGAGCCCACATGCCAAATAGTTCAATTGATAATTCTGTGTAAATCCCCTTTGCTTTGTAGAAATACAAGAAGCCCAAGTTCATCCAGTGCTTTGTGTTCAGTCTGACTGGGGATGTTCTGACCGGAGACTCTGAAGGAAACATCCTGACCTGGGGAAAGTCAGCTGCAGATATCAAAACGCTTGGAAAAGGAGCAAAAGGCAAGTGCTGCGGAAAAGTCTTCATATGTGAAGCTTTACAGTGAAGGCAAATCTGTGGCAAATATTTGAAAACCACCTTTTATGGTGGGGTATTCACATCATAATCGACCAGCAACTAAGCAATGAAAGTAGATCGCCTCCGCGGACGCCGACAAGCTGTTTGAATTGGCTGTTATTTTCCCAGAGACCTTTCAGATCATGCGCCAGACCAGAGCCCACGAAGGCAGCGTGTTCACCCTGTGTCCCCTGCAGGGCGGCGCTCTGCTCAGCGGGGGAGGCAAAGACCGCAAGATCATCCGCTGGAGCGCCGACCTGGCACCTGAGAGAGAGTGTGAGGTGAACCACAACTGCATGTGTGTGTGCGTCTGTGTGTGTGTGTGTGGGTGATGCCATTGCTGGAAGACTGCTACCTTCAAACAAGGGAGGGCGCCCTCTTCATCGACGCACTGTATTATGTATTTATGAATTATTCAGATTCCAGAGAATTATGGAGCGGTGCGCACCATTGCAGACGTGGACGGGGAGGAGCTACTGGTTGGTACGACCCGTAACGCCATCCTTAGAGGAACCTTCCATGATGGATTTGTGGCCATAGTGCAGGTATGAAGACGAGCAGTACTCGACTGTAAAGATGCTCGGTGAACTGTGAAAATCATTGTTTGTCAGTGTTTTAATGTGTGGCTGCATATGGTATGTGGCTCTTAGGGTCATGTCGATGAGATGTGGGGGCTGGCCACGCACCCCTCTCAGAACATCTTCCTGACCTGTGGCCACGACAGGCAGGTGTGCTTGTGGAACACCGAGGAACACAAGCTGGACTGGAGCATCACCCTGGAGGTAGCACAGTCTGAGCACTCTCCGATCCTTTTCCTTCTTCCCGGTGCACTGACTATCTACGAGCCACAGTACAACTGTACGACTTAACTGAGCAGAGAGCTCTGTGTGTGTCTGACAGGAGTACGGGCTGTGTGCCGATTTCTGTCCCAATGGATCTGTGGTTTCAGTCGGCCTCAGCACAGGAAGGTAATGAAACATAAAGAAATTCTTATTAAATTCATTACCCCACACGCACACACCATTCACTCCCATACCTAGGGGCTCTTTGGAGTCTGTAGTTGACCCTAAATATGCATGCTCTTGGACTATGAGTACCTAGAGGACGTAAAACACAAAGGCCCTGGATTCAGCCAGGACCGGAATTATGTCAGAGAAGATGAGTTTGATATCAATAATTCAACATATCATACAAATGATGACCTCTTAATGGAATTCAATAGGTGTACTTTAGCATATAGCATATGTCAGTCTATACCTGTGCAACAGATTTGGAACAAGTCCAAATCTCCAGACTCCCCTCTGTTCATTACAGAGCAAGATAGTCTCATATTTTATTCATTTAAAGTGAAATTTAGCAGTCCTATTTAAGAAGTGTCTTCAACCGAAGCACCTCAATTGCTTCTCGCTGCTGTGATGACTCTCCAGCTGGCCCTGATGCAGCCCCCTCCCTCTCTGTAACCCCTTCACAGGTGGATGGTCCTGGACCTGCTGACCAGAGAGGTGGTCTCTGAGTCCACGGATGGGAACGAGCAGCTGTCAGTCATGAGATACTCTCCAGGTCAGGGTATAGGCTCTCCGAGTTTGCAGCTGCAGGGCAACGGCAGCCAGGTTTAGCACGCTGCAGGAAGAGACAGGACGTCAGCTTGTGACCCCGAGGCTGCGTCATCTTCCTGTCGGTTGCCACTGATGGGATTTTCCACCCAGCCCACACACATTAAGACAGTGCTGCACTAAATCTGGAACCAGCAACTTGTTTGGTGGGAGGGGGGAGAGAGGGGAGAGAAAAGATGCAGCAAACATTCAAACATTGCATGGTTTGTGGCTGTATAGATGTGTAAAGATAAACTGATTTTTATTATTGTAGAAAACATGAGCCTTTAAACATGAGTTCCTGCGAACTATGCGATGAATGGTGAAAATGAGGATAAAAAGAGCACGTTGAGTAGTTGTTTCATCTGTGTGCCTGCCCCTTTGTTTCTGCAGATGGTAGCTTTTTAGCTGTTGGCTCCCATGACAACTTCATCTACATCTACAATGTGACTGAGAGTGGCCGGCGTTACGCACGCTCCGGGAAATGTAACGTGAGTTGAAAAGCAAAGCGCTTTTTTCTCTCTATCGCTTTGCATCTTAAAGTTTCTTTTGCTCTACACAGGGTCAGTAAAAGTACTCCCATTCGTCCTCTTGGACCCAATATGAAATGGCATGAGGCTGAGGTGATTTAAAGTGGTTCCAACCAGGCCAGATCATATTTTATGGATAAAATGTCATCTGGTTGGCTGCTCTGCCTCAGCTCTCCGTGATTTACGGAGTTTCCTGGGGCGATGGCTGACACTGTGATTCAGTTTGACAGGTGCAGCTATTCATTTGCGTGTGCAAGGCCAATAGTGAATAATTTGGTCAAAATCCTGTTGAAAGTGACTGACTTCTGTGTACTCTGGCCTCATCCTCCAGCACTAATGTCGCAGATGGCTCGTGGAATATCATGTGACACTTCATGTGCTTATCTGTCCTATCAGGGTCATTCAAGTTTCATTACTCACCTGGATTGGTCCAAAGATGGAAAATACATCATGTCCAATTCTGGCGACTATGAGATATTGTACTGTAAGTTAAGAAAACTGTCTAAAAGCTCTCTGCAACCTCCCACTGGCACTGTGAAGATCACTGTGTGTGTGTGTGTGTGTGTGTGTGTGTGTGTGTGTGTGTGTGTGTGTGTGTGTGTGTGTGTGTGTGTGTGTGTGTGTGTGTGTGTGTGTGTGTGTGTGTGACAGGGGACATAGCCGCAGGATGTAAACTATTAAGGAATCGTTACGAGAGCAAGGACAGAGAATGGGCCTCCTACACCTGCGTGCTGGGCTTCCATGTCATGGGTGAGAGAACTGCGCTGTCCTGACCTTTAAGAACCAGCTTCTCTTTTCTCTCTCTCTCGAGAGAGTGACGGTGGGACTGTGTTCCAGGTGTGTGGCTGGAGGGCTCTGATGGCACTGACATCAATGCCCTATGTCGCTCTCACGGCGAGACCATGGTGGCTGTAGCCGATGACTTCTGCAAAGTCCACCTCTTCCAGTACCCCTGTCCCAAACCTAAGGTACCAAGCACACATCACAGTCACTCTATGCAATCATCCATTATCTAGCCAAACCCTAGCCCCCAACCCTAGCCCTTTACCCTAAGGTCTTCCAGCACCCCTGTCCCAAACCTAAGGCAGGGGGCACACATCAGTCACTCTATGCAATCATCTATTATCTAACCTAACCCTAACCCTTAACCCTAACCTCTTCCAGTACCCCTGTCCCAAACCTAAGGTACCATATACACATCACAGTCACTCTATGCAATCATCCATTGTCTAACCTAACCCTAGCCCCTAAACCTAGCCCTTAACCCTAAGGTCTTCCAGCACCCCTGTCCCAAACCTAAGGCATGGGGCACACATCAGTCACTCTATGCAATCATCTATTATCTAACCTAACCCTAATCCAGGGGTAGGCAACCTGTTCCACATAGAGCCGCTGTGGCTGCAGGTTTTTGTTCCAACCAGGCAGCAGCACACCTGATTTGGCTTATTCAATCAACCGATCTGAGTCTTCAGACAGTTGATTGGTCAATCTGTGTGCTATGGACAGGTTGGAACAAACACCTGCAGCCACAGCGGCTCTTTGTGGAACAGGTTGCCTACCCCTGCCCTAATCCTAACCCTAACCCTTAACCCTAGCCTCTTCCAGTACGCCTGTCCCAAACCTAAGGCAGGTTGCACACATCAGTAACTCTATGCAATCATCTATTAATCTAACCTAACCCTAGCCCCCAACCCTAGCCCTTTACCCTAAGGTCTTCCAGCACCCCTGTCCCAAACCTAAGGCAGGGGGCACACATCAGTCACTCTATGCAATCATCTATTATCTAACCTAACCCTAACCCTTAACCCTAACCTCTTCCAGTACCCCTGTCCCAAACCTAAGGTACCATATACACATCACAGTCACTCTATGCAATCATCCATTGTCTAACCTAACCCTAGCCCCTAAACCTAGCCCTTAACCCTAAGGTCTTCCAGCACCCCTGTCCCAAACCTAAGGCATGGGGCACACATCAGTCACTCTATGCAATCATCTATTATCTAACCTAACCCTAACCCTAACCCTAACCCTTAACCCTAGCCTCTTCCAGTACGCCTGTCCCAAACCTAAGGCAGGTTGCACACATCAGTAACTCTATGCAATCATCTATTAATCTAACCTAACCCTAACCCTTAACCCTAACCTCTTCCATTACCTCTGTCGCAAACCTAAGGTACCAGGCACATATCATAGTCACTCTATGTAATCATCCATTATCTAACCCAACCCTAGCCTTTAACCCTAAGGTTTTTCAGCACCCCTGTCCCAAACCTAAGGTACCATACACACATCACAGTCACTCTATGTAATCATCCATTATCTAATCTAACCTTTATCCCAAACCTAACCCTTACCCATCTTGAGGTCTGCTGGTGCCTACCTCCAGCTCACATATGATGCAGACAGGGGACAGGACAAACTGTGGACAGGTTTCCAGGCCATAACAGGACAGACATGTCATTCACTCTCACCTAAGAGTCTCTCCTTGACCTAAAAATATATTTTCGGAGAACAGACAAATTCAAACAAAAAGGGTTGGACAGTGTAGGAGCAAATAGTTGACTCTCGTTTTCTTCCTCTTGCAGGCACCAAGCATCAAGTACGACGGCCATGGCAGCCACGTCACCAATGTGTGCTTCACCCACAGCGACTCCCATCTGCTGTCCATGGGAGGCAAAGACACCTGCATCCTGCAGTGGAGGGTGATGGGGGGCGAGGTGGGTGACAGCAGGGAGAGACTCGCCTCGCCCTCGTCCACCTCCACCAGCTCACCAGAGCCTGCGGCCACCTAGGAAGGACCCAGTGGGACACAGTGTTGAGGCCCGGCCAGAGAGGTGTTAGCCAGGACAAAGCAGCCAGGCCTCTATGGTGCCTCTGCCGTCTGCATCTCACACGCAACACGTAGAGGAATCTGGTGCCATATTCAACTTACACTTATACGCCTCCATAATCATGCCCATCCTTACGCGAGTGGACAGAGTGATTCCTCTCTTCCCACGGTGGATGTGCGACCGGGAACTTAAGTAGAAGTGATGGTGTGCAGCACCACTTCCCTACAGTGGCGACACGGTGAACTTTCTTGTGTTTTAATCCATCTGGTTTCGCTAATTTACCAAAACTGCTGCATCGTGGTGAATGCAGTTTGGCTTCTAAGGATGTTTTCAATATGTTTTTTGTTTTTTTTAATATCTTTTATATTTTAAGCAGTGTTCGGATGACATCTCAGCAAACTTTAAAAGCCCTTTGTGTGCTCGGATTAGATAAGACTGTGACGACCATGTTCAAATGAAATCAACTCTCAGCAATTTTTGACTAATTAATTTCTCTAACAATAGATCAGTACACTTGAAATGAATGCTTTAGTATACTTTTATATATTTAAGACATCGTTGGGAATACTGTCATGTTGTATCTGTCAAGTTCCCAATAAATACCTGAAGACTGGAGGGTGTTTTGTTGGTGAAGTGTCACTAGTGGGCAGTACTGCACTAGGAATTGTGTACTGTGCAGCCTTCGGTGGAAGTACATACTACATGTCTCAGACCTAATATCCCAGATTGACCCCAATAAGTGTAAGAGGGTCTTGGTCATTTGTTAATGCTCAGCTAATGACACTGACAAACATAGTATATACATGTATCTTTTTAATATCATATTTAGTACCAGTTGTTATTGTCAAGAGAGGCATTGAAGAACAGACATTGAAGACATTTTGTGATAAATCCATGTAAAGTAGTGATAGAACTGTGTTAAACACAGTTTTTAAGGTTAGGTAAGGAAAGTGCTTTATTTGACACTGATTCAGAATGCCTACTGTAGCTTTTGTATTACACCGGTGATGTTATCACTGTATTAACAGTGTATTAAGGTGAAGAATCTTATTATTATTATTACTGTTATAGAAAGATAAATTGAATATATAGGATAGTGAATTTTATTCATTGATCAAATTAACAACCTCTGAAATGTTTCAATGTGCTCTTTTCTCGTCACCATCTGTTAGGAAAAAGAAGGGAAAAAAGCACATGCATTGCAGAAGTAGCAAAAAATAATAATGAGGATAGCAAGTTAGTGCAGAAGTGCAGGTGCGCAAGGCTGGAGCACTTCTATTTATATGCAAACGCTCATAACTACCTTTAAGTAGTCGTAGAAGAATGTTAAACCATGAGCTGCCCCTTCTCTCCTTCACTCAGAAGCACTATCATTATTATCAAGTTACAGCTCAATACAAAAGTTTCTCGTACACGTATCTATTTTATTTTGAATTTCTTCTTTTGTATCTAAATTTACATGTAGCTCATTTTACAAGGCTCATTGATACAAAATTATTCTCATGTTAACTTAAAATCCTTTCACCTCTACTACGCACACTCAGTGTTTGTGTGTGTGTGTGCGTTTGTGTGCGCGCGCGCGCCCGTATCTTATGTATTGACTTCATAAACAGTTTGGACATTACTCCAGGACCATTGTATAAGTTAATTGAGAGATCCCGGAGAATGCCGATGATCTCCGAAGATGACGACTCTCGCACGAACGAAGGGGGGGCCGGTGTATGTGTGTGTGTACGTGTGTGCGCGCGTGCGCGCGCGTGTGTTGAACTGAGCGGAGGTGAAGAAGAGGAGGATGAAGCTGGGAGCGGAGGATGGGAGGAAGAGTGGAGTAAGAGACAGGCTAGCCGTGTGTGAATGAGTGAGTGAGAGAGGAGGAAGAAGGGGAGGAAGGTCGACCCACGGACCGAAAACAAAGAGTGGACTTTAAGCGGGAGAAGCTCCGGAGCGTTACTAACGGAAAGTTTCAACTTTTTACCGGCCGCAGCTCGGCTCTCGGTGCCCGGAGCCGGCTTTGTTCCGCAGCGGGGGAGTCTGCGATAAATGAAGGGATAAAACAAGAGCCCGGCCGAGCTTCTCTACGCGAACGGGGAGTACCCTGGGACTGGTTCTGCTAAAGGTGACGAGAGAATGGCGGCCAATATGTACCGAGTGGGAGGTAAGGAATGTTGAACATGTTGAAGACTTCCCCCCCACAACGTGATTGTTCCGATCCACAGCTAGCTGCTAACTAGCCGCTAACCCGCTAGCTTCCAGCTAGCGTCCCTACATTCTGCGTCCACTCCGTTCAAAGAAGCCGCAGCAGAATAGCACCAAGGCGAAGTGTCATTAACTACCAGAATTTCACTTCATCACATGTGCTCACTGTGGGTTGCAGGGGCATAATGCAAAAAGAGGCGTTATTATTAAGAAATTATCAACTTTTATGCCGAGGCTAGTTTTCTCTCCACTATAATAAGGTGATTTGGAGCAGGCTGAGCCGCATTAAGCGGCTCCAAAGGTTGCCGTTTGGTCAGAAATAGACCCCGCGAAGTGAACGTTGGAGTTTCACGAAATGCTGGCGTAGTTTGAAGTAAGCGACCGAGCCGCAATTTGTCCCGTTTTCCGCTTCGGAGTGTGTACATATGTTCCGGTGTTGGAAGTGAGCCGCCGAGAGGTCAACGGTGGAGCAGGCGGAGCGGTGGCCGGCCCCCCCAACCCCCTCCCCGCGCAAGGGGCTCGGCCGTGGCCGCCGGCTGGGGCTCGGTGGTAGCGGCGTCCAGCCCCGGCTCTCCGCTCCCCAGCTCTCCGCTGGCTGTTCTTTTTTTTCTCGCCACCGTCCATCCGCCATATCTCCGAGCAGCGTTAGCCGGCACAAGCTAACTTCCACGGCTAAGTTTAGTTAGCTCGGCTGCGTGTGCCCAAGTTGTCCTTCATCTCGATATCCCGGTGGCTTGAGCGGTTAAGTTTCTCCGCGCGTCGTCTCACAACATGGGTTGTTTATTGCTAGGGAGATCCCACAATAGAAACGTGCTCAACGCCGCTCGATCCCAGTAAAGTGCGATTCTGAATGAGTGGGGCTAGCTGCACACTAACTTGCTACTGAGACTTCCCACTTGATCGCCGCCGCAAAGTGTACAGTGTAGCATCCCAGCGAGTGTAGGCATTAAACCCGAACTTTTTCAGTGACCCGTTGAATGCTAGGTGTTTTTGCGAAACGGTACAGGTTTTGCAGCACGATCGGTGCTAACACCGGCTCTCTTGTCTAGTCCGGTGTAAAGAGGAAGCAAGCAGCAAGCCCCCGCTGGAGGTGGTGGGTCCATCTGTCTGCATGTCTCGTTTCTCTGGGTTTGCTCGATGCTTGGTCCGATCCGAGCCAGCACCGCTGGTTCTCCGTGGTCGGGGTGTGCGGGACAGCTTGTTCCAGCTCTGGTAACGTTGTTAGGACGTGGTGTACCCTCTGGACGGACAGTAGGACGGTCAGGCGGGGACTGATCGCCGAGGGCCACTCGGGTCATATCTGCACATGCTGTACAACCAGAATGCAATGCATAGTTTGTAAGAGTTGCACCGTATTTTCAAGATGCCAGCTGTGGTGCCTGTTCTGTAGCGTAAGCCTCACATCACGAGTGTTGCAATACTTTTTAGTAACCTCACTAGCGTCTGGCTCTCGATTTAAGTGATTTCCGTTTCTCTTGGTGGGCTGTGTTCACCTAGCATCGGCGCTACGAAGGCTGTTAGTTTATGTGCTTAGTCTACAAAAATTGTAGCTGGAGTGTAATCTCTAAATATAACCTGTGCATCACTCCAGATGATGTCTGCCTCACAAAGGTCAGGGATATCTTGGACTGGGCATTGTCCCCAAACTTGGCAAGAAATGTTCTCTAGTGGGATACAGTACAAGCCCTCGCAGTCTACATGCTGAGGTGTCCTGAACCCCAAGCAGCTCCTGATGCTGTGCATTGTGTGTGTGAGAATGGGTAAGTGTTCAGAAAGGTGAGAAATGTGCCCTGTGATCCGTCTAGTGTAATCTTGCATGTCAGGAACAAGCTCTTGCACTTATTGGCTGATACCAAAGGAGCCGGATTGTGCATGGTTAGCAGAGGTTTTGATGGCTGTCACCTGACAGTCCAGTGTGTGTCATGACCCCTTTTTATGGTGAACAATTGGCAGAGGAAAGAAATGAGTATATTATGCTGCAAGCATGGAGCTAGCGCCCCAGAAAGATCCCTAATTTCAATTATTTACAATCCATGTATTGTGAATTGAGATAACATGACGTACATTGTCTTTGTCACAGTGATAAGATGTATGTGTGCAGAGGCCTGCTGTTCAGTCCAGTCCTTGCTGTCCAGCAGGACTTGTGAGGGATCTGCCCTGTGTACAGTCAACAGGCTGTTGGGCACAGTGTCCATTGTGCTGCTTGAAGGGCTCTCTCAGGAGCAGTCATGCTTCTTGCCAGTTCACTGGATTGTGTGTGTGTGTGTGTGTGTATTCTATGTGCCACATTGGTAGCATTCCTCCACACACAAAGTCTAGCCCATATAATGTGGCAGGTAGCAACAAGCATATGGTTATGTAATGACCTAGAAATTGATTTTCTAGTAGCCCACGCAGTATTATGGTTGTTTTGTTGTGTAATGCAGAAACAACATGAATGTATTTAGCGATATTAGCCTTAAACTGACCGGGATGAGTTGACTCTCACAAGGCCAGCGTGCCAGGGCTCAGCTCCGGCTGAGGATTTGTGTTTGTGCTCACGGCTGCCACAGGCAGTTCTGTATGAATGAACGCCTATATCACCGGGCCTACCGAAGCACACAATGTTCAGGCTGCATAGAAGATCATTATCCTCCCCAGAGATTAGTCAAAGGGTCTCCTCGTCTTCATTCGCCCTCAAGCACCCTGCACACTGCGCCACCTCAGCCACATACGTCCACACACACTCTGTTCCCAGGCCCACACACGCCAACGTGTACACAGGGCTTGTCCAAACGTGCGGAGGTGATACGGCTGTCACTTATTTTTGTCCCACTTGGCATGATGAATGGATGGAGCTCGGCTGGAAAACGGAGGAGAGGGAGTAATTGCCTCTTTTTCCAATGCCTTTGGTCGAAAAGCTTTGTGGCGCTTCAGCCAGTGTTACATAACGTTCCTTCACTGTGAAACACGGAGGTGATGCTTCCCCGGTCAGACGCCCCATCATCAGTGTGCTAAGTAGAGCAAGAAATCCCGTCCTCTGTCTGAATCCTCCCCTTCTCCATCTTGGCTGGTGGTGATGCAGACTCAGAGAGCCACTG
Source organism: Karalla daura (assembly GCA_029224185.1). Taxonomy (NCBI): domain Eukaryota; kingdom Metazoa; phylum Chordata; class Actinopteri; order Chaetodontiformes; family Leiognathidae; genus Karalla; species Karalla daura. Next base: position 904,402 of record CM055210.1, on the reverse strand, counting down.
ATATCCTCCTGGGGCTCAGTGTGCCTGCTTGTGGGAGGACCAGATGGAGCTGGCTGTGCTGAGCTGCATCAGATGCTGCTGGGAAGGAGGGAGGACCGGTGAGGGACAGGCTGCTGTGATGGATGCACCGTTCAAAGGGTCCGATCTGTTAACACGGGGTCCGTAGGCACTCATATTAGCCCAATACAACACTCACAATATGCCCTTGTTTAGATTAACAATACAGCTGACTCATACACACATGCTGGAATAATGTGCACCAAACCTAGAGGCGTTTTAGAACGCCTGACCAAAACATGCGTGTTTCTGGACTCTGGGAGAACATGCCAACATAGAAAGGCCTAGGACTGACAGAGATCGAACCCAGGGCATGCTTCCTGCTGTGATGTGACGCCGCTAGCCACCACCCACCGTGCCACTACATCCATTTATCTAAGTAAAAAAAAAAGTGGGGAGCAAGCATTTAGGGCAGCAAGGCTTCTCCCGTGCTTTCCCTACAATTGTACAGGCCCGGCGGGTCGGCAGGCCGGAGAAAAGCCAACAATCAGCAACATATCCGGAAACTGTATGGCTTCATTTTCCCATGGTACCCAGTGTGCCGCCGCACCCGTCTCTCCCCATCTCTCTCCTGCTTTCGCTCTCTTTCTAAATTTGGGTCTGAAGTTTTGGTTATGATATTAAACCGAGGGATGTGTTGTGTCTTTCAGTCGCGCAGAAACACACACACCCCCTCCCCCCAACACCAACCAACAACCACAAAAAGAGAGGCAGATTTTGGACAAGTATTGACTATTAAGTAGTGCGATAAAGGTCCTACTGGCTCCTACATATTTGTGTGGTTTGTGGTTTCCTCCCATGTAGCCGACTGACTGCAACAGTGATTTAGATATATATATATATATATAATGTCAATTACGTGTAGGAGTGTTTTGTCGCATATGCCAACAGCATAAGCAGCCTGTTAAAAGTGGGCCGTTCCAGAGGGTTTTCTTGGAGATCCTCTCTGATATATACAGGAAAGATGTGCTTGATGCTCATATGGGGTCACGCCACCATACCGCAGCCTTTCAGGTCCATGCAACTTAGGTGGACTGAATCCAACTGCTCTAATAGGCTGTATATATTATGCTGTCTTCTGATTGGCCAGGAACATTGACATGCAGAGCATGAATGCTTAGTGCATGATAATACACCTTGTGTGGCAGTTCAGGCAGTCTTTAGTCACGATATACATAACAAAAAGATATATGTATTGCCCGTGTTGAATTGCAACTTATTGTGCAGTCTTAATTAGAATTCTCTGGCAACCAGTGTAACGTGTGCCAGGCCTGGGCGCTATCCTCTCAGCTGCGTCCAGGACCATTTTGAAAATGGAAGTAAAAATGTGTTCTGGTGGGACCTCGCAGACGAACGGGAACAATGGGACAGTCACTGTGCTATTCAGGAATGAAACGAGCTGTGTAAATACAGTAATATTCCCATGTGTGTGAACGTAGAATCAGGTTGCGCAAGTCGGTTCACCTTTCCCCTGTGTTGTATCGACAGTCCAATCAGAGGCGCGTCGCGGGTCGAGGTCGGACACGGTCTTACTATTTCTGTCAGTCCAGCCTGGGGTCACGTGCATGCAGACCGATTAGATCCAGTCCCGGTGATGTGTTGCGGGGAAATTCATTGTCAAGTCTAACATGTTTTTCCTTTTCTCTTGTTTCTTTCCAGACTATGTGTACTTTGAGAACTCCTCCAGCAACCCGTATTTGATCCGCAGAATAGAAGAGCTCAACAAGGTACGGTCGCCTCTCTCGTGCCCTCTCAATGAATGAGCGCTGCTCCGCCGTATCATTGTGGAGTGTAATCAGGCCATACGTGAACACACCGTGTGGCTGCGTTAGTCACTTGGTAGAGCGAGGCCCGGCATAATGACAGGACGCTGGTACAGGAGTACTTATATAACAGCAGCAGCAGCAGCAGCATATGACACAGGCTTGTTTCCCAGTCAAAGGATTAAGCTCATTTATGTAACACTTAGATTGAAGGGCTTGTGCTGAGCACCAGGAGCGCCGCTATGTCCTGTGTGCTAATGGTTACCGGGCTCAGTCAGTGAGGGGACGGCTGGTGGAGGGAACCACGGTGCGCGCGTCTGTCTGCTCCCTCCTTGTGATCCACAGCCAAAGCGGAGAGATTGAAAGCCCTCCTCTGCTTACGAACCTCAAGTGTCACTGTTCAGGGGGTGGGGGGTGGGGGGGGGGGGGTGACATAACACAGCCTGCTAGTCTATATCAGTGAACATCTCATCTGGGAGCATGGCTGAATGTACAGTATACGGCTGTGTATTAGAAACGGCAGCCAGTGGCAGGGTATTTGTAACAAATTCTAAGATCTATGTCACAGCTCAGTGGGTACCTGTGGCCCAGGCTCCAGCCTCTCATCACAGCTTGTTTGCTGTGGAAGCTTTAGTGCCCGATTGTTTCATTTTTAATGGCAGCCGAGTGTGTTTTGATATCGACGGAACTCCACCATCCAGGTAGAAGACGGAGTGCACTCTACGCAGTGTCAGCAAGCAAACCCCACAGGCCCGCCGCGTAGCCGATAGCAGTGCAGTGCAGATCCTGAATTACAGCGTGGAGATTCATTAGCGGATAGCCAGGGCGCTATCGCCCAGCACCCGTTTCACGGTGAATTCTTGTGGGGTGACAGGAGCCTGTTCTGGCACATTTAGCAGAGAGTTCCCAGGGACAACATCATTAGTTTATCACCGCTGTGACTTACCGTGTTTTCCTTTGCGCACGATCACGCCGAGCTGAGGTTTAGGGATATTGCAAGAGAGCGGAATTCAAATTGGATTTGGGATGAAATCATATCAACAGCGTGGAGGAAATGGCAAAATGAATGGCACCTTGAAAGCGCCGGGGCGAGCCGATTACGAAACTAACCAGCGGCCACTGCTTGCCACTTACAGACAGCCAATGGGAACGTGGAGGCCAAGGTGGTGTGTCTGTTCCGGAGGCGAGACATCTCAGGCAACCTCAACACCCTGGCAGACAGCAACGCAAGTGAGTAGCCCCGTGCGCCCGGCTCCGCGGTGTGGCTCCAGCGCCGCCTTTCATCCACCTCGTCCTCATTGTGTTTGAAAAGCCAAAGCTTCAAAGCCCCTCTTCAGCCGGGAGCTGAAAGAGGAGCCACACTTTGCCTATGGAACAGATAGTTTCAGAGTCTGCGGTGGGAGGCAACACGTGTTTGTGAAACGGGGTCTTCGTGACCAGAGGATATAGTTATTAAACACAAAAAAGATTGAACATCGCTCCATTGGCAAAATGATCTGCCGCCTTGTCAATTTAGCGTACTCGGATGGAAACGTCCTCATTGACACCTTTCCTGAAGTGATGGAGCAAACACAGGAAGAAGCACACACATCTTGTTGGATGAGGGCTGTGAGAGTCGGCAGCTGAACATCTCCTATGGCTTTAAGCAAACGCCTTCCAACGCTGCTTGAGAGTTTGTCCCCTGGCAGTTGTGGCTCTGGTCTTTTTTTGTCCACCTGTCTTTGGAGACTTTCAGTTTCTACAGATTTGTCAGACATAGTAGGGGTCAGAGTCTGAAAATGTCTAGAAGTGTATTTGACCACTGCCATGGCACTGGCTTCTGGGGCACCAGTTGCAAATCAAACAAGTCGCATGTCGACCTCTAGAGATCTCTGTACTCAAGGGCGTGATGGTGGATAGATTCGTCTGATCAGTGGCCCCAGGTTTCTTCACACATCTACCATTTTCCGTTAAGACATGGCCAGCCGCACTGATGGTGCCAGAAACATCTGACTGTTGCCCTGGGCTCGCAGACACAGCCCGTACCTGCTTACACCTCATACCCGTCACATGGTGGGACAAAATAAGCCAGCTGCTTTCTGGTATCTCTCTTGGCACTAGAGCAGTCCCCTCTACGTAACGCCATGTAACCAGTGCGGACGTGGTGTGATGTTAATTATATCAGGGCCCACTCCTCCCCGAGCCACACCCATGGGTGCAGGCTCCAGGCTGGGAGCGATCGCACAGCCTGGGAAGTGGAGATAGTGCTGCTGGGATGATGCAAATGGCAGACGACTGAAGCCTGATCTCATTCACTCATTACTCCAGACACCACCCCCACCTCAACACACACACACACACACACACACACACACACACACACACACACACACGCCCCTCTCCTGGGCTGCAGTGTTCCAGACAAAGACATGCACTAACACACACACACACACACACACACTCATTTTCAAAATGGAAGCATTTGCCGTGTGTTGTGGTCGTTCTCTGTGCCATCATCATGGATCATTTGGTCCTCAGCACTCTGTGTGGCTTTTGTAGTGGCTGGGAGCTCATGGGTTTCTCTGGGCTGGTTTGTTGGAGCAGCAGTGGTAGGATGCTGGGATGTGGTGATGGAGACAGGAACTTTGCGCCCCTCACTAACAGGTCATAACAATGCCTGTAGGTTGCTGCCCGGTGGCATGTTAACCGCACTAACATGGCCATTGCCAAAGGCGAGATGCTGTCTGAAATCCACTGTTTCCGATACAGCTTAATGACCATTAAAATGTAGGTATCAGGATCCAGTAGGCTGGGCACAGCCTCAGGACAGGTCATGCAGCAGCCAGTTAATGCCAGACTGGTAAGACATGAGTTACTCGATCAGGGGAAACACATTTGGTGAGAGTGACTGAGTAACATAGGAAAAACTGGACCCACTGCTACCTGTGCTCACAGCACATGCCACTGTTGGCCAGCGTTTCCTTTGAAAGCAAAACAAAACCTAACTTTACTGATATGGTGTCAAAGTCCATGCGCCCATCCCAGCCCACCATACGCATGTGTGTGCGCAGTATCTGCTCTGTCTCTGGTCCATTGTGCTCCTGCATCAGTGATGAAGTGAACCAGCCGGTCCTCCTTCCTCTGGTGCAGTTTGCCTGCGCTGAAGCTCACTTCTCTTTCCATCGCAGATTCCCTCCTCTTCCTCCTTCTTCAACACACACACACACACACACACACACACACACACACAATTCTTTGTGCAGAACAAAGGGCCCTTGATCTGTCCCTCAGGGCCACAGCACGCCATGGGTTAATTCTGACTTGCCTTGTGTCTTTGTCGGCGTGAAGGAAATGTGTGTGTGTGTGTGTGTGCTTGTGCACGCGTGTCTGGGTGTGTGTCCGTCCGTGTGTGTGTGTGTGTGTGTGTGTGTGTGTGTGTGTGTGTGTGTGTGTGTGTGTGTGTGTGTGTGTGTGTGTGTGTGTGTGTGTGTGTGTAAGAAGTGTGTTACTGCTCTGCTCTGTGCACTTTATGTGCCCATCGCTTCTTCTGTGTATGTGTGGTTTCTTCTTTGTGTGTGCGTGCATATGCGCGCGTGAGTGTGTGTATGTGTGTGTGTGTGTGTGTGAGAGAGGGAGTTGGGGATACATGTTGGGGGGATGGGCGCCTCAGGTTTGGTACACAGGGTTTCCTACTATGTCTGGCAGGGACTAGCCGGACAGGGGGAGGAGGGGGGGAGGGGGTTGAGAGGTTAACAGAAAAGGGGTGTGGCTTAAGGTGCCGTCCCTCTCTCTCTCTTTCTCTCTCTCTCTTGCCCTCACTGACAGGGTTTCCTGTGGCTGAGTGCAGGGGCGGAGTCCACGGAGATGGAGCGATATAGTCCCTCCCCTCCATCTTGCAACAAATTACTCACCCGCCTGAAATTAGGAATGCGCAATCTAGTGGCTGAGCGCATACACACACACACGGCCACCTCAGCCTTCATTTTGACATGTCAAGCGCAGGCCGGAGAGGCAGGCTCTACCTGGGCGTGGTGGTGTGAGACATCCACGTCCAGCGACCACACTCAATTTGGTGATTCTCTGGTAGAAGTCTGAGTCTGACTGGGACTACGCCACCCATCACTCTCAACTCTAGTTGGGTGACCTTTTGAACTGCGCTGTACACAACACAAGAGTGAAAACGGCAAAAGCAAGGTCTGACCCGAGGTCAGAGGACGGGCCATCACATGTGGTTTGAGGCCACGTTCAAACAGCCTTTGGGGTGGCAGCCAACCTGGCCTAAACGTCTGCTTCCCTCTGTTGTTCACAAAATGCAGCTCACACTGGAGCTGTGTTAAATATGTCTGTGTGCTGACAAATTTGACTGAGCAACCAAGACCTTACCGTCCCTCACCTTTGCCTGTGAGAGGATGGGCTCAGTGTTTGACGCTATCCATTATTATAACCATTCTTATCACAGGGGTCTGCCTGGGCCCATCTCCAGCACACATAGGGTGACACACACACCCCATGTATTCTCACAACCACACCGAGGGGCAAGTTAGAGTCTCCAGTCAACCTAAACATGAATGTTTTTGGACTGTGGGAGGAATCTGACTTTCAGCGATACTGTCATAATACACGATACGGGTACTTTGGTCAAGAAAAATCAGCTTGGAGGTGCAAATGTGTGGAGTGTAAAAAGTACAGTCAGAGGGATGGATTGTCTAGTGCTGGACCGTGATCCCATACAGTATCATACCCTATGAAAAAACAAATCCTGAATCCACGTTTGTTTGCTCTGCTGGGTGTGTCTGTGTGTGTGTGGGGGGGTGGGGGGGGGGTCCTGACCTAGATCACTGCATTTAGTGTAAGCCAGCAGGATGTATTGGAATTCGGTGTGTCCTCTTTTTAGTGCGTGATGCTGATCCTGACGTGTGTGTGTGTGTGTGTGTGTTGCAGGAGAGTTTGAGGAGGAGTCCAAGCAGCCATCGCTGTCTGAGCAACAGAAGCACCAGCTCAAACACAGAGAACTGTTCCTGTCTCGACAGTTTGAGTCTCTACCCGCCACTCACATACGGTACGCTTCGCAGACAGGAGACGGGAGGCTTTGGATCCAGACACCTGCCAGGCTCAGGCGCTCGGGCCCGCGCGGAGCTGTCGTCAGCCACACTCCCCAACCAGACGCACTTCACTCTCACACTCAAATTGAGAAAAGCTCCGTAACGTGTGCAGATGTATTTGTCCTGTATTTATTATGTACATTGGACACTGGGTGCCACCAAGAGGTGTAGTGTAATGTGCTTCTGCACCCTGAACAGTGTCGTAAAGTTCTGATGCACAAGTGCGTACGCAGCAGTGACAGACATATCTTGACTGAACTAAGTGCCCCCCCCCCCCCCAATCGCATATGAGTGAAGGAATATTCCGTTGTATGTCTTCGTGTGGCGCCTCCAGTTGTCAGAGAAAGTGAGCTCCTCTATGCAAGCTGCCCTGATCTGTGAATGCTCCCCTCTGTCCTCCCAGGGGGAAGTGTAATGTCACCCTCCTCAACGAGACAGACGTCCTGGCCGGCTACCTGGACAAAGAGGTACGACCCCGGCCACGCACTCCTCGTCCAAGCTCCACCCCGTCCCCCGTTTGCTCTGCTCTCGCATTACCAGAGCAAAGGTGCCGGGAGGGGATTAGAAATGAAAGTGCTAATCCCGCGCCTCGTGCTCTCCCCAGGACTGTTTCTTCTACTCGCTGGTGTTCGACCCCGTTCAGAAGACCCTGCTGGCCGACCAGGGCGAGATCCGGGTGGGCTCCAAGTACCAGGCAGAGATCCCCGACAAGCTCTCTGAGGGTGAGCCCCAGATCACATGACCACTCACTGGATTCAAGTCTGAATTGTATCAGCAGCAAAGCGCATTCATCCCCGTGCCTCTTGACTTCAGGCGAGGCAGACACCCGTGTCCAGGAGAAGCTGGAGACCAAGGTGTGGGACCCCAACAACCAGCTCAAAGACCCTCAGATCGACCAGTTCCTGGTGGTGGCAAGGTAACGCCGGCCTGCCATCTGTCGCCCTGTTGCATCATCTTCATTATCTTCATCATCTCTAGATTGTGTCGCCATGGCAACGCCGGACTCCACCACCTGCTCAGCAGCATTTATTTGTTTCCAATAAGGCCACAGATACATACACATACACACACACGCACATGACTGGCTGGAGAGCGTGCGCTTCAGTCGGCGGAAGCACCGTAGCTCAGCATGGGAAGATCCAGCAGTGTTGGTTTAGGAGACCCAAAGCAGGATGGATTTTGGAGGGAATCCTGCTCCTCCTAGATCTGTCACTGAGCCAAATGCTCCACCTAGTGGTGATAGAATGAGACTTCACTGACAGTTTCAGTGCAGAAAAGATGGATAAGTGATACTTAATACTTCTTTGTTTCAGAGCTGTGGGGACATTTGCCCGGGCCCTGGACTGCAGCAGCTCCATCCGCCAGCCCAGTCTCCACATGAGTGCAGCTGCTGCCTCCAGAGACATCACACTGGTGAGATAACTGACTGGGGTGAGCGGAAGAAGCTGAGAAGTTCTCAGGCCTAACATCTGTCTGTCTGTCTGTCTGTCAGTTCCATGCCATGGACACACTGCAGAAGAACAACTATGATCTGGCCAAAGCCATGTCCACCCTGGTGCCTCAGGGGGGCCCCGTGCTCTGCCGTGATGAGATGGAGGAGTGGAGCGCCTCGGAGGCCATGCTGTTTGAGGAGGCCCTGGAGAAATACGGCAAAGACTTCAACGATATCCGCCAGGACTTTGTAAGCTGGCGTCCTGATCATGCTGATGTCTCTGGGTGCTCCGTAAACCTGAGTTTGGAAGTTGGCGTGTGAACCAGTTGTCTTTTTTCCTCCAGCTGCCCTGGAAGTCCCTAGCTAGCGTGGTCCAGTTCTATTACATGTGGAAGACTACTGACCGCTACATCCAACAGGTAACGCGCCAAACGCCCCAAAAAACCTCTCTGCATGTTGTTACCAGTCTCCTCACGGCTGATCTCACCCCCCCACCAGAAACGACTAAAAGCAGCCGAGGCGGACAGCAAACTGAAGCAGGTGTACATCCCCACCTAGTGAGTATCGCTGCTCCAAACTCTTCCCGAGAACTCTTTACTGTTCCTGGAGTGGCTCAGTCTCTCTCTCACACACGCACACACACACTCTCTCCTCTACTCCGTCCCATCAGCACCAAGCCCAACCCCAACCAGATCATGGTTCCAGGCAGCAAGCCTGGCATGAACGGGGCAGCAGGCTTCCAGAAAGGCCTGAGCTGTGAGAGCTGCCACAGTGAGTACACACACACACACATGGACCTCAGTGCTGTGACCTTATATGAGATACCGTAAGCATAATATTGCCAGTGATGGTCTGGAACTGAATGCTGTCAGCCTCACTGCAGACCTTGTGTGCTAACGTGACTCCTGCCTCCCCAACCCAGCGGCCCAGTCTCCTCAGTGGTACTCCTGGGGGCCCCCCAACATGCAGTGCAGACTGTGCGCCTCCTGCTGGAACTACTGGAAGAAGTACGGCGGCCTGAAGACCCCCACACAGCTAGAGGGCGCTGCCAGAGCTGGCTCTGTGAGTGTCCGCAGCGGCCCCTGAGCCCCGCACATCGTCTCTGTTGACTCCTGGCCAAAGCCGTCATCCTCCCGGTGTGTGTGTGTGTGCGCGCGTGCAGGAGGCAGGCCCCCGCAGTCACATGACCCGCCAGGAGGTGCAGGGCATGTCGCCGTTCACCCGCAACGAGGGCCGGGCCAAGCTGCTGGCCAAGAACCGCCAGACGTTCATCCTGCAGACCACCAAGCTGACGCGCATCGCCCGCAGGGTGTGCGAGGACATCCTGCAGCCGCGCCGCGCCGCCCGCCGCCCCTACGCCTCCATCAACGCCAACGCCGTCAAGGCCGAGTGTACGCGCCGCAGCTCAGGGCCCTCTCAGTCTGTCAGATGCCTGCCAGCTCTATGGCATGTTGGATAGGGAGGTCAGAGTGTCCTGAGGCCAGGTAGATGGCCCACAGTGGACTCGATGACCAGGGGTCTGAAAAGTACACATCAACTCTGACCAAATTAAACCATTTAAAAACTAGATTAAAACTAGATTTGGTACTAATTTAACTTGGATACTTGGTATCCAAGTCTGTATTTGTGAACTTGTAACCAAAAGTTCATTTTGTGAGCTGATCTGAGGTCTGTTGCATGGTTGCTCTCTAGATCTTATCACCAACTTTGATGAGAGCTCAAGGTTCAGTGTGGAGGTTTTTAAGAAAAATCTCAAAGAAAAGGATCTGAAGTTGACACCTGCAGATTCCCTCATCCATGATCTGTGTGTGTCCTCAGGCATGATCCGGCTGCCCAAAACCTCCAAACCCCCCGTGAAGAACAAGCCAGTGCCCCGACAGTCTCTGGCCACCATTGTGAAGGATCTAGGTGAGGGCCCTGACCTGCTCCCTGAGCACCTGTCTGTCCCCACGGCTCCCTGAGCACCTGTCTGTCCCCACCGCTGGACATTAAGAAAACCGTGTTGCCTCTCCAGCCATTTCAGCTCCTCTCAAGCTGAAGGCGTCTCGAGGACCCCCCACGCCCATCAACAGGAACCAGGCCAGCCAGCCTCGGGTGGGCCAGAGCATGCTGGGGAAGAGGGGCTTCGACAGCGTCAGTACCCTGCTCTAGCTCTCGCCTCATTGTCTCCCTCCCCCCCCCCCCGACTCCCCGGTGTGAAGCCGCACGGATGAGTCACTCCGCCGCTGCTCTCTCATTGGTCCACAGGTGACGGGGGTGCCCTACCCAGCCAACGGGAGGCCGTACACATCAGGAATCAGGACCACCTCCCAGTCGGTCATCAAGAGGCAGAAGGTCAGCCAGGGGGAGGCCCCCAACCCTGTGGTGTTTGTGGCCACCAAGGACACCAGGTACAGTAGACATGATGCTGATGATGATGATGATGTCTAGCGCTGCATCGTATCAGGGAAACGAGATGAAGTTTGTGGTTTGTGGCAGCCCTAACTCTGCTGCTCCAGACCTGTCTGTGCAGGGCTGTAAGTGAACACCTCTGCCCCCCCCACCTCTCCCACAGGGCTCTAAGGAAACACCTGACCCAGTCGGAGATGCGTCGGGCAGCCAGGAAGCCCCACCTCCTGGTCAGGATCAAGCTGCCGCTGGCCCCCCGCTCCCTGCCCATGCCCCTGCTGCCCTCCAGCACCAGCGAGCCCATCGTCCTGGAGGACTGAGGGACGGGGCCTGTCTTTGCAGGGGACATGGGGATGGGGCTGGGGGGGGGGGGTCGGGGAGTCGGGGAGTCAGGGAGTCCGTGCTCAGGCCCTCAGCCAACAGGCAGAGCAGTTTGCCATACCTGTAGTCTTTTCTTTGCCCTTTTTTCACTGTCAGGTTTCTTTAGTCTTCTGTTACTTCCCAAACATTGTGTCCACACACACACACACACACATACACATGCACACACATACACACACACACACACACACACACACATACATGCCTGTACATTTCAGTCAACACACGGGCTTTCTCATGCATACCCACACACACACACGCACGCACACACACCCACCCACCCGCTGGGCTTTGTGGTATTTTATTATTGCAGATCCTGAATTCTTTTGCTTCCCCTCTTCAATGCCATCTGTTTTTAAATGTCTAATTTAAATCAAGATATCTCTCATACCGAAGCAATGGTGATAAAGCACACTTTGTTTTTTTTTCCCCCCTCCATGTCTCTTATCTTTGTGTAAATATATGCATAAGTGAAGGGGCCACACCCCCAGATTGGTGTGGGGTGGGGGTGGGGGTGGGGGGGGGGCTGTAGCAGGTCTAAGTGGATGTGAGATGTGACGGAATGGACTGGCTGTAAACTGTAGCTCAGGCCGAGGAGACAGCTGTCCCAAACAGCAGCCCATCATCGCCCCCCCCCCCCCCCCCCCCCCCCCCCCCCCCCCCCCAGGTTCATCCCATCCACACCCCAACCCCAACCCCACCCCCACCCTCCGCCCTCAGTGTCACGGATTTAGAATGAGCACAAAACAACTTGAGCAGGATGAACCAGCGGGTCAGAGAGGGCCAGGTCGGCGTGCAGACGGAGAGGCGAGCCCCCTGCTCCACACGAACAGCAAGTGCTCCCACACGTAGTGTCGCCTGGGTCGTTTGGGCAGAGGGGTCGGCGAATACCTCCTCCTCTCGTTTAGCCGCCCGCTCTGTGTTTTACACCCGCCACTACTCACCCAATCCCGTTTTTTTTTTTTATCGTGCAGCCTGGGCCAAATGATAACTGCTAAGTAACCGCTTCAGGTAGTTTTGTGCTCCCCATCTGGATCACAGTAGTGCAGACGTTTTAGGTGTGAACGGAGGGCGGTGGTCACCGCCGAGCCAGCATTTAGTCTTCGATCTCCTGTCACTGGATTGTCCCGTTCTGGTGAGCTCACCCCCCCCCACACACACACACACACCCACACCCCTCCCCTTCCCCAGGACGTTCACGGGATCCAGGCTCAGCTCGGCATTCACAGTGTCGGGAAGGATCAGATGTAGTCTTAGAGGACGTTCAAATTTCTAGTGGTTTTCCCCGTCGGCCCGCAGGAGCGACGATGTGACCCGCCGCGACGAGAGAGACCGGATTTGGCTTCGCGGTACTACGTCTGAGTGCGTTCGACTCAAAAATGAAGCCATAATGCAAAAAAAAGGTTAAAAAAAAAGAAGCAAAAAAACGTACGTCCATTGCGTTTGGACATGTAAACGTGAGGTAATGTTCAGCGGAGAGCCGCGGCATTTCTGGCGACGTCCGCTGTGGTTGGTCAGAGTGAACCTGCAGCTGTGTTACTGGTCAGTGGAAGTCTGCAACACGCGTGAATTAGATGCCACTGGGGCCGCGCGTTCTCGTCAAGTTCATGTTACAAAGGCAGCCCCGGACCTCGGTCAGACCGGCCCTCCCGAGCATCGACGCATCCAGAGCGTTTTCTCATATGGCCTTATCCTCTTCTGTGAACAGCGAGTGATGCGGACGGGATGTTTCTGAGCTTGGACGGGCGTAGGCGATGCGAAAGGAATCTTCGGCCGTCTCAAATTTTGCTTTTAGTTTTAGTCCCCCCCCCCGCCCCCCATTTGCACCATTACAGAAGAGTGAGTACTCAAAGTAAGTTGTTAATTGGATAATTATAACGCCCGTGAATCCCCGTAGTAAAGAGGGATCGCATCGGTTTTATAAGCAAGTTTGGTCCCAATGTGGGCTTTGTAATATTTCTCAAAAAAAAGACGAAAAAAAAAAGAATTGAAGTGTTGAGTTTGTAGCAAATACTAATCTGTGTAAAGAAAAGTGGAAAAACTTTTAAACTTTTTTTACATCTAAAGTGTGTAAGTCTGCTCCAGTATTGTGGAGATGGCTCGAATAGGCTACTGTACATGTGAAACATTGTTCTCCTTCATTGGGGGTGGGTGGGCTGCTCATTTGAACCCGGGGCCACATTCAAAAGGGACACGGTGCTGAATTTTGTATGATGGAGAGACAAACATGCTACAATTGAAAAAAATTTTCTCAAGTGTTTTTTATTCCAATGTCTCTGTATCCTTTAATGTATCTTGATAAGAAAAGAAATAAAGATTTTTTTTTCTTCGTGGTCAGTCACGGGCTCTTTCTCGACTGTTTCCATCAATCCCAACCACACTCATATTTGGTCCCTCCAAACGCTATCAAAATCACAAATGGCATTAGATAACACGGCAGAATGCATGGTTGTTACACACTGCTATGGCTGTGCAATCAAGAAATATGATTTCAATGGAGGTCAACAGAGAATAACGGCCACTAACATTAAAACAAGTGTGAAATAGTTCAAATCTGATACTGCACAAAAGCTAAGGCATCACTACCTATTGTGACTAGTCCTTGACATAACCAGGTACCCAAGGGAAATCTAGTCTAGTCTCCAATCATGTATTACACTGAAGTGATGTCATATTGTGCTGTTAAAAACAGATACACCGTTTATGAGCGTGGCATTTAAGACATTTTGGTCCCTAACAGCAAATCAGGGTTCATTTTCTAATGGTTAGTGAATATATTATGACTCACTCCATCCAATATTTGTACTCTGAACATGTATTGGTCAGTGTTTTCAGATCCGTCAGAAACTCTGGTTATTGTTGCAGGTTTTTTTGAAATGATTCTCTTTAGGTGTTCCAAAGAAATGGCTGAGAAACCCAAGAAAACATCCTGTGCGAGGCCTTTACTGTGTTTGTTTCCTTTATTTGTATGTTTGTTGCCTTTATTATTTTTCCAATCAAGCAAGACGAAGTGGAAGTGCCTCCACGTCCACACGTCTCAACTGATCACAAGTCGTTTGGTGTGCATCAGAAAGTGGATCTGGACCCGAGAGTCAACCCTGGCAAGCCCTCAAAGAACATTTCCATTAAAATATTGACTTGGAGATAACACTTGTAATAAAGACTCAGAAAGCATCCGAGAAAAACACGCTGAAGCTGTTGAAATGCTGAGTTGAACATGAGGTAACGCCACCTGCTGAGACCGGTCAGCAGCAGTGGAGATGGTGAACCTACACGCCGTGCTCTACTCCCCGGGATATGCCAAGAGAAATGCTGCAAAAAGCCTGACCCACAGGAGCAGCCCCAGTGATGCTTCACAGCACTGCTTTGTCAGCAGAGTAGGCCACCATGATGAAACTGTCAGTGATCGCTGACTTCATGAAACGTATGCTGTCCTTGTGTGTTTGAGCTTACAGCTATAACTGTTCATGGTGGTTGTTCGATTTTGGTTTGGTGACCAGCTGTGATACACAACAGAAAAGTCTAAGAAAACCATAATAAACCATCTTATGATGAGAGAAAGCCAAATCTATAGGCCAGCTATGGTCACACCAGTGCACTTTGCACCAGGGCATCTTAAGGCTGTAGACTGATGATAGATATCACCTGATCTGCAGCCGTCTGTTCTGGACGGACAGAAAGAGTGGGAAAGCCATCCACTCATTAGTGGAGGTTGGTTCCGTCGGAGCAGAGGAGACTACGAGACAGTACAGGAAGGCTCGAGGGAATAGTAGGGGTCGGCTGGGAGCACCTGGGTGAGGCCGGAAGGCGAGTCTATCAGACACGAGCAGTTTGGGCCCATTCTTCGGTGATTTGATTCCTAAGCTGGGAGCCACAACTCATCTAAGACATACATTTTATAAAAAAAAGAGAGGGAAGAATATTTCCATTAATTTATCTTGGCTTCAATGACTGTTTCATCCATTGTGGTGCTCTGCAGAGCTGAAATATATTTCTCAGCCTACAGTGGCTCTGCACAGACTCAGTTGGAGTTCCAAGGACCGTTCCAGATGAGCACAAGGTCAACAATTTGGAAGCTTATTTAGGCATTTTTAGGTAATTTGGATAGGTAACATGTAGATTGGATAAATTATATATATATTTAAAATAATATATGAAGATTTTACAATGACTCTTAAGGGACGAAACAACTGTCTGCCGCAGAGAAACAGAATACTGCTGCTGGCCAGGAAGGAAGCGTTGAGATGCGAGATGTTTTGGGGTATAGTTCGTAATGTGGGCTGGTAAACTAGGGGTTGCAGCGCCTCCGTGAAGGGTTGGGAATGGGCTCTGGTGTGGACCTCTACCTCTAGGTGGGGTCCATACAAAAAGCCTGGTTCAGAAAACAGTTGCCATAGGCATTGGCAGTGTTTGCCTTCCCTGGATGCGGTCTCAACCTGTTAATCGGAGGATTTGTGACGCGTCCCTTTGACAGTGTTGCGAAAAAGTTCAACCCTGTAGGAAACGATAATAAAGGTGACGAAACCACAAATTTTATATGACGCTGGTGATGAAAATTCTGTTTAGACTGTTTACTTTCCGTCCTCGCGTGACGGCCGTGAACGCACCGCGGGCGATGCTCCCGCCTGATTGGTCCGGGCTCCTCGCACCTGGACCTAATTGACCAGTGGCCGCCGCCTCGCGCCAGCCCCCTCGCACCTGGGCGCCCTTAAAAACACGTGGGGCGCAGTCGGTGGCGTCTCGGAACTGGCCGGCAGAACGCGATCGGGTCCAGCAGGCCTGCTGCTACCGCTACGCTTACGACTGTGAGACCACTCTTCCCCCCCCCACCCCCCGCGAGGTTCTGCTTTCTGCCCGGACAAGCCTACCAAACCACCTGCTAGCAGCCATGCTCGAGGTAAGGACCGAAGTTTGGGATTTGGGACCGGTTCTTAAACCAAAACGTCACGGTTGTGCCGGATAAGACATCACGGTGAATCATGCTGCAACATCCACAACAGCTGCTTAGTTCGTGTGAATTGTTATATAGTTAGTGCAGGTCAGAGTTTTGACCAAAAGCTTGCTTTTGTGTGTTATGAGTTTGTTACACTTATTTATTGGTCAGTAATCTAGGGTTTAAATTGTGCTACAATGGTAAATTTAGCAGGTAACTTGATCTGTTTAGTTAAAGCTGTAAAAAACTAGAGTTGATGGTCACAGAAATGTAAATGTTTTGAAGTCCAATCTGCCTAGGACACCCTGGATTCAGTGGTTTCCTGCATGATTCAAATACTGCTGTAGCTCATTCATCTGGATTGTAAAACCCAACTGATGACAAGAAAGCTTGTCACAGATTTTAGCTGAGATGTTACTGTACTCTCTCTTAAATTGAATATTAGTGTTGTCATTGCTGGCAGATCCCCACAGTTGCAGATTAGCCATAAAAAATGTCACAAGGCAGCTTTATTTTATGTTCTACTTCAACTTCTACTGCCTCTGTTCCTCCAGGCCAGCAGGGACGACCTAGTGCTGCCCTCCCACCAAGATGAGGAAATGGTAGACAACCTGCTCTCCGGCCAGGAGCTGGACGGCCACGAGGAGATCTCCCTGGCTAAGGCCCTCCTCCCCCTCGTGGAGTCCTCCTCCCCCTTCCTCATCCCCTGGGTCTGCTCCACCCGCTACAAGACCGAGCTGTGCACCAGCTACTCGGCGTCCGGCTGCTGCAAGTACGGGAAGCGCTGCCAGTTCGCCCACGGCCTGCACG
The DNA here is from genome assembly GCA_029224185.1 of Karalla daura. Classification (NCBI taxonomy): domain Eukaryota; kingdom Metazoa; phylum Chordata; class Actinopteri; order Chaetodontiformes; family Leiognathidae; genus Karalla; species Karalla daura. The sequence continues at coordinate 887,557 of CM055210.1, read as the reverse complement.
AGCTCCACGTCCCCTACCGCCACCCCAAGTACAAGACGGAGCTGTGCCGCAGCTACCACACCACCGGCTACTGCTACTACGGCAGCCGCTGCCTGTTCGTCCACAGCCCCAGCGAGCAGCGGCCCACGCAGCAGCCGCGGCGCCGCAGTGGCGTGCCCTGCCGCACCTTCCGCTCCTACGGCGTCTGCCCGTTCGGCACGCGCTGCAACTTCCTGCACGTGGACGAGGACGGTGCCGAGTCGCCGGAGGCGCCGGCCAAGGAGAGGGCGCCCGACCCGCAGCCCGCCCCCAGGGAGTGGCGGCCGCGCGGCGCCCCGTGCCGCACCTTCAGCGCCTTCGGCTTCTGCATGTACGGCACGCGCTGCCGCTTCCAGCACAGCCTCCCCGGCAAGGTCCGGGCGGCCGAGGCGGCGGGGTCGCCCGGGCCCTGCAGCTCGGGGCTGCCCTCGCCCGCCCCCTCCCTCGCCTCCGCCTCCAGCTCGCCCAGCACCTTCTCGCCGCCGCCCGCGTCCCCCCTGGCCACGCCGCCCGCCGAGGCCGCCGCGCACAACGCCTTCACCTTCTCCGCCCAGCTGAGCGACCTGCTGCTGGCCCTGCACCTGCAGCAGCTGGAGAGCGGCAAGGCCAATCTGGGCACTGGTCACGTCTGGGACGGCAGGGCACTGTGAACGGCGTCCACAATCCAACCCTTTGTGTTTTTTGTTGTTTTGTTTATTTTTTTTTAAGATCCCTCTTCCTCCAGAGTTTGACTTTATTATTATGTTTTTTTTAAATTGACTTGAGCGCTTTTGTCGGCCTCAATATGCCCACCGGCTGTGGATGGTGGTTGCCTGAATTTACGCAGGTGTTGCTGTGATAATTTAAGTTTTTAATTATTGTAAATTATTATAAGTCAGTAAATGGAATGTTTAATGCTGCAAATAAACAAGTTTTTACTCAACTTTCATGTTGCACTGGCAGGCCTAAGTTTCTCCACCATTTCCCACTGCTTTTGAAGTCTCCATCATTATCATGGCCGACTCAAAACAACATTGACATGCATATAGAATGCGCCCCTTAATGCTAGAAAACTTCACATTGGTCCATTAGTAACGCACCAGAAGCCTGACATGGCAGTTTATGAATCTCAAAATGTCAAACAGGATTGTTTATCAGGTTCTGATGCGGGTTGCAATTTCTTCAAGGGGATACAGCAGTTTCATCCCTCGTGACAATGTAGTGCTGTACCAGTTCTCTTTAATTATATTCACTCCCATTCACATTGGAGGCAGAGGTTTCCCTACATGGACCGTGTGTTAAACCTGATCCAGCTGCTAATCTGGGCCCAGGTCACTGAGGCAGCTCCCCAGGCACTCGCCAGATCCTCCAGGAGGATCCAAGAGTTATTCTCTATCCCGCTGAGATACAATCTCTCGAGACTGTCCTGGGCAGCATGAACATGCCTGCAAGACCTGGGGAGAGATGTCCAGGAGGCATCCAGACTGGGTCTATCAATCCACCCACCTCAGGCCTTCATTCACCCCCCCAGATCCAAAGGAGCAGCAGCAGCTGTACTTTGAGCCCATCCCTGGTGTCTGAACGCAGGTGTAAGTCTCATTCTTTTAGTCATTTAGACTCTCTCAAAAGAGGTAGAAATTTGATATTTTACATTTATTTATCTATACATAGCGGTTTCCACAGGGATTAGTACTATAGTCGCATAAAAACCAGTAACAAAGGGGGAAACCCCTAAAAAAACACGAACATAAAAGCATAAATACTGAAATTTCACTAGGTAAAAGGTAAGAAAAGACTAAGTCGCAAACTTCAACTTCAACTATTTCTTGTTCCGGATTGTATGTTGTGAAGGTCGCGAAACACTGAACGAGTTCAGTTTCTGCGAAAAGTTGCGGCGTTGTCGCTGCCTTATTTTGTAGAGCTGGGCGGAACTGCTCCCCGAACCCCGCTAACTCGACGCGTGTCAACAGAGTTCCGAGTGGGGAGCAGCCTCGGCGTTAACCCCACTAGCTTCCAACTCCAACCCCCCGACTCCTCATCGTCCACCCGGCGTCGAGCTGCTGCTGTCCGGCAGGTAAAAGTGCCTTTCGGGCAGAGCGCCGTTGCTCGGCGTGCTTCTCCTCCGCTCCAGAAGCTGCCGTTAGCATCCCCTCTGACCTAGCAGGCTAACGTTACCTCAGCTTCGGTGTGGACGCTTTCTTTTTAAACTTGTAACGGCGCGGGGACTCGCTTGCACCCACCAGACGATAGTCTTTACGTTCAAGCGAGGGGCTATTGTTTCGGTTGGTTGGGTAGCCGGGCTCCAGGTGATAGACGGCACCTGAGCGCGCCGTCACCGTGTCTCTGCGGGGAGCTGTGCGCCAAACCTCATTGCGAAATGTGAAGATTCGACATTTGCCGGCGTCCTGCCGCCAGTACATCGTGTCTGCGCACGGGATCAAAACACGCAACGAATCTTAGACTTGTGAGGGCAAATTCGGGATATTTATAATACGCCATAACGAGACACCAGATAAGCATTGTTGTGCATAGTCCTTCAATACTCTCCTCTTCTCATCACAAGACTGGCTCCTCTCTAGTGCTTTGGACCACTCAAAGAACTTTACAGGCACAGGACACACTCTCCCATATGCAGTTCGGCTGCTCGATATAAGGGAATCATGCGTTAATGCTTTTATGGCGACTGCGATAGAAATTTCTCTATATAAAGAAGTCTGTAAAGAAAACAATGGCATTTAGGGCGCTAGGGCTCTTCTGATTGGCTAAATAAATTGACATAGAGAGATTGGAACGCATAGTGCATTATAACACCACTTACCACAGTTCGCAAGCATTGATATCACGATATATATTGTGTGGATGGATATATTGTGCAGATCTAATTTGCTTGCTTCATTATTATTATTGTTTGCACTACTTTATTATCTATTACGTCTACTTATTGGCTGCTTGGGACACCGGTCCCGGTTTCATTTTCAAGAGTGCATACTGAAAATGACGCCAAAGGTCCCGAGTAGTTACACGCCTTCCGCGGAAACCCCTGGTTCCTGTCATCCCCCAGGTCGCGAGCGGAGGCTGGCGGCATGGCGGAGCGGGAGGAGCGGCGCTTCGCTGAGGTCTCCCGGGACTCCGTCAAACTGGTGGCCGAGAGTGCGGGCGTGGAGCTGGCCGACGAGGTGGCCGCGCTGCTGGCCGAGGACGTGTGCTACCGCCTGAGGGAGGCCACGCAGGTCAGTCCGATCCCCCCCCCGAAGGGCCAGATGGCGGCGTGGCTTGGTGCCGAACGTGTCTTTTGAGTCTTGGAGTTTGGAGGTGAGCGTGACGCGTGAGGACGTTGGGTTGTGTCATTACAGAGCAGCTCTCAGTTCATGAGGCACGCCAAGAGGAGGAAGCTGACTGTAGAGGACTTCAACAGAGCCCTACGCTGGAGCAATGTAGAGGTATGCATAGTCTAAAACTTAATCTGAATAGGGTCTTTGTGGAATACATTGTTATTGGGATGAGACATTGAGTATTCCAGTCTCACTGACATGCAGAGGTGGAAATTGCCTCATACGGAGTGGAAAATCTTTAGCATTTTGTCACATTGGGTTGTGTACTCACTTGTTGGACATTTCCAAATCCGACGCATGCGTGCTTCAGGCGATCTGTGGATACGGGGCCCAGGATGCTCTCCCATTCCGTTCGGTGAAAGAGGGGGAGCTCTTCTTCGTGGAAGATCGGGAGATCAACCTGGTGGAGCTGGCCCTGGCCACCAACATTCCCAAGGGCTGTGCCGAGACCATGGTGCGAGGTAGGACCCGCTGCGCTCGCCACGGCTCCGCGTGGAAGGTCGGGATTCGGCCGTGTTGCTTCTAATGTCTGCACTTTACTTCCCGGGAATCAGTGAACGTGTCTTACCTGGATGGGAAAGGAAACCTGGAGCCTCAGGGGACCGGTAAGGCGGATTTGAATGCATCTACCAAAGCTTTTTCTGTAATGGAGTCACTGAAGGACTTTGTGTGTGTGTGTGTGTGGATGCATCACCTGTGGAGCTGACAACTGGCCTCTCCCCACAGTTCCCACAGCAGTGCAGTGCCTGTCAGACGACCTGTTGAAGTACTACCAGCAGATCACCAGGGCCATCCTGGGAGAGGATCCCCACCTCATGAAGGTAGTTGTCAGCTCTCATAGGACTTCGTCAGTGAGAAAATGAGAGCGCCTATTGGTCAGGTGATGAGTTATTCAAGGCAGCAATTGAAAATGAAAACGAGCGGGTGGAATTGAATTAACTTTTACCAAGACATAAATGACTTTGCCACGTTACCCCAGACTTCCACTGCATGCGTGTCCTTTCTGGCTCTATACTTATGAGCAACGTGGCACCATGGCACATGCAAACCAAAGCATGTACCAGTGTGTTGCGCTGCCATCTTGATTGCTGGCCGTGATAAGTGTAGGGGGATTACATTAGATGATAACAATATACAAGATGGTCTTCTTGGTTTGTGACCCACCAGACGATGGCAGTATGGTTCCAAAAAGAAGGAGTATTCATTAAAACAGAAAGTTATTATCTTTGGCTATAGATAGGCCTGTGAATATGAGAATCGCATCATTCAACTCGGGAATGAGAAATAAGCACAGTTATTATATGGAAACATACATGAAATGCATATTCTGATTCTGACAACACGTTTTCAGAAACCTCTCCAGAGAAAGGAGAGGCGTCACCACCAGGTCCTATCAGGCACAACTTAAGACGTGCAGTCGCTCGAGTTTCGCTCTTTCGAGTAGGAAAGTGAACTCTTTGAACCAAAATTCCTGAGTATAGTTATGGGGTCTGTTTAGTTTAGTCTAGTTTAGTCTAGTTGACAGTCACCTGAGGTTCATGGGAAAAGAATAACTGTGTATTGGGATTGTAGTGGGTTCCAGGATTGTTGAGGTTAGTTTGAGGTCTGTTTAGTCTTTATAATGGACAGTTTGATTATCTGAGAAGAATAGATGGATGTCTCCTTGGGACAGGGTCTGGCACATATAGAGACTCCTACATAAGGAGCAAAAGCCTTCTGTTGCAGGACGTCCTTTTGAAAATAAGATTGGCTTCAAGACTTTAAACAAGCAGAACAAAATGATGATAGAAATTCTAGAGTCGCGTGTCCTCCTTCATCTTCTGTCGGGGGTATGACAACATGTGCATGTGCAACATGGCGTGCCTGTGTGTGGAAGCGTACCCCAGCCTTTGAAGTGAATGAGACGTGTCTGTGAAGCTAGAATGTTCCTGACATGAATGGTCCATATGTGACAGGTAGCACTGCTGGACCTCCAGTCCAACTCCAAGATCGCTGCCCTCCTGCCCTACTTTGTTTACGTCATCAGTGGGGTAAGTGTGTTCCGCGGGTATGACCTGTGGATTTCTACTATGAAAGTTTTCGACAAAAAGTCAGAATCAGGAGTCCTTCACTTTTGGATATAGAAGATACAAATGCAGTGATACGGAAACAAAGACTTACAGGATTTGTAAGATGAATTCTCTTGGTGTCCAGGATTAGACTTAAGTCCAAGGTTACGGGCAGTTTATCCCTATAGCCTCTGCTATACGCGCGGCCCTGTCCTCTTGTCCAGGTGAAGTCGGTGAGCCATGACCTGGAGCAGCTCAACAGGCTCCTCCACATGGTGAAGAGCCTGGTCCAGAACCCCTACCTGTACCTGGGCTCCTACGTCCGCAGCCTGGTCTCCAGCGTCATGTACTGCATCCTGGAGCCACTGGCCGCCTCCATCAACCCTCTCAATGACCACTGGACCCTCAGGGACTACGCTGCTCTGCTCCTCAGCCACATCTTCTGGTGAGCTCCGATTCCCCCCCATTTCAGCATAAATGCAGATTTTGTGACAGGCTACATCCCTCTCTTGTGTGCTTGTGATCCTCTCTAGGACTCATGGAGACTTGGTGAGTGGTCTGTACCATCAGATCCTGCTGTCGCTCCAGAAGGTCCTGTCCGACCCAGTGAGACCACTCTGCTCCCACTACGGAGCTGTGGTGGGGCTGCATGCTCTGGGATGGAAGGTTTGGCCCTATATACTTCTTGGCAATGGAGCTTTATGTTTATTTGTATTTCGTTCATATAGATGCCTAATAGATGCCACTTTTGAGACGTGTTGCCCATGTTTCACATGATAATCGGTGCTTGTTTGCAGGCGGTGGAGAGAGTTCTCTTCCCCCATCTCCCTGCCTACTGGGCCAACCTGCAGGCCGTGCTGGATGACTACTCTGTGTCCAACGCCCAGGTCAAGGCAGATGGACACAAGGTGTATGGAGCAATCCTGGTAAGTGTTTCAAGGGCGAAAGTTAACAATACTGAGCTCCACATGTCTCGACATGTCTTAGTCTGGAAGTCTGAACAATCCCGAACCCTCCGTTCCAGTCAGTGTGCTCTGTCCTGCAGGTGGCAGTAGAGCGTCTGCTGAAGATGAAGGCTCTGTGTCTGTCCCAGCCAGCAGAAGGAGCCCCCAGTGCTCAGCTGGGCTCTGTGCTGGGCGCTGGGGGTTACAGGGTGAGCTCCCCGGGCCTCAGCCCGCCCCCGGAGCCGCTGTCCGAGGCGGTGCTGGGCATCGCCAGCCACCTGCAGGCCGGGGGTTCGGGCTGCGCCTGGGAGGACTGGGCCCCGGTGCCGCTGCCCGCCATGTACTCGGAGCTCTACTCCTTCTTCGGGGACAGCCTGGCCGTCCGCTTCAGCACGGGGCCCGGCCTGGGCAGCTACCCGCCCTGCACCCCCCAGCAGCCCGGGGACACCAGGAAGGAGCCGCCCGGCCCCGTCTCCAACCCTGACACCGCCAGGAAGATGCCCCAGCTGACAGCCAACCTCAACATCAGCCCCCGGCAGGACGGCAGCCCCCGCACCGACGCCCCCCCACCCAGCCTGGCTGCTGCAGGCTCCGGGAGGTAAAGAGGACGCAGAGTAAACGAAGAATATCATGTCTTCATTTCAAGACAAACCAATCAAAACAAAATGAGAAACGAATGAGAAAATGAGTGATGGGCCTGATCTTCTCCTCTCCCCCAGGTCCCTGGCTCGCTCCTCCTCCTCCTCCTCCTCGTCCCCCTCCTCCTCGTCCTCGGCGCAGCGCTCCAGGTCGTCCTCGTCTCGCTCGGGCCAGCGTTCCTCGGGCCTGCCCCGCGACGTCTTCCCCAAAGCCCGCTTCACGTCCCCCCAGGCCGGCCCGCCGGCCTTCTCCTTCCTGATCGGGGGCCGGCAGATGGAGCGGCGCTGCCAGGGCCGCCGGCCCTTCCAGACCACCTTCAGCCTGCCCGCGGCCCACCCCAGCGTGCCGCCCCGCTCCTACGCGCACAAGCTGCCCGTCATCGGCCGGGTGGGCAAGCCGGTGAGGCGCTGGGCCTGCTCCTACTACTCCCTGCACCTGCCGCTCTAGCCAAGGCGCTGGCCACTCGGGAACAGCTCGGGACTGGGATCAAAGAGAGCTACGCCGAGAAGACTTCTGCTCGCTGGCATCCACGAGCTGCTGTTTCACTTTCCTTCCTCTGTAATAAAGAAACCTAGATATTTGATGGTGTGGCTATGTGGAACGTGGGGCCCGATCGGTGTCAGTATTATTCTTCAGCTCACCAGCTCTGGTGGTAATTCTCCAGCTTGAGCTCAGCGACATTCACCAGTTCTCGCGCACTTCAGGTGCTGTCAAGTCACTGAATCAAATCCTCAGAACTACATGAAAACGTTACGTCGAGTGCTTCCACCAACCATGTTGAGTAACTGCTAAGATGCTCCGTTTCTTCGTATTTACTTAAATAAGGATTTAGTGCACTTCCTGGGTGATTGACAGATGAACACACGGCCTCTACTCTGGCCTTGTGTGGATTTGTTGGAGCACAGTTGTTTTCATGGAACAAAAAACCAACTCCGCTGCACTATTGTAACCGAAGCCTCCACTGCTCCACGTGCGTAAATATTTAAAGGGTGGTGTCGGTGCAGATGTCCAGGTGTCTGTGTCGGGAGGTGCTGGATGCAGCAGTAGCAGCAGCAGCATGTTCCGCTGCCCGGGCCTGAGCGCTTTCTGCCTCCTGCTGTTCCTCCTGCTGCTGGGGGCGGCTGGCTTCTCCCTGCTGGAGGGCCCGGCGGAGGAGCGGCTGAGGCGGGAGGCTTTGGAGCTGCGCCACGCCTTCCTGCGGGAGAACCCGTGCGTGAAGCGGGTGGAGCTGGACTGGCTGCTGCGCCGCGCGCTGCAGGCTCGGCGAGGGGACGGAGCGCAGCCCCGCGACCTGGCCTCGTCGCTTCACCTGGTCGTAGCCACCCTGAGCACCATGGGTAACGTCTGCTTTCAGCATTTCCATCCATTTCAAGTGCACAACTGACCTCACCTAACCTAACCCTTCCCAAAAAATATAGGACTGGGTAAAAGGCCACAATGGAATGTCCAAGTAACTCAGGAGAGATTGAAGGAATGAGTAGTTTGCACCAATGTCTCTTGTTTTTTTCTAATGTAAAAGTCATTGAGGGATAGGAGTGATGAATAATTTTCACCTCCTTTATCAAAAAGTTTGGAATGCTCCTCTGGCCTCCTGTTTCCTCCTGGATTATGCATCACTGTGATCGGAGAGACCCTCAGAGTATTCCATCCACTGCTGGACATGGAACATTCAGATTCCATGCCCCGCCACCTCCATAGTGTGTTCAACACTTAGGTGGGAGTTGTAGACCAACCTGATTGGGTCCTCAGCCAGACAGCAGATCCTCACAATTTGGTCTGTCTGGTACCCCCCCCCCCCCTCCCCACTTGATCCAACTCACCACCAGGGGCGACTGTGAACGTCTGTGGATTGGAAGGTTGGTGGTTCGATCCCAGCCCGGTGTAGCCTTCATGTCGAAGGATCCTTGGCACTGAGCCTGACTGACTGTCCCTGATGGTGTGTCATCATGTGTGAGCGGTACATGTAGATGGACCGTGCAGTTCAGCCTCTGCCACCAGTGAGTGTGAGTGATAGAATATGACTCGTGATGCAGTCTGTGAAGTGCTGTGAGTGGTCATGAAGACTAGAAAAGCGCTACGTAAGGACCAGTCCATTTACCATTTATCATAGTGACCAGTTGACAGCTCAGCGCCTCTCTTTGCCCGGGTGTCCAGAACATATGGCCAAAGACTGCGTGATAGGACTACAAAGTTAATCATTGATCTACGACCTTGGGTGTCCTGGTGCCAAGTGCGCTTGTGGACACCCTTGTTTTGGAGTCAGCTATGGACCAAGTGCGACTAGCACAGAAGTCCAACCGCTAAACATGCTGTAGTTGCCCACATGAGCATTGCAGTCCCCCAGTGGAAGAATTGAGTCCCCTGCCTGGGTTGCTCTCAGAGCACCTGTCCCAAGCACTCTAGGAACGGTGGGTATTCTGAACTGCTGTTTGGCACACACACACACACACACACACACACACATACACAGACAATAGTCAGTACCTATTGCCTACTTCAAGGTGCAAGGAAACAACCCTTTCATCCACTGGGGTGAACTCCAATATATAAAAAGAAAGCCAGGGAACAGCAGTCCTCATCCAGTGCAGCTCAGGGGAAGTAGAGGGTCCAGCCCCTGTCAAGATGGCTGGTTCCGAGCTGCGCATAAAGGTACCCTTTAACTAGCCACACCCTCCTGTGGGTGGTGGTGTCCTCCCACGGGAGGATGTACCCATGTGCCCGTTTCGGGCTTACCCTGGCACGGGCCCATGGGTGAAGACCCAGCCACCAGGTGCTCGCTGGCAGGTCTGGCTCCAGGGTAGGACCCGGGTATTCTTCCGAGCCCGGTACACTTCTGTTTCATCTGGGTTCTTGTCATCAAGGGTCTTCTCAACCACACTTTGTCCGACCCTTCAGTTAGAACTTCTTCACCATGGCTGGCCCAGGGGCGAATTGCAAATTGCGACTGCCACAGCTCCTAGGATCAGTAGGGTACTCAAACCCCTTCACCATGATGTGGTGGTGGTTGACTGAGGGGTCTCTACCTTGTGTTCAACAATAAAGCTTCTATTTCAATATGATCTGTGCATTCAGACCCCATCCATTGAAAAAACTTATATTTTTTTAAATGGTCTGTGTGTAACATGCTTACATTTGCTCTTGATTATTTGGGCTCTTTCGAACTGGATGGACATTTATGTGTCATTCACACCTCACAGACCTCAGTCCTTCTCTCCTCTACCGCAGGCTCGGACTCCTATACCCCTAAATCCAGCCAGGCCAAGGTCTTCTTCATCCTCTACTGTGCCATAGGAATTCCCCTCACCTTGTTTGTCCTCAGCGTCCTCTCCAGCCTGCTCCTGCCCGTCCTCACCCAGGGCCCCCTCCAGCTGCTGCAGGCTCGATGGGGCGTTCCCCGGGCACAGGCCGCTGTGCTGCACGCCACTATCCTCTCTGTGCTCATTCTCTGCCTCCTCTTCCTCCTGCCCGCTCTCCTGCTGTGTGCTGTGGAGCCCAACTGGAGTACCCTGGATGCTCTCTACTTCTGTTTTGTCACCCTAAGCACCATAGGGCAGGGTGTAGACTCTCTGGGCAGAGGCTGGAGTCCAGGGGCCAGGAAGACGCTTGAGCTCCTCACCACATGTAGGTGCAACCCGTGTCTAAATCATGCTCAGAGCTCAGTCACACGTAGTGCTTTTGTAGTGGATTAATCTGTCAGGTATATTCTGAAGGAATCAATTAACCAGTAATATGCTGGACAATTGATTATAGGTGATCCAACGTCATTGTCATCGTTTTGTCCTGCTCAAAAATTCTCATTTTGCTGTGAGGATTTTGTCCTTAATTCTTAAAAACACAATTATTCTTGAGTACATAAAATAAATCTAATTATAATGAGTAGTAATTGATTTTTAACCATCCTATCACATATTCCTTATATTCTTGTTTTATTGTTTGTATTGTTATATCTTTCATCTACTCAACAATGCTGCTACAATTATTGGAATTAGCGACACAAAGCGTGTAATTGGATGTCCAAGTGTAGAACTTGAACCTCATTGGATGATGAGGTGGGATCAGGTTGTTATAAAAATACATTCCAAAATGTTAATTATCCTAGGCCTTCCTTATGAGCCTGCCTGAGACTGTTAGGAGAGCAGATGTAACTTTTCCATCGCGTTTCTAAGACAAACACCTGCTCTCTTGGCTTCACAGGCTACCTGCTGGTGGGTCTCGTGATGATGATCACCCTGAAAGACACTGTCCTGCAGGTTCCCCGGGTCAGAGCACTGATGAGGATCCTCTCTGGTACTCAGTGTGTGGAGTTACAAGGCATCCATCTCAGTGACCTCGCACAGATAGACGACAGCGCTGATGAGGAATACTCCCATTACTCCCAGTCCATCTGCACTATCTCCTCTGCTCCGTTAGAGCTGCAGAGCCCCAGTTCGGATCCCCACACTGCTGGAGCCTCCAGTTTAGGGAGCAACTGAGCATATTCATATTATATATTCATATTCATCTCTCATTTCAGACTGTAACTCAGGTGCACAGGTGACTGATTTACTGTACTTAGGTTTGCTAACTGTACTATATCAGTGCATAATATACTCTGTAATATTTATGTCAACCTATGTAAGTGAAGATGTTTTCTACACAGTACTCTGTGTTTCCAGGTTCCCAGGTTCAACAAGGAAGGATTGGGCTTCCCCTCCCCCCTTTCAGCTTGAGTAGACAAAACATTACAAACCTAAGATATAGTATCTATGTGGCTGTCTGTTCTCATATTGTATGTATTGTCCGGGGAATTTTATTGTTTTATGGTTGGGACGCTAACAGTCCCACCAACTCTCTCTTAACACGAAGTATCTACAGCAATTCCTACCCCAATTCCAAATCTCCTGACGTAGACATGATCTTTTATACTCTTGTATTTGTGTGTGACACACACACTCACACAAATGGTCGGGCTTCCTGGAACTTACGTCTTGTGTGCCAGATCTGACTATTCCACATTGATTAGGTAAACATGTTGTGCTATGTGTCCCTGTATTAGTCGACCTCACGATTTGTCTCCTATCTGTCTGTCCTCCCTTCATCCTTTACCATGACACTCTTTATGATTTTCCAACACACTGTGAGTGTAAAATACAATTGACATTTCACAGAAGTAAAGGTGGTGAAAAATGAGGGATGTACGGGCTGCTAGTTTTCATGTTTCTGAGACTTTACATGTCGTGTTCGTTATTTCCTCTTTTGGGGTGTCTGCTACGGAACCCCACACATGACATTGGGGGAAAGATATATAACGTGCGCACGAGATACTATTTCGTTCCCACGAGATACTTATTTGTGGCCACGAAATGAATAAAACGTCCGCACGAATTACTTATCTGTGGCCACGAAATACCCAACAAACGTGCGCACGAAATACTAAATCACAATGTAACCGAGCGGTGTGTATAGCTGTTTGTGGAGGTTAATAAGAGACACGGGGGCTTTATGGTCTGCCTGATAATTTCTAGACAGCTGAGAAAGCAAAACAATATTGTTTTGGGGGGTTTATTTTTGAAGGTGCACACCTGAGTTTCTGAGTAAAGTACAGTCACGTCGTTTTTGGCAGACCTTTAAGCCTCCGTGTCTCTCATTAACCTCCACAAACAGTTCTGGACAAAGCTCGGTTACATTGTGATTTAGTATTTCGTGCGCACGTTTTTTCTTAAGTATTTCGTGGCCACGAATGGGAATGGGTACGGGAACTAAATAGTATCTCGTGGGAATTAATCGATATATCGTGGACACAAAATAGTATTTCGTGGGAACGAATTAGTATTTTCGTATTTTTTCCCTCCAATGTCACGTCTGGGGCTTCCATAGTCCTCCACTCCTGCGGGGGGCGCTGTGCGCCTCCTCGGCGGATTATTGCAGGCTGCTCGTAAACAAACCAGAGCAAGCAGCTGCAGCATCAGCGCCATTTCACTTTTCATTCATTGGCGTTGAGGCCTACTCCTTGTAAAGGTGGGTTTGAGCCGATAAGCGCCGAACAGGGAACGGCCTACACCGTGCGACGAGTAACGGCGTTTCTAACCTTTGCTGCAGGGTTCCTCCGGGCGCGATCCGAGCTCTTATCGCAGTCCGCAGACCGCTCGCGCTCTGTTAGCTCCTGCCGCTAGCTTCGTAGCATCTCCGCCGAATATTAACCACTCGAATGTGACGTAAGATTCATGTCGATGTTGGAGTCATTTATTGCATTTGGACGTTCCAGCCCTCGGGCTGCAGGTTGCGTTTGTAGCGTAGCTGGTGGAAGCCATGTCGACAACTTTAAAACAGATGTTTACCAGCTGTTACCATTACCCACAGTAGCCTGGTAGCCACCTTATGACATCTCACACCAAGGCGTGGAGGCACCATAAGGGTTCGCATTACAGTTAGGTTTAAGGTTGGTGCGTGTGTAAACAACGTTTGTACCCAAGCAGTTTAAAGGCTCCACGTTAAACTTTTGCCAGCATTGAATGCCCAGTCCTAATCCTTACTAGGCTTGGGTTTTTATTACATTTTTGAACGTTTTTGAAGAAAGGGCCTTAAATGTAATATTCTTTAATGTTAATGTTTTCTCCAGTTCAGCAACAAGTTCAAGATTCAATGCGAAACTGGTGTAAGAAAACGCAGTTTTAAATTGGTTTAAACTGAAAACAGTCACCATTATGGCCGCCGCTTCATTTTGCATTAGGTATTCTATTGATTGTGACTCCGGTTGACAGATGGAATTGGCTTGCACTGTTCCTGACCAATGTTTCAAATCTTCCAGGATATATAACGCGTCACCATGGTGAAAATTTTTATCGGAAACCTTGCCTGCAACGCCACGCCGGAGGAACTTCGGGAGCTCTTCGAAAAATATGGCAAAGTCTCAGAGTGTGACATTGTCAGAAACTATGGTTTTGTGCATATGGGCAACATGTCCGAAGCAGAGGAGGCCATCCGAAACCTCCATCAGCACCCGCTGCATGGATGGCCGATGAACGTGGAGATGAGCAAAGGGCGGCCCAAGTCCACCACCAAGCTGCATGTCAGCAATCTGGGTGACGGGGTCGACAGTGATGTCCTGCGGGCCAAGTTTGAGGAGTTTGGTCCCGTGGTGGAGTGTGACATAGTGAAAGACTACGCCTTTATTCACATGGAGAAAATGGAGGACGCCATGGATGCCATCGAAAAGATGGACAACACAGCCTTCAAAGGTGAACTCTTCGGCAGGATAGACCGTTTTGTCTTTGCTGTCTGTAGATAGGAATTCACATTCTATTTTTTTTCCCCCCATCGTGGAGCTAAGATAACATTCGCTAGCTGATGTACTCAACAATAATTGGCGAGATGGACTGAAAGCATACACACATACGCAAGTTTGGCAGCGTTTCATGCATAGAATCCACCCGCACTTCTGCGCGGCGAAATCAGTCCGCTCTGCTCGGTTGATTGACGGCATATGCATTTAACATTGTCTTTTAGTCGGTGAGAGTCTGTTCGTGTCCCGAGTCCCCCGGTCTCATGCGTGTCTTCTCTCTCCTCACAAGGCAAGCTGATGAGCGTACAGCTGTCCACCAGTCGGCTTCGCACTGCCCCGGGAATGGGAGATCATAACGGCTGCTATGTCTGCGGGAAACACGGTCACTGGTCGAAAGACTGTCCAGTCAGTGGGAACGGTCGCGGTGGCTGGTTCCCCCCACGCGGTCCCCCGGGTTATGGCAGGGGCAGCTATGGGATGGCCTCTCCTCCAACAGCTGATTACATGGGTGGCTCTGCGTATAGTCGAGGTAGTTACGTAGGTGGCATGCCGCCTCCTCCCCCTCGCAGGCTTAGCTTTGGCTCTGAGCTGGGGGACAGGTATGCCAACCGGGCACCAGCACCCTCCTACCCCGCTTATGATCGGGACGGTGTGTATAGCGGTGGCGAGTACTATGACAAATTCCGAGCCAACCCTTACGGCTCGAGCTATTTCGAAGACCGCCGCATGTCCTATCCACCCCCTCCCCCACCTCCCCCCTCTTTCCCAAAGGTCGCCGCCAACGTCGATCCGTATAACCAACGGGCGCTGCCTCCAACCCCAGCGGCCACGGCAGCTGCCGGGTACTACCCCCAGGAGCCCAGCCCGATCAGACGCGTCCCGGTCCCAGCAGAAGGCTACAACTATGAGCGAACGCGGCTGTCGCCGGTTCCCTCCGCTAAGGGCTCCTTCAATGCCCAACGAGGCAAGGATTATTATGCGTCCCGATATGCGCCTTACTGAAGCCACGGTGCCAAGGTGAGCAAGAACAATAAAGGGTGACTAGTCTTGATATGAGCACGTGGACATTTCAGTGTAACACATAACTGGGCAGTGGAATCTTGAGATCAATTGTAACTTGAATCTTTTTTTTTTGTTTTGTTTTTTTTCCTCCCCGCTGCGCTCCGTCTCATGAAGGTGTGCTGCGGGAGACGTGGAGGTTCGAGCCTGTTTCATTAAAAAGGGATGCTTTGCTCTCTTTTTAGGTGTGCTTGTGAACTGCAGGACTTACCCTTTGCCATAATTTCTTCAAAGCACAAGACTTCATCAGTCTGCGTGGCGTGCTGCAAAGCAAACGGAATGTCCTGTTTCTGTTTGGGAAAAATTGTCTTGACATCCCCCTAGGCACGCGGAGTGCCACTGGTCTGCAGATGGATCGTGACGTCTTTTACATTCATATAACTTGTGTAAAATAAGGAATGGTCAGCAAACTGCTCTGTTTGACACCAAACAGGTGTCAGGATTGCCGGTCTGCTGTTGTCAGCCTTTTTTTTTTTTTCTTACTTGTGTTTCTTCCTCACATAAAGCAAGTTGTGTAATTCAGTAAGTGTTTTTTGTTTGGTTTGTGTTTATGTCATTCGGACGTGTTTGTGTTTCATCCATATATGAACATTTATCTTCCTTTTGAACTACGATGAGGGTCAACCCGCACTGTATCAGTTGCTTTAAGCAGAGAAGAATCTCCTCGGGGTCTTAGACACAGTTGACATTAAGCCGCGTCAACTCTGTGAATGTGGATAAAGATGCATTTGCTTCAAAAAGATTCAGTGTTGTGTCCTGCAATATACTGTCTTTTCTCATTGGTGGAAACCAGTTGCAGATAAATAGGCCCAGTGATTCACAGTGAAGAAGACAATATAGAATCCATATCTGTTCAAGTGACCTGGTTGACTGTTCAGTTGCGATACAGAAACACACTTTGCATTGAAGCTCAGACATAATTGCAAGCATTCCAGCCTCTGTTTTCTTTTTAAATTTGAATGTTTGTCTACAAATTCAAAATTGACCAATTTTGTAATACTTTTGAAATAAAAGTGCAGTTTGAATAATACGAGAACATGAGCAACACTGCTGTGCATTGTACAACTAGGTCATATCTTAACCTGTGCTGTCTTACCACTTGCTACATTGCGCACACTGCCCGCAGCTGGCGTTAGAACACAACACACGATGGCCGGGTTTCCCAGATTCACCAAGAAGCTCTTTAGCGCAAAGAGCTTCTTGACAATGGCCTGAAAGAAGGACAGGTTTCCCAGAGTCGCCCTTCGTTCGAGAAGTTCTTTATTAAGAAGGAAATGGGTGGACCAACCTGATCCACCCTTAACAGCCTCCTGGCGACCAAATGCCTACTGACCCAGCCGTGTCAGGGAAATGTATATCCTACATTTATTTAAATTTTAAGACGATGAATGTGTGCTTGTATCTGTGGAGCAGTGGTGCAAGAAAAACAATAGAAGAAAAATAACTTCAAAGAATTACCTGTAGCTAATAAAGTAAATGGATTATCCATATTAAGTTTTACCACACGCATTCCACATCCGCATGCAAACACAAGTTTAGTACATAGCATCAACACATAAAAAACAACCCTGTAGTCGTTTTCAGATAGAAGGCTCTCCTTAGCCAAACCCTCCTCCGGAGCCTCCTCTTCTTCTTAATTCCTTAAGACGACGGAACCTGGGAAATACGGCCAGTGTCTGAATCCTTCCCCGGGTTTGGATCCTCATTGTGCTCCGTTATAACCATCAAGGCATGCAGAAAAACGATGAAGCAGGACTCAGGGCTTGGGCTGTACAAGGCAAAAGGCATGTGTGTTTTGTTGACTGTGCCTTTGATTTACACATGGGTGGACTCAAAGTTTCTATATTTTCATACTAGCTGTAAAAGTCACCAGCATTCATTTTAAGATAGAAATAAATAAATGAAGCCAAAGGTATTTTGGTGACGCTTGGCAGTTTTCCTTTTCGGGTGGTGAATTTCCAACACAGTGGTTATCATGAGTGTGTGATACTTCCGTTGCAGTGCACTTTACTTTTCCTTCCAGCTCATAAAAAACAACAACCAGGAAACAATAATTTTATATCATTGTTGTTTTGTAGGGGGGTTTTAACAGAACAGTCCCACCAACCCTCAAACACTGTTAATTAAAGGTGGGTAAAATCCAGCGTCATAGTGTATATAATTCCACAAAATACATTTAGCTGTCGTCACTGCAGAAAGATTCAATCCACACAGCGACTGATAATATTGCGTCCTGTTTAAGGGTCATTAATGGACCCCGGGCAGGTTGTCAGTCCACACACGCAGCAAATGACACGAACATGCATGTTTTAGGGTCGTGGGAGAAAACCCAAGCAGACCAAGGGAGAACACGCAAACTCCACACGTGAAATGACGTGAAACGAAAATCTCTTCTCTGAAAGGTACCGTACCACGTGACGGACTGTCTTCCACGTGTCGCTGTGGAACAATCGCGGAAACCCGCCCAAACAAATGTGGACAAGCAGTTTCCATCTGTTCTTGGTGAGTCAGGACGGCTTGTGATGGGCAGCTATCGTTGTGCTCTAATCATCCAGACGGTCCTAGTTAGACAAATCGGTTACGGTCTGAAGTGCAAATATTTGTGGTTAATGTGACCTCGACAAGTTCACCGGCAAGATCTGGATCTCCAGCTGCTGAGTCTGGAAAACTGAAGGGAATGTCGACTGTTTTGATGTCATGTCGTTACAATACCAACTTGTTTGTGGAATTCTTCGATGCATCTCTATAAATTTGTACATAATTATAGTATTTGCTTACTATTCTTGCACTCTCTGTGGCTGTGAGATAGTTTCTTTGTTTTTGTTCCTCCTTTCCAGTAACTTAATACTTACAACTGGAGCTTGAATGATCTATTGGTATTATTAGTATTAATATTATTACTAGTATTGAGATTGGTTGGACTGCTCTCCATTTCATTCATTCATGAATGAATTCATGGTTTTAGTGACTCTCGAGTCGGATGACTCTCCTTCCTTTTAAACTTATCCAGTAATTTATAGCCGATTGTAACCTCCTTCTTCTTCCACTCAACAGAGGACTCATCATACTCACTTGAGTTGTCCCATTTTCAACATAATAACATTTCTTGTACAGTCCAATCTAAAAATTCCTGAATCTAACAATACAGTGGGCCTTTAACCCCCAACTTTGCCAGTTTAATTAGTAATCTTTCCTATTCCAAGCTTAGGGTCCATTCCATGCCCCCTCTTCTGAATGTACTTTGTACTGTTATCCATTCTTTTCCATATGGCATGTCAATCTGGCGTCGATCGTTTTCTTTTTTCCATTATTTTGCACGCATTGGGTGTCAACGCGATCGGTCCGTAGCCCCCTGGTTTGGCCTCTTATATAACACCAGTGAGAAACATATACCTGAATCTCTTTCCAAATTGAGCATGGTGTGACAATAGCGATCCTCGCCTGGCGCCGACCCCCTGCGCCACCCTCGCACGTCCGGGACGGAGCGGTCCCGCAAACTAATAGTACCTCCCCGCGCCCCGGCTTCCGGTCCCGTGCGCTCGCTTTCCGCCCATGTTCACGCTGCTCTGCGCCGTCTCGTCGATTCATCCTCGGAGGGCCCGAACGCTACCGCAGGCGTAGGAAAAGGTAAGATTTCGCGTTGAAAGGCGCGCAGAGAGCAAACCCGGCGTCCCCGGCGAACTACCCCGGCGCCTGCTATCAGACTGGCCGCCGACAAGCAGGCTTTGTTTCGCTATGAATGGACAGGCTGGGGCTAGGCCGGCTAGCGGCTAGGCTTGCGTCTCGAAGCCGGGGCACGCGTGTCGATGCTGCTCTGGCGTCGCATTAAAAACCCAAACGCGGTGACCTCGGATTGTCATTTGCCGTGATCCGGCCCCGACGCGGTCCGGATCGGCGGCTGGTCCGCTCAGCAGCCCTCGCGGCGATCCACGGGCCGCCATGTGCTAACCGTGGTACCCGATCGGGGCCTAGCGATCGCAGTAGCAACTCCCCCCCCCCCCCCCCCCCTTCACCTCTTCGTCTTATGCAGGCGTAGGTTATTAACAGCACTAAACTGTTGTTTGGATGGTCCGATTTATCCATTGTGTGATGTTAGATGACGACGCCATGGCAGGAGAGATTCACACAGTTTACCACGACTACATACTGTCCAAAGCTCAATTTTGTATGAAACTATTATATTTAACGCATCCACACCGACATATATCTGATATGGGCACGTCTGAGTAGGTACAGGGTTTCCTAGTAGTAATGTGTGCAAATACTTGCAACTAAAATGGAAACCAAAAAAAAAGTAAAATAAAACAAACTGAATAAACCGCAAAGTGGCATTCGGTGACAATCTGAAAGTAGGTTTAAAAATCAGTTCAAATCGAGCACTACGAAAGAAGGATATATGGCTTGTAGAATAAAGTAAGGGCACAATGACAGAGGTCATGTATTTTAATCCTGCTCAGCAAACAGCTGGTGTTAGACTGGTGAAAGGTACAATTGTTCACTTGTCTGTATGCAGGATTCTTCCCAATTTTATCACACTAAGCAAAATAGCCCTTTTTGTGTCACCAAAGTGTAAACATAAGTCTAAAACGTTCAAAACATACAGCAGTTATGTACACGTTTTAGGAGTAGGTCAACAAAGCATTAGCTTAACATTGCCCTGTATTGCAGATTATCCAAAGCCAAGCTCAGCTTTCAATATAGAAGCGCTACCATTGTTACTCACTGCCATGTTATTTCTGAAATGATCATAATTGGTCTCTCCTCCTTCCTCAGTGACACAGACGCACCAAAATGGTGAAAATATTCATCGGGAACTTGTCGGCAGAAACCACGTCGGATGAGCTCCGCTCCCTCTTCTCCCAATATGGCAAGATCGCAGAATGCACGATTGTCAAGAACTTCGGCTTCGTGCACATGGACGACAAGTCCGAAGCGGAGGAGGCCATCCGTAACCTCCACCACTACGAGCTGAACGGCCAGCCCATGAACGTGGAGCTGAGCCGCGGCAAGTCGAGGGGGTCCACCAAACTTCACGTGGGCAACATCGCCTGCACCAACCAGGAGCTGAGGGCCAAGTTCGAAGAGCACGGCGCCGTGGTGGAGTGTGACATAGTAAAAAACTATGCTTTCGTTCACATGGAGCGAATGGAGGACGCCATGGACGCCATTAATCAGTTAGACAACACGGCTTTTAAAGGTGAACCTTCGGGCTGGGCTTTGGTGGGAGGTTAACTAATATTGGAGAGAAAAAAAATGTTTGAAGAATATGTAATTCTTGTTCTTGTGAATTGCCAGGTAAGTAACAGACTCCTGCAGGTAAGTCATTAAAGAGGATAAGAGGCAATGGTAAGCTGAAGAAAAGTAGGAAGTCTTTTTTTTTTATTTAAAGCTGATATCCGTAATATCTATGATATTGAGATTCATGATAAATTCTTGTGAAGGACTAACCAGCACCTACTGAAATTTTTGATACACCCGGCAGGTAAAGAAAGTACATTAAATATATTCAAGGTATTCCAGCCCAACTGCCTCGGTCTGTAAAGCGCCATAAATCCTAGAAATGCTTGTGAGGAAAACTCTTTAAAAAAAAAATCTATGTATTGAAATTGCACTCTGGACATTAACAAAATGTGCAAGTGGTTTCTAAAAATGACTTCATGTGGCTCTGCATATGCATTGAGACAAACTCTGCCACATGGACACTTCGCAAAAGTCTTTGATTGCTGATTTTACAACATTCAGCTCCACATCGATCACTCTTGTTTGAGTTACAATTTAGTACTTTTTTTCACTGCGAAACGTGTGACTGGTTATGGATTTCAGCTTTAATACATTTCTTTATCATGTTCAAAGCTCATGTCTTCTATGAAGCTGTTTTTAGTCTGGTGGAATAGGGAGGTTTTTGTGTGCCAGGCAGGAAAATGTTGGCTTTATTCAGGATGAATGACACTCCTCACAAGTCCTCACTGAGTCTTTTCTTTTTAAGGAAAACTGATGAGCGTGAAGCTTTCGACTAGCCGCCTGCGTACTGCGCCGGGAATGGGAGACAGATCGGGTTGTTATCGTTGCGGGCAGGAAGGCCACTGGTCCAAAGAATGCCCTCTAGACCAAAATGGCTACCACAGAAACGGCTCAGAGCCAAACTCTGATGGATTCGATGCCTCGAGATATGGCGGGCATGGTCACGGCCGGGGTTATCCTCCGGACTTCAGTGGTGAACCAGATTACGGTGGCGGCTTTGCTCCGGTTCCTGGTTTTCCCCGGGGTTCTGGTCACGGCAACGGCATGGCAGGGTACCGGCGGGGCGCAGGCTACGAGGGCGCTATGAGATACGGGCCGCACCCAGGTTACGGCATGAGCGGTGTCGCTGATCATCATAGCATGGCTCAGATGTACGGCAATGAGGCGGCATACCGTGGCGGTGGCGCAGTCTATGGCGCGGTACCAGCCTACCCGATGCGACGGGCGACGTACGAGGAACGGGATCCGTACGGGGTCGTGGACTACTACGAGAAGTACAGGGCCAATTCTTACGGAGGCAGTTATTTCGAAGAACGTCGCGCCGTCCCTATGCCTGCACCAGCAACGACCTCCTCCACGACGTTAATGAGGGAGCGTGTGCCGCCCACTAGCCTTGATCCATACGAATGCCCCGTCCCTCCTCCACCAGCCCCGGTCCCCTCATTCTATGCACGTGACCGGAGTCCGATTCGGAGAGTCCCTACCGAGGCCGAAGGATTCACATATGACCGGTCGCGCAATTCCCCGGGGGCCTCTGCCCAAAGAAGTACTACCTTCGAGCATCCGCGGGAACCCGGCACGGAGCGGTTTACATACTAACCCTTGCAGCACACAGCCCGGTGAGAGCTGTCTGGTACCTAGTAGATAGGGTAGGGCAAATGCCATTGGAATCACTAAAAAAAAAAAAGTAAGATCAGATAGCGCATCTCTCCTGGTTATATTATAGGCAAGAGTTATACCTCTGTATATATTAAAGGTGTGGGTAGTAAGAATAAGAGGGCGTCAGGCTTACCAATTGTAAAATCCAACAAGTAAATTTCAATGTGACTGTCTCATTTACATGTTGTGGTATTGATGCAGGTGTACGATGGCTTAGCGTACATGTGGAAGTGTAGATGTCGGGTTGATGTATTTTCATCAATCGGATCAGCTTTTGTTACCCTCATTAAAGTAGCCTAATGCTCATATGTTATTTAGATTCTTAATAGAAGCAAATTAATCAGTGCATGGTGCATGTTTTAAAGGTGAGTCTTCTGTTATGTTGTTTCAATTTAACTTTCTCTTTTTTTTTCTTTTTTTTAGCCACATCAGATGTATTGCAATGTGCATTTTTGTGTTTTTGATTTATCACATTGTTGCAATGTTCTAAGTACTGGCAAAATAAAGATATGATACCGTTTGCTTCATCACCCACATCACTCATGGACCTGAAATGAATTGCATATTGATAGATAAAAAAATGTTCCACTTTTGTATTTGGCTTATGTTAAATCTTCTATAAAATTAAGTTGAATCTTCTTAAATTTTTCATTTTTGGAAGTTTTTATTAGTTAATTACATGATTTTCTATCGTTGTGATGAGGCTTCACATCCCGAACATACTGTATTTTGTAGTCTTTTAATGAACTTGACCTCAGTTGCCTATGCTGTCTTGATTTCAGTTTCATTAAAACTTGTCTGTAATACCCAAAGCGTGTTTGCAGTAATGATCTGGTGTTTTATAAAGGGGTTAGGGTTAGTTGTAAGTTGTGATTTACATCATGTAGCAATCAAAATAAAATCTCCTAGCTTCACCTCCCAGGAAAAATCAGCTACCTGTTGACTGGATGTCGCTGACCCTCCGGGACCATGTTGAACCTGAAGCTATGGCCACAGCAAGGTCCATCCATAGCGCTGGAGGGAGGGGGGGGGGTTAATTTGGTCTTAGTCGTGAGCATTGTGTATTCATAAAAAGAGACATTTTATCTAGCCCTTAGGGAGGTCCTCTTAGGGAAATTCGTGTTCTAGTGTACAGCACCATAAAATGGAAGAAAACGTATCTAATAGCCAATAGTTGAGCAGGGTCAAATGTAAAATGTAGCGCTCAGTGTGCAATGCAGCAGCAGCTCTGTGTTTAAAGTGTGCAGAACTACACGTGAAATACTTCACGTCTAAAAGCAGCAGAAATAGAATTTACATTGAGGGGCAGCAGTAGTGGTTGAAAGTTGATTGAGTCAAGTGATTGTTCCCATTGGCATATACGTCTGAAATTTGATGTAGAGAGGCCCAGAGCCGAAACCGCCCAACAGAACCCACCTTCAACTTCCAAAGTCAACGAACGAGTGTGGCGTAATGTGACGGATGGTTTCATGAGCCTATCAACGTCGAAAGAAAGTCGACGTCATGACAGGCTGGCCAATAGGGAGAGCTGAAAGGAGGGTCTTAGCTTAGCCAATCGGATAGCTTCATACTACTGCGATCATCCCGCCTCGGTGCAATCGGCCTTTGTGGGTTTCTGCCATCCGCCATTTTGATTAGAGTAATGTGGAGGGTGGTGGAGGACTCTTATCTTATTTCAATTTAGGCTACTTATACCCCAAATTATCGGCCCACGACGGAGACCAAGATAATTCAGCGCACCGAGAATGGCTACGGGAGCAAATGCAACCCCTCTTGGGAAGTTGCACCCCAGTATCGGGGCTAAACGTGGCTTCGACGCCGGCCCCGGAGCAGGGAACGGGCTGATGCCCACACCGGGGCCGCCCGCCTCCTTCCCGGCCCTGCAGGGCTTCCAGCCCGGCATGCCCGCTGCTGCTTTCCCAACACACCAGTTCAACCAGGGGGCGAGCTTCTCGGCCCCGGTGCAACCACCAGCTGCGGGGGTCGGACTGGCCAAACCAGGTGAGCAATGCTCAGTGAGCGTTAGCTCCGGGGCTAACCCTGTGTAGCTAGGCCCCACATCCATCTCAGTCACGAAATGGAGACAGTCCATCTGACGGTCCGTGTCTAGCCAGGTCCTTCTGCTCGATCCTCCAGGACTGCCTGGGCTAGGCTAGATGGTTCTAGTCAACTCGAATACCTCAGCTCTCTCTAAACCACTGCTGAGCCACACACTGGTGCTTAGTAGTAACATGCGTAACTAAGCTAGTGCAGTTATTGTCAAAGTCATTCAATATCATGCAGAGTGTGGCTGCACATGCTTAAATAAAACATTTCCCTCCTTTCTCTTTGGGATATTTGGCATTTGAGAGTCAAGCCAGTCATTGTATACTACACATTAATAAAACAGGAGTTAGTCAAAAGTTCTTAATGTTCGTTAGTGATGCATAGAATAGTCTAGAAGAGCAATAGACAGTTACAAACAACTAAAAGCGCAGTAATAACACGATTAAAACTCCTAAATCCCACTATCTATCGCCATGCACTTCTACATTGCAGCTCTGCTGTAAACAAATGTGTTGGTAGTGTGAAACAGTAGCACACAAAAGGCTAGTAAACCCAGGTTATACACAGTGTGTAAGTGGCACTGCGAGGGTAACAATTTATACTCCAATGGATGTCATACATTCCAGGAAAAAGTATATTGGATGTTGTATATCAAGTATACGATCATCGAAATTGTATTTATTGCCTTGTAGATGTTCAGCTATTACAGCAAAGATGAATTGGCATGCCAGGCTTGTGTCGAAACGGGCAGGATGACTCATTATCTATTCCTATCTCTTTACATTAGTATGGTTGAATGTTGAAGTAACGTATGAAATGTATATGTATCTTGGTAGATTTTGGTTCCAAGAAACAAAGGAAGAAGAGTCGCTGGAGCAGCGAGACGCCTGACCAGAAGACGGTCATCCCGGGCATGCCCACCGTCATCCCCCCCGGACTGACCCGGGATCAGGAGAGAGCCTATATAGGTAAATTCCCAATACTACCTTTTTGTTGATTGAGGTCTCTGTGTGAATTTGTAAATGCAGGTTTGTTTTTTTTTGTTGTTGTCTTATCGATCTCATCTCTCCAAGTTTCTAGTTTTTGGTTTTTTTTTTCTCCACACGGTGCACACCAGCCTTAATGTTAAACTTATGTCCTGTTTGCTGAATTCCCAACAGTTGGAGCTCTCTTTCAAGGCAACCCACCAAATGCATAACCGAGAACTTTCGCACATCAGACACGTCTAACAGTGCTTTTGCTGTTTTTCCCATTCAATGAGAAATGTCCAGTTTTGGCTCCAACTGCTGAGACCAAGCAATCGTTTTGGCAATGTCATTACTCGACACTGTTAACTATGATAAGGCTTATTCCTTCTTACCGGACGTTAAATTGTTCTCCTGTGGCAAGTGTTTCTGTGGTCTTTTGGTTTGCATACCACTGGGCAGCCATTAGCAAGAGTACTCTGAGGGAGCCGACTGAACACCACTGCTTGCTGCTGTCTGTCCCCGAGCTGCAGATCACTGCTCACCGTCCTGCTTGACTCCCCCCGCACTCCATCAGTACTCTGTGCATGGAGACGTTGCTCATAATGTCCCCAAATATGCCTAAATGTCTTTCTGTTTCCTCCCGGTCAAAGTGTGAGCAATGCTGCTTTAATGGCAAGTGAAATGGAGCAGATGACTTAGAGGGCATTGCAAATTGGGAAACATGTCACTGTGTCGAAAAAGCAGACCGTTCAAATGGAGCCGATGTTTTCCTCGACCACAAATGCCTTCCAGCAGCAGTGTAGCATCCACACGCTCCCCTCACTGGCCCTCAGCAGGGCGTTTTGAAGCAGGGAAGTCCCTCGACATCATTATTGGTGTTTTTCCCCCCACTCATTGGTAATGGTTGTTGGTCTTTGGTATGTAAACATCTATCTGTGCCCACCTTCCTTTTGTCACACTTACCATTTCCTTTTGCTCATTCAGTAGATCCCCTAAAACATTCCACAGGAGGTGTTTTAAGATGAAAGAGCTGTGAACGACAATTCACAGGGCCTGTATTCATCTCTATAAACCAGAGTAATTGTTTCAGTGACCAGTGAATCTCTGTGTTTGGGGGGGGCGGGGTGTTTCATTACAACCTTCATAATGTGCATGGGATGACTGATTTCCTTTCTGCATTGCCTTCTAGCTGTAATGATCGTCTGTGTCACTGTAGGCCCTCAGTGTTAGATCTGCGGCGTGCAAAGAGTGACCCATCACCCTTTTTTGTTACTGCGACATGCACAACAAAGTAGCCCGACCAGTGATTTGTAGACCCGATGTGTCCTTAAAATGCCAAGGCCTGCACATATCCTATCTCCATGGATGAAATCTCCAGCCTGGCCTTGAAAAAAAAGTCAACAGTCTGGCAGGCATTTTTGGGAAGCATGGTCTAGACCTCTACCATAACATGTTGCCATGTGGAGTCACTGTGTGAGAATAGGCTGGTCTCGTTAACGCTAATCTAAATCGTCTTTCTGAATATGTTTCCGGGTGTCGTCACATTGTCTTGATCTATGCTTTATTGAACACACTTTGTCTTGACCTTGATTAATGAATGAGACAGTGCTCTAATGTGTGGAGCGTTGTCTCCCTGATGTCTTTGTGGTAACCACATTTCTCTCCATCCTTGTTTTTCTTTCCTAACCTGAATTCTTCCAGTCCAACTGCAGATTGAAGACCTGACTCGTAAACTGCGTACAGGAGACC
Source organism: Karalla daura (assembly GCA_029224185.1). Classification (NCBI taxonomy): domain Eukaryota; kingdom Metazoa; phylum Chordata; class Actinopteri; order Chaetodontiformes; family Leiognathidae; genus Karalla; species Karalla daura. The sequence continues at coordinate 860,614 of CM055210.1, read as the reverse complement.
TGGGAATCCCTGTTAACCCTGAGGACAGGTCGGAAAAAGATTAAACCCATGAACAGTAACATTTTCTCTACCTTCTTGACTTTTTGGAAGACCAATGTTGATTTTTTTTTTCTCAATATTTATGTGGTTGTTAGCCAAAATATGAGATTGCATAGTTGTGATAGTGTCAGATGTAGCGTTTTTAGTTAGCCATCTCCTATGTGCAGGACAGTGCTGCTTTAATATGCCCTCTTTTAGTTTTTCCACACCATCCAAACTAGTACTAGAGGAGAACTGACTGACATTAACATATTTCTGAAACTCTGACAGCTCTTTGAGAAGTATGTGTATGTGAAGATGCTACTGATAGTTTGTACAGTTTTCTGTGTAGCCTTCCTTGGGTTGGTAATCCTTGGTTGCAGACAAATGACTACTTGCATGGTAAACAACCAGTTTAAATCCTATCCTTAAAAGTATTAAACCACCTCCAGGCCGCAGCTTTGTAGAAACAATCAATGCAAATGTTTTTAACCAAAGACAGTTTAGTGTAGTGCTGTTCATGTCCTATGAACCTTTTTAACAATTTGATCATACAAAATATTTGGTGGACTGCAAATTCTGAATATTAGTACAACAAAATAACATACAACAAAAGCAACAAAACATAACTAAAGGAAAGAAAGAGAAGTTCACTAGAAATGTTCCTTTTTGATCATAGAAGTCATAACGGCAAAGTAAATGCTCAATTCATCTCTCAATTTAAGTGTTGTGTCTTAGGGTTGTTCAGGGGTGAGCACTTAATCACTGAGTTCTAATAATGAACACTGTCTAATTATGGTGTAGTTAAGAGGTCCAATCCAGGGTAAAATCAGATTATTATTTTTTAAATTTTGCATCTCCAGAGTCAAAATGAATTGGCCTTTAGCTCAGACAGCTCATACAAGTCATTCTCAGTATCTGGTTGAGCACGTTTCATTGGAATTTTCTCCTTTTGACTTGATCCTTAAATGCAACCACTGCTTCTAGGGGTCGACCGATTGATCCGTTCTCTCTGGCCCTATCCAAGGAGCCGATCACACTGGGGCTGGAAAGCTGCGCCCTCATTCAAAATCTATATACAACATCATTCAGAATTAGCCTAGACTGCGGCGATTCCTGAGGCGATTTGTGTTAATTGTACGGCATCACGCCTTTAGCCTTTCCCTCCAAAGTCTGAAAGGACAACATCCTTCTTCAGGACGCACGTCAGTGATGCTACGGGTAACATTTCTGGTTAGATTAGCTGGATTAGCTTAGTGGGACCAGCCTCCAAAAGTCAAATAGTTTGAACCATCTTTTACTATTTTCCTTCCCAGTCGGTAAAATTATGTCATGATGCAGGGAACGTTTTATCCCTTGGTATCAGATATTAAATTATATTGCGTAATAACACCAAATTTAAATATTCAGTTGGCATTGTGACAGCTGGAGAGATAATAGATGAGCTTGCGGTGCTCTGTAACCCCAGGGCAGAGGATCAATGAGTAGATGGAGGAAGCCGCAGAGCGATAAGGCGTTGCTTTTCATAGAGTCTGAGACCTGGAGAAAGACTGACTCCAATGATCGGTCGACACCTAGTCGCCTCAAATTGAGCCCAGCAGTCCTAATGCATCGGGATTCCACTCGGTGCCCGTTTGGTGTGTGATGATCTGAAAACGTGCTGTACACAATGCGTCCTTTCCAAAGGTTTTCATGGAAAACCGGTGTCAGCCAGAACAACCTGCACCCCTGTTCTGATGGTAAATCCCTAACCTCAAATTGGAACTTGGGAGTAGTTGAGGATAACTGGGGGAAAAAAAGAAAGTCTAATCATTATTTCCAATTTCCTGGCTTTTAAACAGGATTTCTTTTTGACCTGGATATGAGACTTTTTGCCCGTCCTCACTGAGCGTGTCTAGCACATGTTCATGACCTTCCTGTCATTTCTGGTTTTCTCATGGCGTTAAAAGATTTGCACCCCGTGGAGGGGGGGGGCAGGTGTGTTTTTTTCCCCCCCCTCTCTGGACGGTGGAGGTCTGGAGGAAAACTTTGGAGCACCGTATGTACCACCTCCTAACGTAGTTTCCATAAGGATCTATTCCCACAGGAAGTGGCTTTGCTTTCAAGGGGTGTGTGAAGTTGACCTCGACTAGCTAGGAGCCCCTGTGGCCTGTACACTGTCTAGAGTTTAATACGTTTCCGCAGCAACTTAAAAAAAACCAAACCCAAATCGATTGCAGATCTGCAGCACTTGTAGAAATCACTCCCTGGTCTAACGTGACACAACCGAGTGGGGGAGTTTCAGGTTGTCGCACCCCGCCCCGCCCCCCCGCCCCCTTCACTCTTCACCTCACACGGACAGAAACGTGGCTCTCTGGCGAGAGAGTATAGGAAAAGGTGGATCTCTAATCTTAATTCCTCCTCTCTAACCCAAATTACCCCACGTCTGCCTAACCCTTTTTCAAGCGCAGAGCCTCCTTAACGCAGCAGCAGCACAGGTTTTCAGCGTCCGAGGGGAGGCACGGACCTCTACCGCCACGTCAGCGCCGGGCAACCCTCAAAGCCAGCGTTTCTGCTTAGGACTGTGACACTTGCTTTGGTTTCCTTTTTCTTACCTCCAACTTTCCTTTCTTGTAGGCCAACAATCCTGTATGCAGGTTTAGTTCTGGCCATGTATTTCTTTTTTGTTTTTTTTGGTTTTTTCACCCCCCCCCTTTGTGGTTAACGACCCTCTATTGTATTGGGTTAATGACCACCCTCAGCCTTGTATCCTGACCTGTGTATATATAAAAAAAAACAATAACAACAGGAAAAGAAAGCACCCTGGCCTTTGAAATGTCAGTGCAGAGTCCCTGCAGAACATTCTCACCAGCTTTCCTCTGGCTCGACTCGCAGTTTGAGAATTGTTCGTCCAAATTTCCCAGCCCCCATTTTGTCTTTTATTCATTTTATTTCTTTATTTGGACATCCATCTTCCTTTGTAACCCGTCAGCAAGACTGGTTCAAAATTTCCACCCAAGATTTCAGATTGGTAAAGCGGTAGTCAGCGGTAGGGAGTGTGTGTGTGTGTGTGTGCGTGCGCGTGCTTGCTTGTGACGGAGGCCCGGGAAGGTGTCGATGATGCCTTTCTTGTCGTCTGTCTTCCGCCCTCAGGTCTCCCTCCCCGGAGCCCATCTACAACAGCGAGGGCAAGCGGCTGAACACCCGGGAATACCGGACGCGGAAGAAGATCGAGGAGGAGCGGCACTCTCTCATCACGGAGATGGTCGGCCTGAACCCCGACTTCAAGCCCCCGGCAGACTACAAGTGAGCGCTGCTGCTGCTGCTTTGTCTCGCGGTGACTCCCAAATTACAGTTTGAACAGAGGAGAAGTTCTAAAGTCAAACATGGCACCATTAGTTGCCTTCTTATTGGGAAACTGGCCTTCGTGCTGCATATTCCTCCACCCACTCTAGAATGATTCCTCAGGATTCTTGGTTCTTTAGCCCTCTCACCGACTGCCTCATCATGGATGTATTCAGAGACATAGCAGTGTTGAAATAGAAAGTGTAATGAATACTAAGTCTAGAGGTAGCTGTGCATTGCCCTTAGTAAACCCCCTGTGGTGTGTCTTGTTTCCTGAAGGCCTCCTGCCACCAGAGTCAACGACAAAGTGATGATCCCCCAGGACGAATACCCCGAAATCAACTTTGTGGGACTCCTGATTGGACCGCGGTAAATCGATCGTACATCATCGTGATCCTTGCAGTGATGCAGTCGAACAAGGATTCTCACTGTGACTGATCTGGCTTTCCCAGTGGCAACACACTGAAGAACATAGAGAAGGAGTGCTGTGCCAAGATCATGATCCGGGGCAAAGGCTCTGTGAAGGAGGGGAAGGTGGGCAGGAAGGATGGACAGATGCTGCCCGGAGAAGATGAGCCCCTGCACGCCCTGGTCACGGCCAACACCATGGAGAATGTCAAGAAAGCTGTTGAGCAGGTGAGACCACCTCCCCCCCCCGCCTTACAGGCTCTTCATGATGTACACCCTGCTGGCAACAGCTTGGACCAGCTGTACTGATTGTTGACGTCTCCCAACAGATTCGCAACATCCTGAAGCAAGGCATCGAGACGCCCGAGGACCAGAACGACCTGAGGAAGATGCAGCTCAGGGAGCTGGCCAGGCTCAACGGCACGCTGAGGGAAGACGACAACAGGTAAGGGAGTGAGAGGAGTGAGAGGAGTGAGAGGAGTGAGAGGAGTGCGAGGCCTGACGGCCGCAGCAGGACTGGGCCGCGGTGGACTGCTCTGCTCACTGTGGTCGTCTGTGCTCTCAGGATTCTCCGCCCCTGGCAGAACACGGAGCCCCGCAGCATCACCAACACCACCCTGTGCACAAAGTGTGGCGGAGCGGGTCACATCTCCTCTGACTGCAAGTACACCAGGTGAGGATCTTTTTCTGTGCCTTTGCTCTTGAATGCGTTTTGTGTGCCCTGCTGCGGTACTCTAAATCCCGTTTTGCCACGCGCAGCTCTTTTGCTGCCCACCGGGCCACAGGCGGCGAACCCCCCCAGTCGGCCCAGGACAAAGCTCGGATGGACAAGGAGTACCTGTCACTCATGGCAGAGCTGGGGGAGGCACCCGTCCCCTCCTCCGGAGGACACTCCAGCAACCAGGGTGGAGCACCCCGCGCCTCAGGACCCAACAGCAGCCAGCCTCCAGCGGTCAGTAGGCACAGCTCATCATTCCCAGCATATGCTCTGGGTGTAGCAACTCTCTCACCACCACTACCCCCCCCCCCCTCTCTCTCTCTCTCTGTTTGTAACAGAACCGACCCCCTTGGATGAGCTCAGCTCCAAGTGAGAGCAGGAACTTCCACAGCATGCACGGTGGTCCTGGCGCCCACGGAGGACCACACAGCTTCCCACCCCCCATGCCCAGCATGGGCGGCCCCCCGATGCCCCCCAACCCCAACAACCTGCCTCCCCCTTGGATGCAGCCCCCTCCGCCCCCCATGGGCCAGGGTCCTGGACCTCATGGCCATCCCATGGGTAAGGGCTAATGTTACTACTGAGTGCCAACCCTGAGCCCTTTGTACACCAGGATTATCATGATGGCTTCAGCAATGCAGGGCACTTTAATTTATTGTACTGTGGGACTTCCAGCATGTGGTCAGTAGCACAGGTCATCACAAGACATCAGTAAGTTACAGAGGAGGTGTTCTGGTCCCTGGTCTGGAGATGAACTTCATCACTTCATACAAGAGAGATTCTGTGGGGTTGATCCATGACCAGATGGAGAGATTATAGCTCCTCTTGTGGAGGAGAGTGGTCTGCTCAAGCTGCTAACCCTGCCACCCGACTTTGGATAAGTGGGGAAAGAGTTGTAGTGCTTTATTGCAATTCAGTGAATCCTGGGGTAAAGTACTTCATTTACATGGATTTACTTGCCGGGACAATCCAATCTGATGAGCTTAAAATGTTTGTCCTCCCAGTAGCTTCCATACGTTATTGACGTGGTTTTGCTCAGGCCCAATGCATAGCACTCAACTCCACTGAACCGAAGCCGAACAGTAAAAAACAGTCGTTAAAACTGTTACTTCCTGATGTCTCCCTTTTTAGGTCTGCTGCCACCTCCGATGGGCATGATGCCACCTCCGCCCCCGCCCCCCAGCAACCAGCCACCTCCTCCCCCTTCTGGACCTCTGCCTCCATGGCAACAGCAGGCACCTCCTCCCCCTCCCACCAGCAGCATGGCAACCAGTACCCCGCTGCCCTGGCAACAGAGTAAGAGCCCACAAAAACCGCATTCTCTTAAGTACTCTGTGTGTGAAATGGCCATATAACCCATGCACTTATTCAGCTCTTCATGCAGGAACCGAGTAGATTGAAAACCATGTAACTAACTTGCCGCCGAGCAGAAGCTTTACTGTTGGAAATGAGAGCAGTAGAGGTGCTTTGTCACCACTAGATGGGAGAATGTGGTCAATAGCTAGGTCACTACAATGCACTGCAGACCTCAAATATAGTACAGACAAGAGCTGACGAGAGTTTGCATGAGCCCGGCTCTCGATTCTGTGTGGATGTTAACCCCCCCCCCCCCCCCCCCTCCTGTCCCCCGGCAGATACCACCACCACGTCCAGCCCCGGCACAGCCACCCTGCCCCCCTGGCAGCAGCCCCAGCAGCCTGCAGCCTCTGGAGCCCAGCCCCCGCCCCCCATGGGCACTCCGTCCATGGTGCCCCCTCCTCCCGGCGTCCAGCCCCCGCTGCCCCCAGGCGCCCCCCCTCCTCCGCCTCCCCCGCCCCCGGGCTCCGCCGGCATGATGTACGCCCCGCCACCACCCCCGCCACCCATGGACCCTTCCAACTTTGTCACCATGATGGGGATGGGGGTGCCGGGCATGCCCCCCTTTGGCATGCCCCCTGCGCCCCCGCCCCCCCCTCCCCAGAATTGAGTTCCCAGCAAGACGGCAGGCCCCACCCTGCAGCACATAGTGGATGTGTGCACACAGAAAATGTAACCAGTGCTTTATTTTTTAAATGATCCTTGATATTGTGCAGACATCTCCTGGAGCAGCGGAAGGCGGCGTCGGTTAAAACTCGTACGGTCGTGCAACTCTCTCGTTTTTAAAGTTTGTGCTAACACAATGCTCCTTGTGCGCATACGGACACTGTTGCTTTCGGGCTCATGCTCTGCATCGCTACTGTAGTTTCTCACCACACATGAATACCAAATAAACCGCTCAAACATCCCGCCCCCCCTCCCCCGCCCCAACCCGGATAGTTCAGTTCTGCTCCACGCACAGCTTCAAATGTTCCCACCCGAACCGCTGTTGGGAGTTTGGTATGTTGAAGTTCAGCTTGCATGATCCATGGTTAACGCCTCACTTCCAAATTGATACCTCTGTCATGTTCCCTACGTCTGGCTTAGAGTTGAATAAGATTAATATTTTTGTAATAAGATGTGATGTGTGTCTTAGTTGTGTCAGAAGACCTTTTTGTAGTGCTGTCCCACTGTTTTATTTTTTTCTCTTCCAGATTCCCAGGGTTTTGTTCTCTTTGGTATCTTGCCTGTACCTCAGCTGCAGTTCACAGTTTGAAAGGGGAAGCTTTATCACCCCTTGAATGTGCCTGAATGCTGAGGGTTTTATGTCTACTTTTTTTTTTTCTGCATCTCTGCTCTGACACTTTGCAGTATTTGTGTTGCTTTTTTTTTTTCAAAGACTAAAACAAGATGTTTGTCCCTCAAGTTATTAGAAGAGAATGATAGTTTTACTGTTCCTGAAATCGGCCTGTTGTGTTTTGGAGCTCACCTGAATGAATAGCTGTTGAAATCTTGCTTGGTTTATCATTAAATTGATTCATTTCACCTTTTTGTCGTTGAGCCCTGACTGGTTTCTTCCATGCGCGTCCTTCACTGAAGATACTTGCCAAGAATCCCCCCTCGAGCAAAGCCTCATTTAAATGCGTTGCATAATGTGCATTTGTCCAGGGTGTTGGTCCATAGGCAACTCCAGGAAGCCTGCCTATGCAGAAACGTGTCTGTGCTTCAAAGCTTACACTCTTAAAACTCACACACAAACGAGTACATGGCTTGTTCAAATTCCTGATGATAGAAGATGGATATGAACTTGAGCCTCATCCAGAGTAAATGAAATACTTGTCTTCCTTCCATCCTTGCTTTGTCAGCATACACCAATTAATGAACAGTGCTGTTTTTGCAATTTTCAAAACCAGTAAGGAGAAACTTGAGCGTATGCTCTACAATGAAAGCAAATTAGGCTGTCCCTCATAAGTATCTGTTCTACAAGCATACAGACCTTCGGGTTCTTTTCAAGCATCTGTAGAGGAACTGTGGCCTCAATCCAGGGTCATTTCAGCAGCTTTCTCTCGAACTTGTGTTGACAGCCTGAAAGAAATTTCACATCATGAATCGTGGTTCAGCTTTTTAAGATGGAGGTTCTTGTATCTAAGTCAAGCATGACACTCTCGTCGATCATTTACACTTTAATAATACGTGCCGTAGTGATAAGAAACAACGGACAATCACGAGTAGAATATAAAATAAGCGGAAGAACGTAAAACATATGAATGATACACTCGAGGCTCTGTGAAGGCGTTTTCTGAACGTGTCGAGTTAGCTGGGTTTTAGGCGGGAACGGAGAAACGGAAAGCCAAAATAAAAGCACTGTTTAGGTCGCCGACTCGCCTGACCGTACACGGAACTTCATTTTTACCGTTGTTTGAACAAAGACGCACGGTTTGCCGTTTTTGAGAATAGTGCTAGCACTGGTTTGACAGAGACAGACACAGCCTCTCGGGAAAAAGGTGAGTCATTTCTCCGAGGTTGTGACGCACTTGCAAATGGACGTGTGTTTTACTTTGAAGGGGCACAGCGGACCCGCTGCTCAGGCTGTGTGTGTGTGTGTGTGTGCGTGTATGTGTGTGGTGCGGGTATAAAGCAGGCCGGGCTGTCACGTCCTCCCCTAGCCGCGGACACGGTCACAGGCAGCGGGGGGAAGGAACTTCACCGGCACCATGGCCAAGCCGCTCAGCGACCAGGACAAGCGCAAGCAGATATCCGTGCGCGGCCTGGCCGGCGTGGAGAACGTGTCCGACCTGAAGACCAACTTCAACAGGCACCTCCACTTCACCCTGGTCAAGGACCGCAATGTGGCCACCAAGAGGGACTACTACTTCGCCCTGGCCAACACCGTGCGGGACCACCTGGTGGGCCGCTGGATCCGCACCCAGCAGCACTACTACGAGAAAGACCCCAAGGTGATGCCGCGCGCGCGCGCGCGCACACACACACACACACACAGACGCGCGCGCACACACTCACAGAGTTGAGTGGGGGGGGCGTGGCTGGAGCCCCTCTGCTGCAGTGCTGCAACAGCTGAGAGAAACACAGAGGGAGAGAGAGAGAGAGAGAGCGAGAGAGAGACCATGTCCTTTTATAGAAGTGTACTGTCCGCTCTGTGTTGCCTATCAGTGTGTGAGCGGCAGACTGTGCGTTACATAACCGCAGCCTCTCCGTCTAACCCAGTCTGATCTGTCCGCATCCTGCCTTTCTCTCATCTCCGCACGTACACTATGTCACTATGTGAATGAGGTGCCGTCCTCCCACCCCTGCTCCGAGTGTCTGCTCCGCAGCCTGTTGAAAAGTGTTATGTAATGCGTGTAGTGTCCTTACTCGCTGTCGGAGGCCCTCGGAGATCTGCAGCTCAGACCATCATCCAGCCTTAAACAGGAACAAATAAACAATCGAGCAGGATGACTTTAAGCGCAATTACGGCCTGCGATGTTCCACCAAACCATGTGCTTACAGCGGCCCGTGGACCTGAGAAGTACGATTCCTGGAGGAAAACGGGAGACGCGGTCTGAGATTGACGAAACCCGTGTTTTTAATGGGGAAGTGTGAGCCTGCAGAAGCAGGGATGCTCTGTCTGTGTGCATGGCTGAGGATGGCGAAGGCCATCAGTCTGATTGCAACCCTGCGCTGCTGCAGTGGTTGTGTAACGCGTGTAATGTGTGTGTGTGTGTGTGTGTGTGTGTGTGTGTGTGTGTGTGTGTGTGTGTGTGTGTGTGTGTGTGTGTCTGGCTTAGGACCCACCATTCATCCCTCTGTTCTGTTCCAAATGCTGCTCATCTGTGTAATACCGTGTTTGATGTACCCTCATTGGGTGCAATGAGTACAGTAGACCTACAGAAATCTCTCTCTCTCACATACACACATACACACACACACACACACACACACACACACACACACACACACACATCATTCAGAGTCTCCAACCGACTAGTCCAGCTGCGGTTTGAACTGGCCACCCCTCTTGCTGTGAGTCGACGGCCTCAGCCACGTAGTTCAGAGAAAAGAGGGCGAGAAACGTGAGGACGAACGAAACGGGACGTGATTTATGTTGTATTTTTGTATAGGAGTGATACGGCCGTACAGCTCCTGAGCTGTGTGTCAAGTATGTGAAGCGTGCCTACCCTTTGGAAAATAGTCCCCTCCCCACTCGCATTACTATTTATACAGGCCTGGCCTGGCTTGTCACCTCAGCACATCTGAGTCTGTTGTCCCACAGTCAGCTGCGGGATCAGAACAGTCACATGGCAGGTCTGGAAGGTCAGAGAGGCTGACACACACACACACACGCACACACACACACTGTATGGGCACCTCTCTAGGTTGGCGCGCTTTCTTTAGTATATTCTATATGGACAGGAGGGTTGAAGTGTCTATCTCAACATTCTTTACAATGCCCATCCCAAATCTGAACCCGGGAAAAAAAGTGAGAGAGAAGTTTGGGCTACGGGATCGCTTCAAAGTGGATTCACTCCGTTGCCCCTGAGAGCAGCTGTTGTTCTCCAGCGGAGATAATGTGCGAGGCCATCCATCAGGGACACCAAATGGGGCTCATGTCTTCCTCCTGGGAGTTTCACTGCAGCACTTCCCGGATTTTCAATTGGACGCTTTTCGTCCGCTCGAAGTGGAAAGTGTCTCGGTGAAATGTATGGCTGCAAAAGTTCTCATTTTGTTTGGTCAGGTAAACGATGGATAATCTTCCCATAGTTCACTAAAACCTAGATAGAAGTCCTCAAAGCCCTTGTTTGGTCCACACCTCGGAGATGATGACTTTGCTGTCCTAGATTACTACCAAAACCAGATAGGATTCAAATTTAAGACGCTGATATCCCAGTTGTGACTGTGTTTTCTTCAAAGTTGTCGTTGCTCAAAAAGAATGCTAACGCGAGACTGTCTTGTCTCCAGCGCGTCTACTACCTCTCCCTGGAGTTCTACATGGGACGGACTCTGCAGAACACCATGGTGAACCTGGCCCTGGAGAATGCGTGCGACGAAGCCACGTACCAGGTGAGGAAGGCTCAGGCGACAGGACGAGGCGGCACGCTTCTAGGAGTCTTTTCAGATCCTCTCCGACTCTGAAAACTCAAAGTCCTGCTCTGACCGTGAACGGCAGCGCCGCACGAGCTCCTAGGCAAATGCTGTCCAGCCTCAAATTCTGAAAATCAGGGCTGCTTTGCATCTGCGACGTGCGTGCAGCTCGGCTGACGCCTTTGTTGCTGTGTTGCGCAGCTGGGCCTGGACATGGAGGAGCTGCAGGACATCGAGGAGGACGCCGGCCTGGGGAACGGAGGCCTGGGCCGCCTGGCTGGTAAGCTGATCGGCGACGGGCCGTCGAGAGCAGCCCCCCCCCCTCCCCGCCTGGAACTGCCAGCTTTTCTCTCTCCTCCTCAGCCTGCTTCCTGGACTCCATGGCCTCCCTGGGCCTGGCCGCTTACGGCTACGGCATCCGCTACGAGTTCGGCATCTTCAATCAGAAGATCGTCAGCGGCTGGCAGGTCCGTTCTCCTTCACCAGCGCCCAGCTGGGGTTTCTTATGCCGGGGTTTTCAAGCCATGTGCGCTCCCTCAACACAGGTGGAGGAGGCGGACGACTGGCTGCGCTACGGGAACCCCTGGGAGAAGGCCCGTCCCGAGTACATGCGGCCGGTCCACTTCTACGGACGCGTGGAGCACACCGACGAGGGGGTGAAGTGGGTGGACACGCAGGTGAGCGTGTCACACGCACACACACGCACACGCACTCTCAGCGCTGGGACGCTAGGAACTAGAGCTAGCTAACCGCGCTTTGACGTGACGGGCCGCAGGTGGTCCTGGCCCTCCCCTACGACACGCCGGTGCCCGGCTACAGGAACAACATCGTCAACACCATGAGGCTGTGGTCGGCCAAGGCCCCGTGCGACTTCAACCTCAAAGACTGTGAGTAAAAAGGCGCGGCGTTTCCGCGGAATGGGCAGGCGCCCGCTGAACCACCCGCTGTCCCTCCACAGTCAACGTCGGGGGCTACATTCAGGCCGTGCTGGACAGAAACCTGGCCGAGAACATCTCCCGGGTCCTCTACCCCAACGACAACGTGAGTGCCTCGTGGTTAACGGGTTTCTTTGTCTAGAAGACACCAAATTGGCGTCGATATGGAGACGGCTGGACGGTGTCGTCCCGTCAGCCTGAACAACCCGTGACCGCCTTCCATGTCTGTGCCGTGCAGTTCTTCGAGGGGAAGGAGCTGCGCCTGAAGCAGGAGTACTTCGTGGTGGCTGCGACCCTCCAAGACATCGTCCGCCGCTTCAAGGCCTCCAAGTTCGGCTCCACCGAGTTCGTACGCCTCGATCTCTCCACCCTGCCGGACAAGGTGAGCGCTTCGGCCCTTTTGATCGTTTTGTGCCTTTTTTGGTGCTGAACGCTGTCTTCATTGGCGTCCGGGACTTGACCGCAGTGGCCTGTTAGACCTCCTGTTCCACGCCCGGTGTGACCCTCGCGTCTGCTCTGCCCTGCAGGTGGCCATCCAGCTGAACGACACCCACCCGGCTCTGGCCATCCCCGAGCTCATGAGGATCCTGGTGGACACCGAGAAGCTTTCTTGGGAGAAGGTATGCGTTTGTTCCTGCCCATTTGGGTCGCGCTTCATTCTTCCACCCCGTCGTGGTCACTCGCCTGGCGCGCCCGTCTCCCTCTGCATCCCTCACCGAGGCTGTGGCGGTGACTCGGCTGCACATGCAGCAGAGCAGCGGTCGAAGCTAGAGGCGCTCTGTGACAGGACGTCGACAAGGAAGCAAACTCTGCAGAGCCATTGCTCCCTTTGAGGTCCACATCTGGTCCGCAAACCAACCAGATGTCGTTCAGTCAGTCCAGTCATGTCCCAGCCTGAAACCAGGGCGAGACCGAGCACGGTCACTTTTTGCTGTTACGGTAGATATATCAATGTGGGCAGTCTTAAACGCTAAGACGGCTATAATCTCAACTAGTTGCCTAAGTGTGAAATGCTCTCTCTCTCTCTGGCCTTCTCCAGTGCAGATAGCAAAGTGAGAGTCCTGTCAGAACAATAATGCCAGGAAGCTACAAGCACACTCTGGCCTTGAAAAGACGCCAAGGTTACACCCACTGAGTCCTAAACGGGCCCGGGGAGTCTCTCTGTCTCTGTCTGCTTCTGCTGCTGTTGCGAAGAGCAACAATGCTCCCGACACCCTTTGCTAACCTAATCTGTGACTGGATGTGGTCCCTTCCGCTGATTCTGAGAAGCCCCCAGCGCGCACCGCAATGTCCACAAACCGCTGCTGGTAAACGAATGAAACCGCAACACATCGCAATGTTCGTAACGTTTCAGGCCTGGGACATCGTGGTTCGCACCTGTGCCTACACCAACCACACGGTCCTGCCCGAGGCCCTGGAGCGCTGGCCCGTGGACCTCTTCCAGAACCTGCTGCCACGTCACCTGGAGATCGTCTACGAGATCAACAGGAGGCACCTGGAGGTAGGAGGGCAGCTCGCGCGCGCTCCTCTCGCCACTTTGGACCTCTCTTCATATCCAACCGCAACCCGTAGAAGTAGTGAAAGCAACAGCGGACGTGTCGGTTCAGGCTTCCAGTAAATACGATGCTGCGGAAGAGTAGATCATCAGATCAATTATTCAAGCAGCGGCTGAAAGTGTGCAGTGGATTGGGTGCTATTACTTATGCATGAGAGCTTCGGGGGAACCGGGTGAGTCCAGTATGACATGTCCCGTGTTGTGACCCCCCCCCCCCCCCGCAGCGCATCGCCAAGCTGTACCCCGGAGACGTCGACCGCATGCGCAGGATGTCCCTGATCGAGGAGGGCGGCGTCAAGAAGATCAACATGGCGCACCTGTGCATCGTCGGGTCGCACGCCGTCAACGGCGTGGCCCGCATCCACTCCGAGATCATCAAAAACACAGTGTAGGCCACACCTGTCCTCCCCCCAAACCGTGCTCCAAAGAAGCCCCCCCCCCCCCCCCCCCCGCACGCACCGGGCTGATCGCCGGGCCGTCTCTCTCCCCAGGTTCAAGGACTTCTACGACGTCGACCCGGAGAAGTTCCAGAATAAGACCAACGGCATCACCCCCAGGCGCTGGCTGGTCATGTGCAACCCTGGGCTGGCCGAGGTCATCGCGGAGGTCTGTCTGTCACGGGCTGTTGCATCCAACGCACTGCATGGAGTGTCACCTAAATGAATGAGTGAAGGATGTTGGATACGTGTGCATAATCCCATCTTTCCCCCTCGGGAATAAGCTGTTCAGAACATGCAGGGTTTGACTGAGGAGAGCCCTGACCTTTAGCAGCCCCACTGAACACTTTAGCTTCATTGCTTTGCCCGAGCGCTGAATGCTGCCGTACAACGTGTGCAATCGTCCCCTCCAGAGGATTGGCGAGGACTACATCCGAGACCTGGACCAGCTGAGGCAGCTCCTGGAGTTCGTGGACGACGACAACTTCATTCGGGACGTCGCCAAAGTCAAACAGGTTGCAGGCTTTGGAATGCCTTGCCGACTGCGGCCCCGTCTGGCCGGTCCGCCTCTAATCGCGTGCTCCTTTTTTCAGGAGAACAAGATGAAGTTCGCGGCTTACCTGGAGGAGCACTACAAGGTGAAGATCAACCCCAACTCCATGTTTGACGTGCAGGTGAAGAGGATCCACGAATACAAGCGGCAGCTGCTCAACTGCCTGCACATCGTCACGCTCTACAACCGTGCGTATCCGCTTAAATACTGACAGCTCTCTAGACAGGGGAACTGCCCGAGGACCGAAACAACATTTGTCCCCTTCTCAATTAGGTATCAAGAAGGAGCCCAACAAGTCCTGGACCCCCAGGACCATCATGATCGGAGGAAAGGTGAGTGGCACTGGAGGTCACGACAGACAGGACGCGGGTTTCTTTTAGAACTCCGTTGTGAACAGACTGTAAACTGGCTCATCATCACGCTTGTAGCAAGAGCAAAGTGAGAGGGAGTGCAGTGTCACTCGGAGATAGTGTCCACACCAGGGTTGTGATAGTCTTAGATTTTTCATTTTAGTTTAGTTTAAGTAAGTCTTGACTTTCTTCTCCTCGAATTCAATTAGTGTTTTTAGTGTAGGTTTGCTAGTTACTATTGGTTTTCGTCTTTTTCCAAATGCTCAGTTTTGGTTTGGTTTTCGTACTGGTTTTAGTCTTTCATGCTTTGTCAGGCGCATGGTTCAACAGATCAGAGTAAGTCTTGCGAAATAAAACCTCAAAAGGCACCGTGGTAGTAAGTGAGAAAAAACAATGAGGGAATAAATAAACCTTGAGGTGCCGTGTGGTGCCTCCAGCTCAAGTAAAATTGCTTAATAAATATATAAATCCTCAATAAATTGATTTCGTATCAATCTGACAACGACAGAGACGAAAACTGAGGGGGTTTTAGCCACAATTACAATACGTTTTAGTTTTGTTGACACGCAGTACAGTTTCACTCGGCTTTTATTTTTTCTTTTAACAATTGTTTTTACTTATTTCAGTGAGCGAAAATGTCTTTTCAATTCTAGTTTTCGTTGTTTTGTTAACGATGACAACCATGGTCCGCACAAAGGCCACTGTGGAGACATTTAGATTTAGACCGTCGCTACAACTTCAACACTTGTTGAATATCTGAGGCCTCCGCAAATCAATGTAATCTGTGTTTGGAAAAGGATTGCCAAAGTCCATGGAATAATTACTAACAAAAGCAAGACTGCTCGGTTCAATACAGCCTCTGAACCTTCATTAAATCCTTGTCGTCAACTCTTATATGGTTAAATCTTCCCCCGCTCTGCGTGTGACGGGGGCCACAGGCTGCTGGAGGTTTTTCAGCTGTTCTTAGTTTACTGCGCCGAGGCCAGAACAGCCCAAAGATCTAATCACTGGCGCATTAGAGTCAACCTGCAAGCGGTCACGCGTCCTCCTGGTCCGGCCGGCCTGTCACATCAGAGGCCCTGTGTCGAACCGTACCGTCCGACGCTGTCGCCCGGGGATGTGAAACGCACGCTGGCTTGGGGTGGGCGGGTTGTGATCGTGCTCCGTGTCTGCAGGCGGCTCCGGGCTACCACACCGCCAAGATGATCATCAAGCTGATCACCTCCATCGGGGACGTGGTCAACAACGACCCTGTGGTGGGAGATCGCCTCAAAGTCATTTTCTTGGAGAACTACCGGGTCACCCTGGCCGAGAAGGGTAACTCATCCTCTTATTCTCAATGGTCAAGGGAATAACGCTCGAGGTGGAACTAGACCGTGGAATTCAAAGAAACATTCTAATCCTTCAGTTCCATTTAGCATCAAAAACGAATGTTTTCCCTCCAACAATGAATATGAAAGTACTGTCCTTGCAACAAATTCTGTGGAATACAATGGAAGAACCCTTCATTTGAGTCTCAAGCTGGTTTTCCAACCAGTATGAGAACTTCGATCTTTTGTCAAAACAAAGTCGGTCATTCAGGACAACCCGGGAATCAAGTGATATGCAGACAGCTCTGTAACGCAAAAGCAAGTGGGTGAAGTGAGCGAGCGAGCCTCTCCCCCCTCCTGTCTGCAGTCATCCCCGCGTCCGACCTGTCCGAGCAGATCTCCACGGCAGGAACCGAGGCCTCGGGCACGGGGAACATGAAGTTCATGCTGAACGGTGCCCTCACCATCGGCACCATGGACGGTGCCAACGTGGAGATGGCGGAGGAGGCCGGGGAGGACAACCTCTTCATCTTCGGCATGAGGGTGGACGACGTGGAGGCCGTGGACAGGAAGGGGTGAGCCCGATCGCGCCGCCGGCCGTGCCGGGAACTTGTCAGGCTGACACACGCTTGTGTACTCGTGCCGCGCGGAAAGTCTGGTTTGTGGCTCTGTCGGTGCCCGGCGTGATGTCTGTCTCTGGTCCCCAGCTATGACGCCATGTCCTACTACAACCGTGTCCCTGAGCTCAAGCAGGCCATGGACCAGATATCCGGAGGCTTCTTTAGCCCCAGCCAGCCTGACCTCTTCAAAGACCTGGTCAACATGCTGATGCACCATGACCGGTCAGAAACCGCCCACACACACACACGTCACTAGGACATCACTTTCGTCCATGCAAATGCAGCCAGCGACTCGAGCAGTTGCCCGCGCCGTGATTGGAATGCCTCGTCTCGAGCCGTCTGTCTCTCTCTGCTGCAGGTTCAAGGTGTTTGCTGACTATGAGGACTACATCAAATGTCAGGAGAGAGTCAGTTCACTGTACAAGGTCAGTGCCTCAGACCGACCCGTTCTACTGTTGACGTACATGAATGCACGCTGGAAGGCGTGCCCGCCCGCATGGAAATACTCTCTAATTCAAGATGAAAGTCTGCACTTTAAGTCTGCACACATTGATGGTGTCGTTTGAAATGTATTGTGGCAGTGTACGAGTCAGAATGCTGTCCAAGTATTTCCGTGCTGCGTGTCCATTCTCCTCTCTGTAACTGTGAACGAGTGGGGGGAAGTGAGTGACAGCCGGAGGTCTCCCCTCCCTGTGTCTGAACAGAACCCTAAAGAGTGGACCAAGATGGTGATCCACAACATCGCGGCCTGTGGCAAATTCTCCAGCGACCGCACCATCTCCCAGTACGCCCGGGAGATCTGGGGCATGGAGCCCAGCCTGGAGAAGATCCCCGCCCCTGACGATCCCCGCTAAACCGCACCCGCCTCCTCCTCCTCCTCCTCCTCACTGTGGCGCTGTTCGCCAGCGCACCTCCCAGCTTTTTCACTGTGTACTGTAGCAGCCTTTCCTCACATCCACACATGACCTCAGTTACTTCCAGTTAACCTCGCAGTAACACCTATTCAAGTGGGCTTATTCCCCCCCCCCCCCCCCCCCCCCCTCCCCCCTCCCAACCTGTGCACCAGCAATGCATTACTGTCCCTGTTGGGTGAACATGTTGCATCTCCGCGTCAGCCTGCCATCAGTTATGAAGCAGGGAACATGATAGGAGACTGACCTATATATTTTTAGAGGTCCCTAGCTTCCCAGAGTGTGACTTGTGGGTCAAAACATCAACTTAGACTGTTACAAAATCAGGGACCGAATCTCCCACCAAACCTAGTCTCCTAATATCTAACCACATTCCCCCTACTCCTACAAGAACCCAGCAGACACGCCAAGAAACCTCAGCGCTGTTGTGCTTCCGAGCAGACCCATGTCTTCCATAGAAAAGAAAAGGGACACACGGGGGTCGGTGTGGCCCACTGTGAGTGAAGCCAGGCCTCCCATCGTCACCGCAAATCAACATGTCACTCACTTTAATGTTACATATGAAGAGGCTCTCCCACTGCTCTTATCATTTCTGTCGGTAACCGTATCATGGATGCGTCTATCATTGAAGGTGAGGGGAGCCCTGTGATGCAGCTGTAACTGTCCTGATATATTCGACCTGTGACCTCTGCATGTTTGTCTCATTCTGTGTTGTTCTCCGTTCCCAGAAGTGACCTGTGTTAGGAAACAGCAAAGCCTTCTCTGCCTGAAACCTAAGTGACTGACTTTCTCTCTGGAAGATGTGTGCGTTTCGTGGTGTTTCTCGTGTGTGTGCGCGCGCGTGTGTGCGTTTCTGTGCGTGTAACATACCCGGGCTGCGCGCGTCGGCTCGGTTCGATGTACTGTATTGGTGTAGTATTCCGCTTCAGCTCCTGCATACGACTGCTGCTCTGCTGCTGCCCGTGGAGGCTGCAGGAAGGTACAACCACTGCACTGAACCTAACGTGTCACTGTCAGTCGATGCATTTTTCATCAATAAACAAGGAAAAATAAAAGCCTGATGAGAGATGATCTTCTTTTCCTTTCACCTGAGGGGCACATATACATACATATATTGCAGCTCTTATGGCAACTACAAATCATGTAACATCCCATATTAAGAGTTTCTAAGGCAAGGCAAGGCAAGGCAACTTTATTTATATAGCACATTTCATACCAAGGCAACTCAATGTGCTTTACATAAACTCAACTCAACTCAACTTTTATTTGTTTTAAGTGCCATATCATAACAGCTGTTATCTCAGAGCACTTTATAAGTAGAGCAACAATGTGTACATAGTGAAAAACCCCTGTCCTCGCAAAGGCTGAGGAACAACTCCCAAGAAAAACCCTGACAGGGAAAAAAGGGGAGAAACCTCAGGGTGAGAGACAGAGGAGGGGATCCTCACCCAGGACGGACAGGCGGGCACAAGCAAAACATTATTGATGGCTAACAGTTCAGGATATAAATAGATCAATGAATTGAATTGAATCAGTCCATAGTAGCAGGCAGGAGGAACCGCAGTGAGATGAGCCGGGTAGAGGTGGTCCTGGATCCAGCTCAGCGTTGATGGAAGCCGGGATGGAAAAAAAATAAAAAATAAAAAATAAAATGAAAAATAAAATAAAATAAAATGAAAAATAAAAATAAGAATAAAAAGAAAATTAAAATTTAAGAATTAAAAAAATATATTAATACAATTAAAATAAGAATAAAAACTAAAAATAAATAAAAATTGAAAGATAAAAAGGAGAGGGGGAGGAGAGGGAGGAAGAGGAGGAGATGGAAAAGAGACGGGGAGAGGCCAGGAGGAGAGAGAGAAGCTAGAGGGAGCGTGAGCCTGATTCACACCCACAGAGAAGGCAGAGAAGATAGACATAAAGATAGATAGACATAAAGTCAGAACATTTCAAAGAAAACAAATAAAATGAAATAAAAAAAGAATAAAAACAATCAAAAGTTAAACAAAGTTAAAAGCAGGAACCCTGCTTTAACTAGGACATTAAAGCACAAAGCTCACAAAGCTTTCTCTAGATTTCACGTCCCGTTGACTGGCAGCAGGTGGTGCCATTGCTTGTCGACCTGTTTTCAAATTGCGCTTCCCAGTAGGTTAGGTAAGTGTAGCACTGCGTACCCTAGATTAAAAAAAAGAAGAAATAAGTAAAAGTAGACACCTTATCTCATACTTGCGAGGTCCCGATCTCGTCATTAAGAGGTAAACGTCTGTAAATCCTCTGCCCGTGATGGAACTATCGCGGTCGATCTGCTCTTACCGCCTTCGTTGTGTGAGGCAACTGTGTTATTTCTGCAGGGACAGAGGAAGTAGTATCTCATACATGAATATATATTAAGCGGAAATTCTAGAATTCATTTAAACTTCATAGCCAAATGCCAGTATTGCCAGTTGAGGCATAAACATAAACAATATATCGCACAAACAAGCTTGTCCCCCCAAAATTTCTGAAAAACATGAATTGCCCCCCCAATAAAAATATCCTAAATTATTCAAAATTGAACAAATGTATTTTCTGACTTCCCATTCTTCACATTTAAGAGCGGACCGGCTTAATAAAGTTATTTTTCCCCTCCCCCAATCGATCATTTTATTTATGACATGCTACGGTGTATTTTAGACACATTCACACTCAAAAAACAAAAAACTTTTTTTTATTATTTTAAAAACGTTTGTTTAAAAAAAATCCAAAAGTGTGTTGAATCCTTCGGGGTCAGCATCGTGACGCCTCGTGGAGGGGACCCGGGAAACCCAAAGATGCAGAGAAGCTGTGTACCTCGACAAAGTCAAACAGAGTCAAATAAAGTCAGACAAGGTCGTAACCATTAAAAAAAAACGTTAAGAGCTGGGAGGCTCTACTTTACCTGATGGCTCGTTTTACCTGATGTCACCCTACATATTCGTCTGACTGCACAGCACTGTTTTTATCCAGTGAACGCAACGCACCTCTGTAAAGCAGAGATTATTAGATGGAATTAAACAGAATATGCCTTTATCCTCCCAAAATGGTCACATTTAAAACGATGCGCATACAGTATAACGAAGAGGGATACAGAAACAAATAGATTTCAGGATGAAGGTTAGACAAGCAATACATAATCAAGTTAGTTCAAGTGAACATTGGATGGTGCTCGTTCCAGGACTGTGGAGGTAATAAGAAGGCCTCCAAAATATGATTAGTCCATTTCAATTTTATGGACTTTAGGTATATCTACAATGAAAGACAGACAGATAAAGATGAGAGTGAGATGGAAAGTGAGATCGTAATCGGAGGACTCTGTGATTCCTCTCGCCCCACCCCACATCCACATGACTGACAGGTGTCCATCGCACCAGGCCTCCCCTCCCCTCGCCTCTATCACCTTAAAGCCCCGGTGCCCCTCTGTGTGGCCTCACTCTCCTCCACCTCCTCCCCTCTGCTCACACACACCGCAATGGACAGCAGTCCCTATGGTAGGAAAACTGTGGCTTCATATTCATCATCATCTCCATCATCATCATCGCCTCCTCCCCTCATTAACATAACTTCTGGCTTGTTACAGCTTATTTTCAGATCTTATTACAACAGCTGACATTTCTTGACTTTTCTTTATTTACTGGAGAACAGTAATTAAGCTAAATAATATCACAAAAACATAATCTAATTTATATTTAACTGAGATAATATTGTGCTATGAGCCTTTGATTGCCTGTTAGAAGTTTATTCATAGGCTGAAATCTGATCTACGTTTTAAGCTGAGATGCAGAAATGTTGGGATAAAGCCTTTAACGAACTGAATGTTTGAATCCTTCTGGTTTCTTTCCTATGCTCTGACTGTAAAATGAATGTTTGTGTGGTAACAAGTTCATGGAGAAAACAACTGGTACAATAAAAGTCACGTTTGGTTACAGCTCGGATAGAAATAAAACTTGGATGCATCTTTAGGAAATGTATGTGTGTGTTTGGGGGGATATACTTTGACTTTCAAACAATTCATTGAACAGGCAGACATAAACTTACAGGGTGTAGAGCTTCAATTAGTGATGTAAGTAACATATAAACTGTTTTCGAGTTTGTTGTGGAAAAATTCTTCATATGTCTGATGTGTTAATAGCAGGGAATGATCTTACAGTGAAGTTCTTGAGTCTTTGATGACTGTAGCACACAGAGTTCAGGCTACAACTGAACAAATACTGACATTAATCAAATGTTCCTAGATGCCTGTAAAATTTCCACCACAAGTTTCAGGTGAAGAAAAAACTTTGACAGAGTAAATCATGAATGTGACTGCTGTGTCTGGATCCCTCCTATACAACAGCATCCAGATGAATGAAGGCTTAATGTTTCATGTCAGTGCCTCGGATGATGACAAATGGCTGTTCTGGACAGCAGCCAGTACAATATGAGGGGCAAGATAAAGCCATAACATCGTGTGGGGAAAGACATGCTCTGGTGCTCGTGGGAAGTTAAGTCAAAATGAAACTGAAAAAGTGAAAATATATGACACTTTCATGAGCTTTGGTTGCGCCTCTTCCAGAGCTAGATTCTCTGGAGGTCCCTCCTCTCACTCCAACCAGCAAGGAGGTCCTCAGCCAGGCACTGAAGGCCAGTTTTGCTGGATTTTCCCAGGAGAGGATCAACCATCACTTCCCTCAAGGTACCAGAACCGCAGCACTGCAGTCCAGATATGTTCATTCGTGTACTTATAATGATGAACTTTGTTCATAGGGCACTTTTCTAAACAAGGTTACAATGTGCTTTGCAGGTAAACTGAATGCAATCACAGTCAGATAAAAAACACATCGTGCAACAGGCTCAAGAGAATAGAACTGACTTTAATAACAGATAAAATGTATAAGATTCAGAAAACTTTAAAACAACAGCACACATGAAGTGTAAAACCCCCCCCCAAAAAATGGTATTTGCCCCCTCGAGATGGCCCAGGACTAGGCTGAGGAGAGTGTTAACAGCATCCTCGACACTCCTACCTGCTCTATAAGCAAACTGCAGGGGATCGAGCCTGCTCTGCGTTATGCCCAAAGTCTCAGCCTTTATGATGCACTCAAAGGATGTCATGATAACGGAGGTAAGGGCAACAGGCCGTAAGTCATCATGGGCTTTTGGTGCTTTCGTCTCGGGGACTGGGTCAATGATAGAGTCTTTCCAGAGGCGAGGAACACGGCAGAGCTGGAGGGATTGCCTGAAGATAAGAGTAAAGATGCCGGCCGACTCCTCCGCACAGTTCTTTAAGAGCCTACCACCAATACTATCTGGCCCAGGGCTTTTTCTCCCTTTTACACCTCGAAAATGTTGTTTATATAAACTATTTAAACCCCTTGCAAGCTCACTGTCTGACAAGCCAGTGAGAGAAATAGGGCTCCTATTCGATTTTATGCCCATATTTGTCTGTCCAGATCCCAGCCTGTGGTCCGACTGGGAGGTGAGCTACTGGCTGGACTGGTGCCAGGCGGAGTTTGCCCTGCAGGACGTGGGCTCAGCACTGCGGGGGCTGCAGGGCGCCCAGCTCTGCGGCCTGGACAGGGAGGCCTTCCTGGGCCTGACGTCAGACTGCATGGCTGGAGAGATCCTGTGGGAGCATTTGCAGGACATGAGGAGAGGTGCGACACGCTCTGGACGACCCTGCTCTGCCTTTTACATTCACAAATATACAGAGGAGGCTCATATAATGTTCTTAAAAGAAAATCATTTCATTCAAATTCAGTTGAGAGTCATTCATCAACTTATAGGATCAGTCGGGAGAATTCTCTGTGTGCACAGGAGATTCCATATAGCTAACTAGCTATACGGAGCTAGTTACCTATAAGCTACTAACTAACTTTCAAATCATTTTTTATTTGTGGGCTTGTGTCAATTGTGAGAACGTCAGATAGGATTCAAAGTTTGCGAAACCTGTTCATAAAAACTAAAACCAACATCACTTTGAGTCTCTTTGCTGGGAAATGTGTAGTTTGTGGCACCAAAGTTCTACAGACCTAAGAGCCATATTACATAAGGCACCATCTTGTCATCAAAACTAAATACAAATTATAAAATGCAAAGCAAAGTTGGTGGTAGGAGGTGCAACATGTGACTGGGGAGAGCTGTCTCGTGTGAGGAAGCCTACCAGCAGGTCTGGTTTCTTCATCCTTACGTTTGATCATTTCAAGAGGTGAAACCCCTCTGATTCCTCAGAAAGCTACTCGGAATATGTTGAAGAGCATCCAGACAAACACGGCTACTATGTCCAGTATCCTGTCACTGAGAGGACAGATCTGCACCCTCTGCTCCCTGTGTCCTCCACACATCAGGACCTCTATCTGATCAAAAGAGAGGAGTCCAGCAGGAACATGCTGGATGCTGCCGCCCTGCAGCAAACAGGAGCGAACCGAGGTAGCACACACTCTCCTCTCACTCCTCTCTCCCATTATTGGGTGTTCTGTCAGATGTTGTAAAAGGAACCAATGGCAGACTAGTTCAACTCTTTGTCCTCATTGATATGGTTCAATCTCTTGCTTTGTTTCATGTTTATCTGGTTAACCAACAAAGTGTTTGTAATCATGCACATGGTCGGCGTGCATGCCTGCGCTGCTGTGCACTTTCAGAGGCAGAGCCAGAAGTGGAGCTGGCTCGCAGTGAGCACCACGACTTGTCCAGATCTTTATGGACCGCTCCGGTCCAGGACATAGAGCCGGTGGTGGAGGAACACCTGCCGGAGGATTTCTTCACTTTCCCACCGTCACATAAGAGCTTCAAGGAATACATCGGCACTAAAACAGACCTGGGCAGAGCAGTGATCCCGGCGGCCGTCCTGGCCGGTTACACTGGTGAGCAGTGCGTGAAAATGGATCTTTTTTTGTGTCAAATGGAGTGGTTGTGATGTAACGTTAAGTGGTCGATCTATGTTGCAGATCTTCCAGGTGCTAAAGAACTTTCTCTTAACAGGGAGCGGTCCCATTCAGCTGTGGCAGTTTCTGCTGGAGCTTCTGACGGACCGCAGCTGTCAGTCGTGCATCAGCTGGACCGGAGATGGCTGGGAGTTTAAGCTGACAGATCCAGACGAGGTACGCACTCCGTTTGTTGCCTTTACAGTTGACATGGGTGGCAACATTCTAAATATTTACCTAGTTCCAATTACGGCAGAGATTGGATGACCATCACTGCATGTATTTCTTCTAGAACAACCCATTCACATTCCTGTTTACATGCTGGAGGGTACAGTAGGACTAATGCCTGATGAAAGTACATTAATCTCTGTCATGATCTGGAAACGTGGGAGAGTAGAAGGAGTGAGGCCACTAGTGATACTCTGCTTTTTTAGCAACAGAACAGCTCCTTTTCACAATCTCCTTTGCACTTGCCTTGTTCAGACATGCGCATTCCTTCATCCGTTCAGACACCTGCATAAAAACATCCCCGTTCCAGTACTTGCAGCATCCAAAGCTTCATTCTACTCATCTCCCTCAAACGTTAAGCATTGCAAAGTGTCACTCTCATCCCAAAAGGCCCACTTCTTCATAGTCTCCATCTTGGTTTGGACATGACTGGGCATGCACCATCAAATGGTCAACATCTGCCAAATGTGGCAAAATTCTGCAAAATGTCTACTAACTGTGAGTGAGGTGGTCGGCTGGGGCTAGCTCGTTGTAGATTTAAGCAGTAGCCAACTTGTCTGAGGTTGGTGATGTCACTACAAACTAAGGAGAGGAGTCTACACCAGCTCAGAATGACAGCCTTTCATACAACAACATTAGTCGTGAATAAGGTGTTGTATGTATCGATAATGTGACTGGGATGCTCCACGTGTATTAATGCTTATATTTGTAATTTGACCTCATGGAGGTTAATGTAGTGATGAAATGCTGTTGTCATGGGGGAGTCTAATTCAGATGGTGAGAATATTCCTGTCCATGCTAACAGAGCCAGGGTGTTGCTCTGATCTTCTAATATGCCTCATTGTCTCCAGGTGGCTCTGCTTTGGGGCCAGAGGAAGAACAAACCCAAGATGAACTATGAAAAGCTGAGCCGTGGCCTGCGGTATTACTATGACAAGAATATCATCCGCAAGACGACTGGCAAGCGCTACGTCTACCGCTTTGTCTGCAACCTGCAAGGTCTGCTGGGATACGAGCCTGGAGAGCTGCACGCCATATTGGACATTGGTCACAAGAGCCATTAGTGGCCTCAACAGGCACTGCTAACAAACAGACAGACACACAGACTGGCAGACACACTGTTAAAAACCACCTGTCTGCGTACATTTTTCATTAGATGTTCACCAGCTCGGAGGCTGAAAGAGTGCAGTGAGGAAGAGGTCACTTCCCTGGAGTCAACTCATGGACCAGCCTCTGTCTTTTTTTTTTAGAAATAAACCACCTAATGAAGAAACTGCTCTTGCTATAGGTAGGAGGGTAGCACTTTATCTTGTCCAACAATCAAACTCAGTCATGTCGAGTCAATCGTGCCATCCATTCTAATTCAAACATGTTTGTAATAGTTTGTTAGTTTACAAAGATTTTGTTGGTTTAGGAGTTTGACGGTGACATTTGTGATCCAGCTTTGTAGTTGTGCCTGCCATAGCCATGTGCACTCCACTGATTTTCATTCTGATCTGAGCGATTCCCCCCAGACTACGTTGACAGGGCGTCTGGACTGAGCTGGGGGACTGACAGAGAGAATCCCTGCCAGGAGCTGTTTACATCTAATACCACCCGATTGATGCTCTCAGTCTGGCTTGGCCTTGGCTTCATGCATGGAGGGGCCTGTGTGTGGGGTGCTGGATTAGTCAGCTTCCTGCAGAGAAATCAAGTGCTCTTATTTCACATCTGTGATAGCACAATTGTTTAGTTATACCCCGTGTAGTGGGGAACACTGTTGGGCCCCCTTGGCTCATTTCAGTCCAACCTTGCTCAGTCAGCACAGCCCCTAAAACTGACTGTTCATGTAAATGACACATAAAAAGCATACTCTTTACAAACTGAGGGAAAGTGTAATCCCTGTCTTGGGATACAGATTTCCAGTTAGTAATGATTTGTATAGAAGATGGTGAGGAGGATTCACATGGAGGTAAATGGGGAAAGCAGTGTTAATGAAGAAATGGATGCAACATTTTCCTAAAAGTAATGAGCAAAGGGGAAACAAAGTGTACTGGGCTTGTGAATTTTTCAGTCTGATGTAATAAAACTGAATTTTGGGACCAAACAAACTCTGGCTGAATGGATTAAAACAGGGGTAGGGAACCTGTTCCACAAAGAGCCATGTGGCTGCAGGTTTTTGTTCCAACCTATCCAGAGCACACAGACTGACCAGTCGACTGTCTGAAGACTGAGATCAGTTGATTGAATAAGCCAAATCAGGTGTGCTCCTGCTTGGTTGGAACAAAAACCTGCAGCCACGTGGCTCTTTGAGGAACAGGTTCCCTACCCCTGGATTAAAAGGTTCCTGGACAGTCTGAACTAGATTCAAGTAGACTTATTGTACTACTCTACTACAAGTTGGCTACAGCACTTACCTATTCCGATGTGTGAGAAGACGTTTTCTTACATTTCACTTATTTTTTTGAAATATTTGTGATATCAGTCTCTGTGGGATCAGCTGTGACAATGAACCTGAGCCCAGCCGCAGGATTCATGTCACGCTAAACGGAACAGGACAGAAGGTCAGTTGAGAGGCTCATTGTTGAATTTCGTACGCTTTTTTTGGGAGCGTAATGTATGAAAGAGCACAACTTTCTCTAGAGTGGTGGAAAATATTAGGCGCCTGCAGCATAAGCAGTGGCTCGCAGCAGTGTGGAACCTGTTGACTTGTCTAAAAGAGGAAAAAGGAGAAAACCAGAGGGTCTTTGAGAAGGGTTGGTGAAAAACGACACATTGAGATGTTGAAAACAACATGAAGAGACCATATCGAAGTTGTAAAGATTGGGTGTACATCATTTTTCATGGTCATTTTTTTGTCTTGTTACTTCTGTTACTCAGATCTCTCATGGGGAAACTGCCGGCATATAAATGACAAGCTCAGTGTCATAGTCTTAAAAGAGAGACAGCTCTGTCCTGACCAGTGAATCAACAATTTTCCAACACACACACACACATACATATACACACCATGTGGGCTCTTCCATTAGCGGGCCTTGGGAGAGTAAGTGGTGGAAGTAATCTTCCAACACTATACGCTCTTGCTCTGTTTCTGTCCTCTCTGTACTGAGGCATGAAATCGCATCAGCATTCAGTCACTTCTCGAGCCCAGGCTGATTCGCATTCTCACAG
Organism: Karalla daura; assembly: GCA_029224185.1. NCBI lineage: Eukaryota > Metazoa > Chordata > Actinopteri > Chaetodontiformes > Leiognathidae > Karalla > Karalla daura. The sequence continues at coordinate 832,766 of CM055210.1, read as the reverse complement.
CAGAGACCTGGCATGTAAATGAGATGTTAAACCCTGGATAAAGGTCAAAGACCAGAGAGCGCGCCTTTTATGTAGACCGTACAGCAGACCCAGACTGCCCAGAAACGTCATAAGCGGGATCCAAGATACGGTGGGGATTTTTTTAAAGTTTAAGATGATATTTCAATAAGGGATAGCATGGCAGAATAGAAGCAAAAACTGGCAACTCATTATGACAATGATGATAATGATAACTGCTACAACAGTGTTGTTTTTGTGAAAGTCTCCCTTTGTAAAAGCTTAATTTTATGACATGTAGCACTTCAGTTGTTACACAAATCCACATCCACTTGAAGAACAGTGTAAACATACTCATGCTCATCCGCATGCCTAATGCTGTGAAAGACACGCATGTGATGAAACGCGCATATAAATGTCTTTTGCTGGCAATCACCAGTTAATTGCCTTCTACCTCCACAGAATTGACACAGAACATGCACAAGGCGTACTGAGTGTGTGTGTGTGTACGGATGGCGCAGGTGGTTGATGCGTTTATGAAATCAGAAGAGTCCTGACACCCCCCACCCCCACTGATTGCTTGATCAAAGCACACAGCTGTAGTGCGTGGCCCTAAAAACCACACGGGCAGGGGGTCCGCATGCTCTCAATAACACCGCATGGAGACCTCTGCGCTGCGTTTGACGCCTCGCTACACCTCGGTACACACACAGGCCTGTGCACCCTGGAATGAGGTTACTGAGCTGTAGAGGGATGATTCGTATCAGCCATGTATTCTGTGGCTATATTGACCGGAGCTGTTGTTGTTGTTGCCTTTTGCCCTCCATACAAGCATACTACAACTTCCTGATTAAAAAGGCATAAAAAGGGTCTATTCTTCTAATATATTATATATATATATACATATATATATATATATATATATATTAGAGCAGACAATGCATTTTACATAATTCAAAGGAAAAGTAGTGTAATATGCATCAATTGCTAACCAACTTCTCTAAAGTGCCGAATTTCTGCGCAATCCCCGACATGAGATTTTACCCAAATAAAAACAAAGTCCAACCTCAAAATGTTTTATTGGCACCATCCATTTCATTTATATTGTTGTTGCAAATACAGAGGCAATTCAGTAGAGCAGTTGCATTCTTCCTACCTACCAGAGAGGGAAATTAGGGATAGTTCAGTGCAGGAACTTTAAACATATGTGAGGATGTGAATGTGTGTGTTTGTGTGTGTGTGTGTGTGTGTGTGTGTGTGTGTGTGTGTGTGTGTATGTGTGTATATCATTGCGATTTCTGTTTCTCCCACTGTTCCGGAGTGAGGGTCTTCTGTTCAAATGCATGGATCTCCTTCAGCTCCTCAGCTAGGCACGTATTCACCATTCTGTGAGAGACGGCATACGGGTCAAAGTGTGAGGGGATGTGTGCTCCTCATGCTGGTAATCTGAAGAAACAGGAGCTGAACATCTATTGAAAATGCGCGTCGGAGGACCGTTCGTATACAGTGGTAAAATACCTGTGTCTCTGTAAAAGCTGTTTGCCTTCGAACTGCGAGGACACAACCAGGACTTTGAAGCTGGCAGCACACCTATTTGGCGAGGTATCTTCCACATCCTGCAGAGGAAATGAGGGTTACCATAGGAGATCCATATACAGCCGACAGTTAACTAGTCCCATGATGCTCACATTTTAAGATTGTAAATGACTAGTTCGGGTCTGAGTAACACTTTGGAATTTGGTCAAATGATGGGTAAGCTGCCCTCAACTCTGCAGCTCACCTCATCTGTAGGCCGGTTTAGGGAGAGAGGGAGGGAAAGTGTAATAGCATGACAATGTTTCTAATTCTGTTCAAGGAGACACTGTAGGTTCCTTGCATGCGGTACGTGCAATGAAAATTAAAAGTGTTCTGATCTGGGGGAGTCAGTGAAGATTGTGGCTGACCCCTCCCATCCTGGATGCATCTTGTTGGAGATGCCCCCAGACTCCAAGACGGGGACCATAAAGCTACTCTACGTTCCGTGTACCAAGCCTATGTGTACTGTGTACCTAATGTGTCCTTAAAGTGGTAGAGCTGGCTAGAGCTGCACAATGTGCCATTTTTGCATCGACTCAATTGTTTTCATGAGAGCATGTCAATTCATAATGCTATTGTGACTCTAAATGCTATTAATGACTTAAAATTAACATTGAACGTGTATTTAGCTAGAAGAAGAAAAAACAGATAGACTTTATGATTTGCAATATATACCTATTTACCTATTTCTTCTGTATTAGGGATACATTTACATAGATTCTGTTGCTAGAAGTTGCAAATCAGTAGCACATACGGATAATGTGTTGTGAAAAGAGAAGAGAACATGCGGGAAACAGTATGTTTCGGGCAGCTTAGGCAGGCCGGCCCCGAATAGATGAGCGGACGTGTTCAGAGGTTTTGGATGCGTATGTTTCGGTTTAGCCGGGACAACACCTACCACATGCACTGCCCCCAGTTCCTTTATGAGTTTGTCCCGAATGTGATCAGCTGTTATCGCCATGCCTGCGTGAGGTGATGCCAATTAGCCTCGAAGGTTGCTACCGTTTACTCACAGTTAGGAAAACGAGCAGCACAGTTAGGAAACGCACGCTCACTGAGCATGGATGGGACGTTTCCGCAAACCGGAAAGAACTGCGTCATCGTCACGTGGACGGCGGCTGGGACAACAGCAGCCAATGAGATGCGACGGACGCCATTCAAAATACTGGGGGGCCTTGCACACACACACACCCGAGCGAGCGTTTCCATTATTCAAACTTAAAAAAAGTCGCCACTATTTTTCTGAGGAGTGGTGTTTTATATAATATCAACATGACAACAATAACAGCAATTTTGTTGTTATTATTATCAAGGCGGAGAGGGGGCAGAGGGCGGTTTGAGGACCTATTTTCAATCTGGCACTTTCGTGGACGCCTACGCCGTTTGTTGTGTTGACAATGACGGCTCGGAGAGAGGAAGAGTCCCGTGAAAGAGCAGAACGAGCGTCGGCGTGAGGATGGACTCGTACACCCGGCCCACACCCCCCTCGCCGTTCCGCCTCGATCGACCTGCCGTATTGAACCAGCTGTTGAAAACCGCCGACGGCTGTCCGCCGGCCCGGGACCATGGTGGTGGAGGTGGAGAGCTTCTACGGCGTGTACATGCTGTACTGCACCAACCCCAAATTTAAAGGTCGGATCTACATCGGCTTCACCGTGAACCCCGAGCGCCGGATCGGACAACACAATGCCGGCCGACACAAGGGGGGAGCCAAGAGGACCAGCGGCAGGGGACCATGGTGAGTCCGCGGTGGGTTTCCCCCCTGTCCTAACGCACTCTCCCAGACACACGCTGACCGATACCCCTGCATGTGTGTCATCTGCTCAGGGACATGGTCCTCATCATACACGGCTTTCCCTCTGACATCGCTGCCCTGAGGGTGAGTATGGGGAGTAGCAGTACGATAGTTCATACATTGCAATCACTTGTACGCCCGAGACAGATATTTTACATTAAAATCATACCTCAGAAACCCTGCACAATCATCCAGACCTCAGTGCCAAAGTCCTCTTATTTTGATTCTAATATAAAAGAAATAGAAATTAGTGACGCATCTTCAGTAGTGTCCTCACGGAGTCCTCATAGAAAGGCTTTGCATCTGACCAGGACGTGAACCATCTTAAGAGAAACCGCTAACCTATATCAACAAAATGATCAACCCAAGTTGAAAGCCATGACAGCTGGAGTAGTAGTAGATTCTTTAAGATGTTTCTACTCAGAATGACCAGCGATTTAGAATTGAAGTAGCGTCTTGGATAAGGAGGGGAAGCATCCTCAGGTCTGGATTACAACGACAATCTCCACGGGGGTTTAAACTGTGAGTATCTCCAGGTGTTCACCGTCTCCTCTCCCTTTCAGTTTGAGTGGGCGTGGCAGCACCCGCACTCCTCCAAGCGCCTGACCCACGTCTCCCGGCGCTCCAGGAAGGAGTCCAGCCTGGAGTTCCACTGGCGCGTCGTGTCCCACATGCTGCAGGTGGCGCCGTGGAACCGGCTGCCCCTGACGGCCCGCTGGCTCAAGCAGGAGTACCGGCTGGACTTCGGGCCCACGCTGCAGCCGCCGCTGCACGTCCCCGTCGCCTTTGGCAGCGTGAGAGCCAAGAAGAAGCAGCCAGTGCAGCCTGCGGGGGAGGAGGAGGTGTCCGGATGCTACCTCTGCAAAGGCCCGGTGAAGGTAGAGTCTCCTCCAGACACTAGTGAGGATACTATGCTGTCGCCTCAGATTTGCCAGAAGTTAGATGTGAAAATAACCTGGCAGTGGACGCTGTTTCCAGTGACTACTTGTAATTTGGTATCATCGCATCCTACCAAGTTGCAATACAAAATGTGTAAAGATCACGCCCAAAAAACAGTAGCTGATAGTGATTCACTGGGCCACTTGCTCAACTGGCTGCTTGATTGCAGTGTTTCTGGACAGATTTAGTTGGTAGAAGTAGATAACTCAAACTAGCAAAGTACAAGTATGTACGAGCAAAGTTCAGCGATCTTGAAAAAGACTTTCCAATAGAGGTGTTTCAGTGTTAATCCTAATGCCACGGGTTCTGCTGGTCGGTTGTGTCTGCTTGCACACAGGCGTCAGAAAAGCTGAGCTGCTTCCACCCGTCCTGTCCGATGAGCGGCCACACGACCTGCCTCGCCAAACACTTCCTGAGGCCCGAGCCGTTGCACCTCCTGCCAGTGGAGGGGACGTGTCCGGCCTGCTGCCGCTCCGTGCTGTGGGGGAATCTCATCCGACACAAGCACGGCTGCTTCGGGGACCTGGAGGAGCTCGCGCTGCCCTCATCCCAGGTAAATCGGGATGTGGAATGTTGTCTGTTGCTCAGTGTGTCTTAATGCCTCCCAAACCTTTCCCATAATACTGTACTACAGTATTTATCATAAATTAAAAAGACAATTGAAATGGCAGTTGATGACTTTACTAGTTGTTGCAGTGGTGATGAGAAGAGTTCGGAAACTATACATTCTGGTCTAATTCTTCCGCATTGCAATGCCTGGTATTATAACAATATAGTTTTCTGTTCTATTCACTACCGTCTTTTCTCCTGCTCTCCCACAGAGCCACTGGGCAGATGAACTACAGATATGAAGGAATGGAGGCTGATGGAACCAGTGGAACATCTATTTATGATTTATTATATGGACAGATTTGATCATGAAGTGTTGTTTTAACCATGTTTTATGTGTATTTGACGTATGAATTTCTCGTGATACACACGTTGATGAACCATGTGACGAATAAAACAGGATTGCCTTGTGCTGTACATGAAATCTGTCACTGTCTGTCAGTGCCATGTGTGAGTGTTCGAGCTGATTTCAGAGACTCTGTACCTGTAGGTTCAGACTCAGACTTAGAGACTCAGGCTGAACTTTGTCGATCCCTTTTGGATGACTCCCTCAGTGAAATTTACACATCCATCAGCATAAAAAGGTAAGATGGCATAAAGAGAAAAAAAAAGCTCTGAAAGATATTATCAGGATAAGAAAAATCTTAAATAAATGGTAAACTGAATAGACAGTAAGCTCTTAATAGGATATGGTAACAGTAAACTCTTGACTCTTAATGAAAGAAATAAACAGTTAAGTCTTGGCTAAATGTGCAGTGAGGGTAAAGATGGGGAAATATTCTCATTGTTTACTACAGTAATACTGAGCAATAGTGATTCAGGAGTAAAATGTCCTAAATAAATGTCATAGGATAGACCTTTTACACTGTTTACAAAAAATAAACCTTAAGAATTCATATTTGAGCTGTGACTATTAACTCGTGCACATTTGATATTAATGTTCAGGGCTGGGTATTCATGATATGATTATTAATTCCTGACCTTGTAGCAAGTATGGACCACTGCCAGTGGTAAATGAAAATACATTTTCACAGTTTCTACATGCACAACTGAAGAATTCCTTCACATTTGCTACTTTTTTTATTACATATGATTGTTAGTCACAGCGGCGAAAGAAATGAGTCGAGCATGATCAGGGTAATAATCACGATGGCAATTTGAACAAAATACCGAAAAACGTTCATGTTCATCCTTTTGGGATTTCACGTACTATGGAGGCATAACTGCGATGAACTCTTTGATGCTGTGCTGTGATGTGAGTTGATACTGTACACATAAACGCTGTTTATTGTACGCTTTTCATTAAAAAAAACATTCAACTTTCAAGAATAATGTAAGAAATATCTCACGAAAATAGATCAAGACATCTCATCAACATCATATCAAGACATTTGAACTCACTAATCAAACTGACATTGAAATTTATGTATTTTATAACACATTCTGAGGTTTTATGTTAGGTATGTTAGGTTAAACTTCGTAATCACTAGGTGGGGTTGCGCTTGTAGTTTTTGGATGATTTCTTATTAGTTTTGAATGCCCTAATTTTTGCATAGAGCCCTGTGTTTCCAGATTATAACATGTCCGCGGTAATACCGAGGCACTTATATCATTGCAATATTTCGATATCACCAATAGCTTTGCATCATACCATTAATCACCCATTCAGTAGAAACAGACCAACTTGGCACTTTAGTTATGTCCGTGGTTGTGTATGTCGATATGGTATGTACTCTTTAAAATACACCTAAATTCAAAGACAGTGAAGAGTGTTTGCTCTGTGTTGTGCCCCCAGCTAGGGGTCGCCCAAGGCATTGCAAGTGCAAGCAGGGCATAGCAAGTGGTTGCTTATTTAGGATTTACAAAAACACTAAAGCGGGATTAACAAAACCAGGGGCAAATAAGGGAAGATGTCCGGGTGGGGAGAGGCCAAAATAACAAACCAAACTGTTCATATTCAGTAGCCTGAATTAACCTGAAACAGGAAAGGAATCAAAAGGGCGGCATCTCTAACCCCCTTAATTAAGCCCAAAAGGAGAAAACTCCACCCCTCCTGCTGCACCGACACAACTGACACGGCCAGGGTTGCGGGTGTCATTCAATGAAACCCGCACTCACACACTCGGGTTGGTAGCAACCTGGTCTCGTTGAATAGAGTCTACTTGCAGAGGTCACGCCCTCATTCACGTATACCGTTTCGAATCTTCAATTGGGATTGAACATGGGCGAGTCCAAAGAGACACACAATCTGAAGTGAAATACGAGTGCAACCCAAACCACCCCCGCCTCCAAAATAGCTAAATGAGGCATTACAATGTTCCACGGCTTGTATGTTAATGTCAGACAACTAGCATAAACGCGCCACCATTACAATAGTAAACTCTTGATGAACCGTTGAACATCCACTCTTGATGAAGATGCCTGGCTTTGTTCACAGCTTCAATGTTTGTATAAAGATGCTGATTGGCGCAGCGTTGAGTAGCAGGCGTGTACAGCTGTACACCTGTGTTCTGCCTTTGTCCACGCTCTGGCTCATCACTGCTGGACGGGTGGAGCCTGAACAGTGATCACTGGCTGCCAGGGACACAGACCGAAGACAAGAACGCATGAAGGTTGTACGGCAGTATGATAAAAGCTGAGGAAGTCTGAACAGAAAAAGACATTCATGTTTTTTTAATCAACATTTTATTTCAGTGCCTGTCCCAAACGCAGAGGTCACCCCGGTGAGAAGAATCTGTCTGTGTTTGTTTCCTTGAGTGGTTTCTGTATCTTTTAGATAATGTTGTGTTGTGCATTTTGTCATTGCACTTTCTTAGATTCTGAGGATAACTTTATGCCAACTGTCCAGTCCAGTTTCATCACTTTTTTCATTTTTTTAATTCATATTTTGTTTCAGTCCATTTGCTGGAGGGACTTGATGGTGAAACCAGACCACGCTAGAATATTTATCTTATGATGGCGGCAAGTATAACTACCCTATTAGTATTCTTACCAGCATAATTTTTATTATCACTCATTACTCACCATTTTTGGAGCGGGGGCACAGCAGTTGGCCACCTTGCAGCAGTACGCAGCCAAAGTGCCAGAGATGGCAAACAGAGCCACCTGAATGATTATGCTCTCAGCAAAAAAGTGGGAATGGGTGCTCTGCAAAGATGGAGAAAGATCGCCAGAAATGAATAACGACCAGTCAATTCATGTTTGGACCGAATGATACATGATCCGGAAACAATGCAAAAGCAACTCACGTGAATGCTATGGCAGATTTCACCATAATGCAATGTGAGGTTGTCAAAGTCGTAATGCCAGCAGTAAGAAGGTAAATCCTCCATTGCAACCAGACATAGGATCACGTTGAAGCCAGAGGCACCACAGGCCACGATCTGCATCCCCAAACAAGCCCTCAGCTGGGGAACGATCAAAGACAAACATGAAGTGAAATAAAACAAACTCTTTTGAAATGGCACAGGGCATTGACATGATAGAAGATCCCTGATAGAATCTTGGTCAGACTGAGGGCCTTGCTATGCTATGTACGTTCATGTCATTTCTGTCAGACTGGATAGAACAAAAGCGAGTGGTCTGGACAGTTCTTTTTCAGGGACAGATATGATGAGTCAAAAAAACTCAAATTGAATATGAAATGAGGCCACCCAGTATTGCAGCTATCAGCTGCTTGCATAAGCGAGAAAGGTTGTGGGTTCGATCCCAGCTCCTACTGGCTTTTTGTGTGTGTGTTTGCACTCCAAAAACATGCAGTAAGGTAAACTGGAGACTCTTAATTGTCCATGGATGTATGTGCCCTATGATGAACTGGCAACCTGTCCTGTGCATACCCTGTGAGCTGGAGATAGGCACTAGCAGACCCCCGCTGGTACCAGAGGGTATGAATGAACAAACATTATGCTGTTCCATGTTTCAGAACATCCCGAGCCTATGCAAAGTTGCTTTAGTCTTGAGTCTGAAGCTGAAGTCTTTATGGATGAGGGTTAGGGGTTACCCTTCCTCTGCTGGCAGCTCTGACCACACACAGACCGACACGTGACTTGTGTCCCACGTCGCAGTTCCTCTTTCCAGCAGAGACAAACCAGTGTGTTTCCTGTGACACTACCTGCAATAACCTCCGCTGCCCAGTGCTCGCCGTTTGCTGCCCCACTATGCTGTGACGCCCTGAACTCACCGTGGCCAGGTGGAGGTTCTGTGCTGCCACGGCCACGCTGCCGGCTATCACCACCTGTGAGGAGGACATGGGCCACACGGTCACAACAGAGGGGAAGACTGCAGGAAGAAAAGCTCATTTAAGCAAGAGAGCACAGAGGATGAGCAAGAGCAGGAGACACTACCAGGAGCCCAAAGTACTGGTAACGCCGGTTAAAGGAATGATTAACTGTTAATAATTTCACCAAACCCACTTGCATTAAATGATCATTTAGTTTTTGTCAACAAAATGTTGAAAAAATTGTGGTGTGAAAATTTTTTTTTCGTGTGTGAGAGTGTCTGGTGAGCAGCAATGCTGCCTCACAGCAAGAAGGCCCTGGCCGGTCCTTGATTCCTGACATTCTAAAAACTTAACAAACAATCGATTGATAAAAACTCTTCAACTATAGAAATAGTCCCTTGTTAATCCTTGTAAAAAAACCAAACATCATGACAAAGAGAACTCTTTCACACGACAAAGAAGCGACTCGCTCATCCACATAAGCTAAACCAGTGTCCTGCAGTGTGGCGTATTAGAAATGGAAGCTGCTGTGAGGAAGTTACAGACTGTGAAATTCCGCGTGAAGACAGGCTTGACATTGTACAGGGCCATGATCGGATGTGAATACTGATCACAGCGACCACTCTTCCTCCTGGGTTTGTGAATAGTGTTGCTTCACAGCAAGAAGATTCACCAGTTCAAACCCCAGCCCAGACCAGGAGCCTCTCTGTATAGAGTTTGTATGTTCTCCTAAGGGGCAATGGATACCTGCTCCAAAAATCCATCTCTGGGTCTTCCTCCAGTGCACATAGCGTGGAGGTCACAGGGCATTACATGTACACATACAATAACATTCACTCTCACCCTGACACCTAGGGGCAATTTAGAGTCTCTGGTCGACGTAAACGCATTTCTTGACTGTGGAAACCATTCAGACATGGGAAGAGCATGCAAACTCCAAATGGACTTTAAACAGGATTTGAACCTGCCACCCTCTTGCTGCACTCTATTAAACGTGGAATTAAAGGGAGAAATTCCCGGGTAAAGGTTCCATGTCATTGTCACACATGGCCCAAATGTGAAGCGAGTCAATGTGAGCGTACTCACCAGGAGAGATGAAATGAAGAAAGGTATGCCCATGTATCCAGAACTCAGGTCCTGGGCCAGGAACATAGCCGCACAGGTAATTTGAAACACGCTTAAGCCAGTCTGAGTGATCTGGGGCCACAGAGTACAGACAACCGGCACTTAGAATCAAACTAAAAACACATTCGCTATGCAGCTATGTGACTATTGGTTATTTTCTCCATTAATCAGTCCGTTGTTGGGTTGTTAAAAGATTACAAAGTGATACATATTGTGAAAATGCACAAAGAATTGTACTTCATTTATCAAAAACATGCTCAGATCTTCAAATCACTTGAATTTGCATTTGTATTTACAATTGAGCAGACACTTATCCAAAGTGACTTACAGACAGAAAAACAAGCTCCATCACAAGCAAATCAACCTCCATCACAACAGGATTATATTAGTTCATAATTTGTCAGTTCTTCAACTAGGGCTTGATGCTACAATATGCACACACACACACACACACACACACACACACACACACAGAAAGAGTACCCCCAGGGCTTTGGGCTCAGCCTCCAGGTATTTCTGTTTCCGGTGGACGTCCCTCTGGAAGGTGACAGCGACCAGTGGGCTCTGACCTGCGCCGGTGCCCTCCTCCACAAGTGCTCCCTCATCTGAAACAGCCAGAGACATACTCTTCACGTCACCCTGTGCCGATACATCGGAGCAAGCAAAGAAAAGCACTGCAGTGCCCAGCGGAAGCCGCTCTCGCAGCATCTGGATTCCATCAGCCCAGACAAACAGCTCAGAGCTGCAGCCAGACCCAACTCTTCCTTGCTCTCTGTCTTTCTGTGTGAACTACCGCAACACTCTCAGCCCCAGACAGAGTTCTTCTGTTCCTGGAGCTGAGAGTGTTGTGGTCCTACCTGCCATGCTCATTTTGGCTTCTGTCCTCCCCTGCAGGTCTCTTTCCTGTGCTGAACCTCTCTTTCTGCTGCTCCCAGACTGCAGATCGGAAGTTTTGCAACAACTTTGTGGACGACGGATTTTGGAGTCCCGCCCCTGCTGGTGCAACATGACTCCTGCTACACATTTCTCATGCCTACAAGGAGGGGTTTTGTGTCTTTCAGCAAAAAAACTGTGCTGCAACACACCATCCATATTCCACCAATTCACACACGGGGCAACTTGCATGGTGCACCTGCTTTACCAAGCTTTAACAATTTACACACATTCACGCGCTGATCTTAGGTGGGTTGATGTGGGTTACAGCAAGCTGGGATCAAACCACCGGCCTTCTGATCTGTGGATTACTGATTACTTTGGAGAAACTCATTGTCTTTGGTGCTGCTCTGTGGACTCATTATCATATTCAGCCTCAGAAAACCTTTTCTTCCGCGGAAAAATGCGGCACCCCTCGCATGCTCCCTGATTCCTGCCTGCAACCTTCTTGTATCAGATCTGCTCCCCTTCCATTCCCGGGTGCTTCTCTTCCACTTCCTCTTGTTGCTGCATTCGCAACTACATTTCTGTCAGTTTTCTTTGTTAGCTTTAATGTCAGTTCCTGGTCAAAAAATGAGAGACGAAGGGGAGGCAGTTGTTTTGTAAAAATGGCGGCAGGCCACACAATGATGACACGATGTTGTGACTCTTCAGAAAAAAACAACACACCCAGCCTTATTTAGCTTGGCTTGGCCCAGCAGGCGAGCAGATACTACAAAAACAGTACTGGGTTAAACATTCCAGACGATGAAAACACGCAAGAGGCCAGGTCGAGTCGAGCAGAGTCGAGCTGGTACCACATAGCGGAAACGGGGCATCCGGGCCCAGGTTTATCCAAAATATCACACTGGAATACAAAGTGAGATTCATCCCAAGGTGCACAAACAAACGCATTAGTGCTCCTGCTGCTAAGTCCACATTGTCGTCCCCACAGTGGAATCACAACCCTTTGCATGAACCCCACACCAGACACAACCCCAAACATTGTTAGTCACAGTTGAAAGCTATGTTAAACAGAAGTGTTTTTAAAGTAGACTTGAAGAGAGTTGCTGAGAGTTGAGAGGGAGTTCCAGATCATGAATGCGGCAAAACTGAAGACCCACTCCCCAATGGGGCGGGGGCATGAGTGGGGAATGGAGAGCTGGCTGGAGTCAGCGGAGCACAGAGTCTGGGTTGGGGTGTAGGGATGGAGGAGGTCAGACAGGTACTTGGGGGCCAGGCCATGGAGGGACTAGGATTTGAGGACTAGGATTTTCATATTCGAAGAGTACCCTAGTGAGTTCTATACATACCAGGGTCTGTCCAGGGTTTTGTTAGTAACCCCATAGAGGACAATAGTTTGCAATAGTGTAACCAGGCAGAGACGAAGGATTGGATGAGTCTCTCTGCTACTGAGTCGGTGAGTGATGGGTTAGGGTTAGGGTTAATGTTGGTTGGGACCAAACGTGACGTGGTCCTCGGGCCTTAAGGTGGGTACTGAAACCCACAGTTTCCAAGGAGAAAAACTACCCTGTAGAAAATACCATTTCCTGATCCAGTAACACACATCAGAGACATCTGTTTTTGATAAGACATGTTTTATTTAATCCATAGTTGTTAGTTACAGGTGTAAAGTATTGAACAGTGAAACATTTTAAGGTATTCACAATCACAGTGATGAGGATGTGAACAAAATACTTTCCAGAACGTTGTGATTTCATTTATTTCAAAGGCAGCAAGATACAAGCGTGCTTGTTTTCTCTATGGTTTTGTGATGAGCACCTACGCAAGCATGACAATGTTTAGCTGTCTCTCTCATGAAAAGGGACAATCTTATGAAAATATTAATTCATGGGTCACAGAGAGTCATTTTGTGATTCTTAATATCAGGTATAGAGTATGTTGGGATAAACTGCATAATCACCTATCCAGCAGAAACAAAGCAACGCTGCAAACAGGATACGTCTGCGGTCGTATTTGCCGTAACGTTTCACGCTATTTATTGTGAGAGACAGTGAAGAGGTTTACCATGGCCTTATCGAATAACACCGGTCTGCTCCTGGCCATCACATTCTCCCAACCATACCACCCCACCTCCACAATAATTAGGTGTTTCGGGAGCTGATTAAAGCTCACAGAGGTTTAGGCCAGGGAATACATCCTGGACAGGTCTCCAGTCCATCACAGGGCACGTACGCAGAGCATTCACCCTCACGCCTAGAGGCAGTTGACAGTCCCCAGATGATCCAAACATGATAGGAATGATGGAACTGGAGTACTTGGAGAAAACCCAAATGTTTATTTTATTTTATTTAATCTCTATTTTACCAGGTGAGTCTCATTGAGATATATATATCACTTTTCCAAGAGAGACCTGGCCAAGATGGCAGGACAAATAGTTTCACATAAAAGACATGAAGCAACCAAGACATTAAAAACACAAATCCAGACCAGAAAGAACTAATCATAACATTTGCACATATGGATGGACTCGTTCTATGGCTTTCACAAAACCTGTAAAATCATCAAAGGACATTAGATGCTGTAGCGATGAGTTTTCTGTAAATCATTCCAAGGAGAGGGTGCAGAAAACATGAAGACCTTTTTAAAGAGGTCTGTCTGGGGTTGAGGTCCATTCAATAAAACATAATGATGTGACCTTAAACCACGAGTGCTCTGTTCAAAAAGAAATAAGTTCAGAAATGTAACATGGTAGCTTGCCAATTAAGGCCTTATGCAAACAGATATAAAGGTGAGTAAGTCTATGGACTGACAGAGAGGGCAGGTTCACTTTTCAAGTGTGCAGCAATGAGTGAGGGGTCTGGAGTTTGGAACAAGACTTGTTCTTAAGAAGAAACCAAGTTTCAGTTTTAGCTTTTTTTTTTTTTTACTAGGTTCTGCATGTGGCTGAAAAGAAAGATGGTAAGGCCAGACTCCTTCTTCCTTGAATTTGAAAAAAAAACCCCAAAAAACCCAAAACATTGATTTGGTCTTTTCAGCATTAAGAACCAGTTTAAGTTGATACAGCTGTGCTTGCACTTTGTCAAAAGTACTTTGCAAATACTCCGATGCCTTCTTAACAGTAGCCATAAAGCAGTAGATAACTGTGTCATCTGCATGAATATGGAAAGATGCATGCTGGACGTTCTCTCCCAGACAGTGGAATAGTAGGGGTTCTAAACCCGCACCCCTGTGGGACCCATTTACAGGCTGATGCACACACATACATAGGGGTAACATGCTACCGTGTTACCAAGTCCACTCAGGCCCTCAGTCAGACCAAAAGTTTGGATTTTTAGATTCTGTTCTAAAGAGTAAATTTCCATCCCTGGTGAACATATAGATGCATTTAAATGTATTCTACGTGGCTTTGTTCTCAACTTCAGCCTAGTTCCTTTCTCTGTCGGTGTTAGTACGAAGATGCTGATTAGTGCAGCGCTGAGTAGCGGGCGTGTGCAGCTGTACACCTGTGTTCTGCCTTCATCCACACTCTGGCTCATCACTGCTGGACGGGTGGAGCCTGGACAGTGATCACTGGCTGCCAGGGACACAGACAAGAACGAATTGAAATCATAGAGCAAGAGACTTAAAGTAAAAGCTGGGGAAGTCCTGTTCTTCCTAAACACTCTCTCTCTCTCTCTCTCTCTCTCTCTCGCTCTCTTTCTCTTTCTCTCTCTCTCTCTCTCTATGTATGTATATATATATATACACACACACACACACATATATATACATATTTAATATGACATTACATTGCCTATACTCAAACAAACATGAAATGTAATAAAATAAATATAAAGCCTATAGTTAGACCTTAAGTCTTAGATATGTTGTTATAGGTTGAGATCGCTGGGGGTCGCCCTGGTACAATGAGGGTCTGCGGAAATCTCAAGTCACATGGGCTTGAACAGTCCATGTATATTTCCAACTACCAACAGAAAATGATAAAGGGGAGCCCCAACATGGTGTCAAAGGATTCATGTGCTGTTCCAACCACCAAAGGAAAGCCACTCTGAGGGGCAAAAGAGTTCACAGGCTTATCAGTAGGCAGATCATTGCCAGTGTGTCGTAGATGTGTGGTAAGACTGGCATAGGCATGTAGTTTGCTTGTCACCAAGACATAGTAGGCAGGTAGCTAGCAACTAGCTGACCAAGCTTCGAGTGGTAGATTTATGACTAGAGAAGGTATAAAGGAACATATCACCCCTGCTGAAGATCAGTCTGGTTGGGAACAGGCTCAGGTTTACGTCACGCTAAATTCAACTGCATCAAACTCTGGTTATCGTAATGCTTCGTTGAACACGGGACGGCAAGTCATTCCTGAGAAGAACTATTTCATGATGTTTGTGTCAGAAATTCCAGTTTCATATTGGCCCCAGACCTGGACTCCCTGTTTGACACAACTGTCCCAAACACAAGGGTTGCCCTGGTGAGAAGCATGCCTCCCTTGTTTGTTTCCTTGAGTGGTTTCTTAATCTATTAGATCATATTATATTGTGTATTTTTAACTTATATTTTCTTGCAGCGCATGTATACCTTTGGGATTTCGTCCCTCTTTGATTTGCCGATGCCCATTCAGCGAATATTTGTTACTTTGCAGCAATGTAATTCCCAAACTGTGGGATGAATACAACAATTTCTATCTGATGTACCCAGTCATACAAGTAGCCTTCATGGTGAAACCAGACCAGAATGTTTGTCTTATGAAGTATAACTACCATGTTAGTATTATTATCAGTATAATCTATATTATGACTAATTACTCACCATTTTTGGAGCAGGGGCACAGCAGTTGGCCACCTTGCAGCAGTACGCAGCCAAAGTGCCAGCGATGGCAAACAGAGCCACCTGAATGACTATACTCTCAGCAAAAAAGTGGGAATGGGTGCTCTGCAAAGATGGAGAAAGATTGCCAGAATTCATGTTTGGACTGAATGACTTTAGAGACATTAAAATGCAGATTTCTTTCTTCCTCAATGCAGAAACAGACACTGCACCGTGCCATCACTTCGCTACGCTTTAAATGACAGTGTCGAATGTATATGATCCGGAAACAATGCAAGCACAACGTACGCCAATGTTATGGCAGATTTCACCATAATGTAACGTGAGGTTGTCAAAGTCGTAATGCCAGCAGTAAAAAGGTGGCTCCTCCATGGCGATGATGTTTAAGACCATGTTGAAGCCAGAGGCACCACAGGCCACAATCTGCATCCCCAAACAAGCCCTCAGCTGGGGAAAGATCAAAGAGGAATATGAATGAGAGTACAAATAATTTAAAATGACGTAGGGCCCCTATGTGCTACGTAGGGCACATAGGGACAGCATGTAGTCGGTAATGAAACATGGTCATGCCGGTAGAACAAAATAATTTGGGGGGGCGGGGCGAGAAATATGATGACATGAACTTTCAACTTCAATAGGATTCAAACAAATGTTCAAAGCAAGCAGTAAAGAGACTTTCATGTCTTTTGTACTAATGACATCTGGTGTAAAAGGTACTACAGCTTTCATCGTGTATTTGCTGCTGTCTGCCGCCCCTGCTAGCTGCTCCGACCACTGACACGTGACTCGTGTCCCTGTCGCAGTTCCTCTTTCCAGCAGAGACAAACCAGTGTGTTTCCTGTGACACTCCCTGCAGTAACCTCCGCTGCCCAGTGCTCGCCGTTTGCTGCTCCACTATGCTGTGACGCCCTGAACTCACCGTGGCTAGGTGGAGGTTCTGTGCTGCCACGGCCACGCTGCCAGCTATCACCACCTGTGAGGAGGACACGGGCCACATGGTCACAACAGAGGGGAAGACAAGACAGGAAGAAAAGCTCATTTAAGCAAGAGAGCACAGAGGATGAGCAAGTCAGGAGACACTACCAGGAGCCCAAAGTACCGGTAACGCCGGTCAAAGGAATGATAAACTGTCCACCACCAAATCCACCTGTAGAAACTGATTAAGTGATTTGACAACTGTAACTATTTTTCACTTTTTACGATTACCGGTTGACACAGGTGCTGGTGAATGGCAGTGAGAGAGTAAACGAGAGAGTAATGAGACCATGCAAGAGGGCTCAGAGTCTAACAATACCGGAGGTAAATCGTTGCCCTTTTTTGAAATGCTTGTAACATGTTGCTGACAATCTAAATGCTACACGCTAGGCCCCATGCAAACCGGCGATATGCGAGTCCTAACGCTAACTGAAACTAATAAAACATTTTTTTAAAAGAAGAGTCCGTTTCCTTTGATTCATTTTTATATGATGGAGGCATCCACATTCTGCTTAGGACTCTGGGCTTCGGAAATGCAGAAAATAGGGGGCAAATCAACTATATATATGATACCTATAATATAAAGTTCTGAGTAATGAATGTTCAAGGAAGGTTTAGGAACTTTAGGGACGAAATGTTTCTGGAATTTTTGGTGGAAACACCACTATATTGTCACTCATGGTCCGGGGTAAATGTGAGCGTGCTCACCAGGAGAGATGAAATGAAGAAAGGTATGGCCATGTGCTCATACACATGACTCAGGTCCTGGGCCAGGAACATAGCCACACAGGTGATCTGAAACACACTTAGGCCAATCTGAGTGATCTGCGGCCACAGAGCACAAACAGAAACTGAGAGTCAAACCAACAAAACATTAGCCATGCAGTCTATCAGTTACTTTCTCCATTAATCAAGTAGTTAAGTCTGTAGTAGGTCATAAAGTGGCACAAATTACACGCACACACACACACACACACACACACACAGAAAGAGTACCCCCAGGGCTTTGGGCTCAGCCTCCAGGTACTTCTGTTTCCGGTGGACATTCCTCTGGAAGGTGACAGCGACCAGTGGGCTCTGACCTGCGCCGGTGCCCTCCTCCACAAGTGCTCCCTCATCTGAAACAGCCAGAGACATGCTCTTCACGTCACCCTGTGCCGATACATCGGAGCAAGCAAAGAAAAGCACTGCAGTGCCCAGCGGAAGTCGCTCTCGCAGCATCTGGATTCCATCAGCCCAGACAAACAGCTCAGAGCTGCAGCCAGACCCAACTCTTCCTTGCTCTCTGTCTTTCTGTGTGAACTACCGTAACACTCTCAGCTCTCAGACACAGTTATCTGTCCTACCTGCCATGCTAATATTGGCTTCTGTCTTCCTCTGCAGGCCTCTTTCCTGTGCTGAGCGCCTCTTTCTGCTGTATTGCAAGTATTGCAGTATTGCAACAACTTTTTGGATCATGGATGTCCCGCCCCTGCTTGTGCAACACGACTCTTTTTCCTGTCCACAAGAGGGGGGTGGGGGTTTACAGGGCTGTGACAGTTGGATTGACGGCTCCAACTTCCGTTATCTTTCAGGACAAAACACTCTGTGCTGTAACTCTAACATCTGGACTGATACTGTAATGTAACAGAGTGCGCTTAACAAGGTGGCACCTGTACCATGGTAATGGTGAATAGGATTAGTACATAGAGCCTCTCTAACCACTCAAAGCATAGACATAAGTTACATCCACCCACTTGCACACTGGCCACAAAGGCTAACTTACATGCTCCACGTGTTTAACATACATTCGCACACTGTTTGGGATTCAGCAATTTAGCTGTTCATCACACCTGCTTTCCACCCACTGGAGGGTTACGGGGGTCTGCCGGTGCCTGTCTCCAGCTCGCCCAGGGCAACAGGCAAGGAATACACCCTGAACAGATCACCGGGGAACAGAAAAACCTTTGAGCTTGTACCGGCCCTTACCTCTTATCACAGGTGCTGCTGATTACCGGTGAGGCCGTGATTTGCTGAAAAAGACTGAACTTCCTTGGTTAGGGTGTGCTCCCATTCTGGATCCACCCTGTGGCTTTTGCTCTTCCTCCAGGTGGAAATCCAGTCCTTATGCCTTTCTGCCCTTCTAAAGATGAAGTTGCAGTCACTGGCTACTCCACTGTGCTGTTGAGTTTGCGGAAGGTGACTTCTGCTCTTGACAACTGACGCCCGCACACCGAGCTGTTGCCCCTGGGGTTTCATCGGTTAAACCAGGCTCCATTTGTGGACTTTTTTTCAAGAGGACGAGGAGCTGGATCCATCTGCTCTCAGTTTGACGGCGAAAGTCGCGTCTGCTCTTTCCAGATTGAATACAGTGTTGTGAAATATATTCCGGAACGCCTGTCCAACAGCAGTTGAGAACTTTCTTACAGTTTCTTACCGTTTCATCACTCAACACATCGTGTTTTTTCTTGGTCTCTTTCACTGCAACATTCATTGTGAATATTAGGAAAAATCATGCTATAAGGAAATGAGGTGAATGAGGTACCTCCACTGAAGTTGACACTGCTGGTGGCCAGGGATCTTCATAGAGCCCTGTGTACATTCATTTCACAACATGTTTAAGAGCAGCTAATCGATTTCATGGCAGAATTGAGGGCGGCAATATCACGTGGCTTTTCACAAGTCTAGCCTGAGACCACGTCGAATTTGGTGGAGACGAGGATGTCTGAGTGATGGCAAAGTGATAGATTACACGTAAAAGCTGGTGAACAGGTACGAAATGAGCACACCAGGTTATGACTTGTTGGGAGTTCACATGTGGGCAGTATCAGCATGACGCTCAATGCTTATGACACCACCATAGGTTCATAACAGTGCATAATAGTAGTATGCCCTGCAAGCAATGTCTTCCAAATCTATTGCAGTGTACATGTCAAGTTGGTTAAAAACCAAACCATAATCGTCTAAAAGTTTCAACACCAGACTTACAGAATTACGAATGCGTGATTAAGATCGACAAACGTGCACCTCACATTGGCCACAGAAGCAGCACTTCGAACTCACACAGACGCAGGAATGTATCAGCATTTATTGGCACTGGGTGGCAATGAAAGGTGAACGTACTCCCAGAGTGCATAGACTGGACCTAGCCCTAAGACAAGCTGCTCAACCCTCCTTGACACCTTTTACTAACAAGTGCACACATCATTGTTCCCGGTAAGTAATTCAAGTCAGTGACCAAAAAAAAAACATATCATAGTTTGGGTGCACTGGTTTACTGCACTTCTCTGCTCAAACTATAACCCTGCCTCTCATGCTACAGCAGAGTAGCCATTTTATCTTTAAACTCGGAGACGGCGGCTGAGAAAAAGAGTTGGCTATGGTTACTTTTATTACCATACAAAAATTAATTTAACAGTTTTTACAAGTACATTCTCACTTTTGGCTTTTTAGACCAACACAGGCAAAGAAACCAGCCGATGCGGCACATGCAATACGATCGACAGCTCCAGGACTAAGCGGTGGACTGATTTCTCAAAAGCATGATGTTTGTTTGTCATGTGCAATAGTCCCTTTAAGATACTATGATAGACAGAATGTGGCGGGTGTAGAAGAATAGTGGCATTTTTATAAAAACACAACATCTACATATAGTATAAAAATAGGACAAAAAAGTAATCAGGACAGCAATCAGTGCAATAGTTGTTGACAAGGTAAAAAAATCATCCCTCATGAAGCATCCTTTGAATTTCCCTTTCGTAATGATTAGCAATGCAATCACACTGTGCATTATGAGCCGTGAAGCTGGTGACGGGTTGCTTTCCTTTACAGAAGCAGAATTCCCCTGGAGAGTTAAGGCGATTGGATGGAAGCAGTAATAAAAATGTCACTCGACGGCGGAGGGCACATTCATCTGGGCCAGGCGCGCGCTCGCACAGCTTTGCGTCGCACCGAGTCGAAGAGGCCTGCCTTCGCGGTGAGACTAATCAATGGATCCAACGTCGGAGACCCTTCTTAAAAGCTGGATTTAAATAAAAAAAAAATGAAAGAAAATCACGCCACAATCACCAGCACTGAACCCCTCCCTGGCTGTCACTGAGAAACAAATACGATGAACAGATCCTGCACATCCACTTTTGGTCAGTTTTTTTAAGAGGTGTCGTCAAGATTACTCGCGTCCCGTCACACTCTTACTCATGCCCTTATGATTTTGTCTTACTCTATGGGATGGACATTCTCACATACAAAGACGGACGTGCCACTCGAATAATGATTAAAATTCTTTGGTTTTAAGAATCTAACCAATCATGTTGGTGTTAGTGAGGTTTAATTTGCGCATATGCTTTTTAATTCAATGATGATTCGAATTAAGATGAATCCTCAGTTTATCAGAAATCCACCTCATTGTGGAGATTAACCCTATTGATCCCTAACCACAACCCCTGAAAAGCAACATGGAGTTTGACACGCAAGATTTCTTCAATGCCTTTAAAAGCTATTTTGAGACTTTTTGAAATTCAACTACTGACACAATTGGATTCACCCCATCGTATTAGTTTTTCTATCATTCAGTTTCATAGTTGAATCGTGGTATGGTGCAGCACGTGTAACGAGTGGATCAATTGATTATTAACAAACGCTTTCAAGTGGCACACTCAAACCTCAGTGTGTGGTACCCCCTTTCACTCAAACACCTCAGGCCCCTCATTGACCACTGGTTGACCCCCCCCCCCCCGACCCCTCACAGGGTCTGATATCCGCCGGTCCTCCTCCTGCGACCCAGCAGGTAGGCGATCACCACCACCACAATCAACACCAGCAGCGTCACCCCCACTGCTATGGCGACGCGGTAGTCATTCTTGTCTGCGGCACAAGGGTCAGCTGGAAAACACACAAAAGACACATCTCACTCTTTACTCCTAACATCCATCCATCCATCCATCATACTAGTGGCACGGTAACCAGTGGCGTTGCCAGTGTTTGCAGGTTGTCCCAGCTCACATAGGGCGAAGGCAGGGAACACAACCTGGAATACAGGGAAGCCATACAACAATGGACCTCTCAAACCTCACGAAGCCCCGCAACGCACCAGGGTGCTACTATAACACATGAAATGATGAATTACCTTCATCTA
This sequence comes from Karalla daura, assembly GCA_029224185.1. NCBI lineage: Eukaryota > Metazoa > Chordata > Actinopteri > Chaetodontiformes > Leiognathidae > Karalla > Karalla daura. Next base: position 810,722 of record CM055210.1, on the reverse strand, counting down.
ATGTTAGCAGAGCAAATGATATATGATATATGAGAAAATATCATGAAGTGTGATGATGTGTGGACATTTTTCATCATTTTTTCAATATATTATAACCAAATCAACTTACTGATTAATAAAAAAAACATGTTTATAAATAAAAAAAACCTCTTCTGTCTTTAACATAGAAGTGAATTTCTCCATTTTTGATTTTCGGCACAAAACAAAGCGCACACCAAAGCAAACAAACGACTTAGTTTCAGCAAACAACTGCATAGGTGAAGGCTCGTGACAACATCATCCTGCTTATTCAATCTTGTGACAAAAGATGAAGTCATCAGATAGCGAGTTAGACAGAAGATCAATATAACCTGTGATTGCCCTTTGCGGTCGTCTAATTACTCATTTAAAAGTGCATACTGTGAACACATCCACTGCTGGTGAATGGGGGTTAGGGTTAAACTAGCTTATTGTTCTCTGTACTCTGCCTCTGTATCTGGGCCAGGGCACACCACTGAAAACATCTTATCACACAGAGGTAAACCGGCCTCTCCTGTTCTGCAGGAGGCATGTGATTGTGCCAACACTGACAACCATGTGATCACACTGTGATTAACTGGTGCGGAGATATTACAGTAAAGACAGGAGGGCCGTTTCCTTTAAAGCAATCAAAACAACAATTTTTAAATTCTTTGCTATATGCACATCGGATGGCATTTTTGGTTACTTTTCAATGTCGTCAAATGCAACCGTTTTTATGAGACGATCTTTTGTCTTTGTAGAAAAGTAGCTGACAGCTGTCAGAAGAGGATAGAGCCGCATATTTCCTTTTGAAACAGCAGAGTAGAGTTACAACAAATAGCTTCAGCAGTGGACATTAAAAACGTAGCTTCAGAATTTGTATATGTAAATGTCCTGAGTTATTCGTTTCCTTGTTCTGATGTTGATCTGACCTTGGGCCATCATTGGGCATACTTGCAAACTTACAATCTAAATCCAACGATGCATCCAATGCAATGCATCTTTTAACAAGCTCCATTTTTCCACACTCACGTGTGCCAAATCCGTTGCTCTTCGTCAAATTGAAGGCCTGCATCTGGTCCTGAGTGACGTCCAGGTACAAACCATCGCCCATGTAGAGTGACTCGCTCTTGCAAGAGTAGGAGTGTCCCACCCTTGCAGGGAAGAGGTGCACCGATTTGTTGTTGGCAGAGTAAGAGCCACCTGCAACAGTCAAACAAAGCAAAACACAAACACGGGCGCAATGAGATCGAGCGCTCATGATGAGGGTTGGATATAAACTTGCTCGACGGCATTGCACTGAAGGTAGGTTCGCTGTTCCCAGCACCATGTGCTTCACAGTGACACTTTTGAACCGAGGCGATGACACCGAAACAAGGAAGTTCTTAGCTCTCAAACAATGTTGCGTTGTTCAAACTCAATTGCAAACACGCAAACACCGGCAGTTCTGCACATGCAGTGACCTCATTAGCAATTAGACATTTGAATATGGTCATTTTTGGCAGGAGACAACAGGTGACTAACAGGTAGGAATGGAGGTAAAACGCCAGTGTCCCAAACGTACCTTTTGTGCTGAATGGGTAAGTGAGACGGAACGACAAAGCTTCGACATAGACGGAGCTCTCGGTGGAGTTCTGAGGATGGAAACAAAAGAAGGACACATGTTCTCCTCATCCAGAGTAACGCTGTTTGGCATTCACAGTGCCACATGACAGACACTGCTATAAACAAAATAAACAACAGTTTCGTTCAAAGTTTCTTCTCTTTGTCTCGCTCACACACGCACGTACGCACGTACGCACACACACACACACACACACACACACACACACACACACACTCTTCTTCAGTTAGTTATTCCCTAGTTCATAGCAGATTCAATGAGCAAACCCTGGAGTCAATTAAAGATTCAAAAGAATTCAAACTCAATGTCCAGAGTGGAAGGAAACTGGAATGACAATGAACTACTTGGGCATTTACCTCATGAAACACATTAACTGACTTCCTTTTTTTTGACACTTCTCAGATTCCAGTTTCCAAGAGAGGTGAAATGTCACCACATTATTAGGCATTCAAAGACTGAATGAGTTGGCTAGGTTCACTTCAAAACATCTTAACGACCAAGCTTTCTTTGAAAAATCTCAAATTAGTGCGAGTAGGTAAGACGTCGTAGTACTGACTACAAAGACCAGGGCTGACGTGCCTCCAGACTGCATTATGCCTCTATCTAAACACGTGGAACGTCTCTTAATTTGGGAAATCAGAAGCACCTTGTTGAAAATGAAGGTGATGAAGCCCTCCTTAAAGGTGAGGGTAAGGTTGCCTTTGTTGTCCTTACAACCTCCCAGCGGTGTGGTTTCTTTCGGCTGAACTTCGAAAGACCCATTGGCCTGCAAGGTAAACACAGGGATGGTCAGGTGGCATTAGAGGACGCTTATTCTGCACACAGCATCTTATCTGGTGAGTAGAATTACTCATTATCATATGGTACAAAGATGACACTCTCAAAACCCTCTATGGTCATCAACTACGCTTCATAGAGGAAATGAAAACTGGTGCAAAAAGGTTTTCTCAATTCCTCAAAATAGATGGCTGACTTGTGAGCACTGAGTCACGCTCCCATGCGGAGCACACCCAAGCTCCGCATGGCGGATTAACTGCACCGGCACAGGTAGACAAAACTGTTCGAAGCTGCAAACACACCACAAACGCATGACCTCTCTGGACCCGCATCGAGTGGCACCAACCTTTGGAGTCGCCAGCCGGATCTGCAGAGCCACGTCGGCACGCAAGCACATCTTTCCGTCTGTGAAATTTGCGCTGTAGTGTCCTACAGTCTTGTTGGCCAGAGGGGTGGGTGTAGGGGCGGCTGTAGTGGTGGTTGCAGCTGTGGTGGTGGTTGTAGGCTTGGCGGGGGTGGTGGTTGTAGGCTTGGCGGGGGTGGTGGTTGTAGGTTTGGCAGGGGTGGTGGTTGTAGGCTTGGCGGGGGTGGTGGTTGTAGGTTTGGCGGGGGTGGTGGTCGTAGGCTTGGCGGGGGTGGTGGTTGTAGGTTTGGCGGGGGTGGTTGTAGGTTTGGGGGGTGTGGTGGTTGTAGGTTTGGCGGGTGTGGTGGTTGTAGGTTTGGGTTGGGCGCCTGTAGTAAACTCATCTGGAGCAGACATGGTTGCAGAGGGCTTGGTTTTTGATTGAGGTTTCGCCAGTGCTTTGGATGAAAAGAGACAGTGAAATACATGATAAGAGAAGATCACTTCTGCAAATATGAGTTCCTACACATGCTTAGCACATCTGCAATTTCACAGAATTGTCAAGACACTACAATGTCTGCACTTTTACCAGTTTAAATGTATCTGTTGGGTCATATGGGTTGATAGTAAAACTGCACATCAACAAACCTATCCTATGGATTCTTTAAGATTTATTAAAGGACAATAAGACTGCTAATACCATTTGAGTGAAGCTTTTGGACACAACATAACTTTACCCATTGTTTACATAAAAATACTGATAAATGGAGATGCACCAAATGCTGATTTTAGTAGTTGACTATTCTGTCTTTGGTCTATGAAGTGTTCTCAATTAATCACATTTTGAACAAGTCCTCAAACACTTTGTTTTGTCCACAGCCCGCACGGCGTTTGCTGTCAGCTTAAAGAAACCAGAAAAAAATGACACTTTTCACCTGCTGTGATGATCAGTGCGGCATTAGGATTTGTTGACCGGACAACTGATGTTTGACCTGCGCGGAGCTCCAAACAAACACGGTGAAACGGCCGGGTTGGGTAGCCTGGCTGCTTTTCATACTTACATAAGCTGAGCACCGTGTGGCCTTAGAGCGCACAGGTCCGCGGGACTTTTTATGGCCCTGATGTGCTTATAAGATCGCTGCGTGGTCTCTCAAGTTCAGCAAATGCTTATCAGAGCGGCCCAGTTTCAAATTCAGATAAAACAGGTAGGCCAGGCTGCCCTGAACACGCCAGCAAGGGATATTACGGCAGGCAGACAGTGCAAACACACACTCTGACCTCCAGATAGTGGTGATCATTAACCCTTGCGTGGCGTCCAGCGCCAGTTTCAGTGTAACGTTATGAAAAATGACACAGTTCAGTAGAATTTCGAGCCCAAACTAAAGAAAAGTAGCACTATAATATCGAGGTATGATATACCAGTGGTTTAAGGTCAATTACCATCACCTTCCTTAATCACTTCGTAGATACCGCTTGTGGATGGAAATCTTTTTTTTTTTTTTTCGATGAATTGTTATTTCGGTGTTCAATCAAAAACGTAAAGTGACAGCGACTGAACACACGACCGACGCAGCTGCGAAGCGCTACGGTCGAACGGTTCTGTTTGGTTACGCAGCCGACGTGAGCGAAACGAAGCGGGGTGTTGTTGATGAGCGTCGCGCACACAGAAGTCGGGGCGATCTCCAACTCTGCACGCAGTTCGGGTTTCAGCGAGGCGCACACTCATCGTGCCCTCAGACATGTGACTCAGACCCGAATCGAAAGACTGCGGAAATCTCTGTTCCCCAAACCATCCAGGAAGTCGCTGAGATGTCTCATAAATAAAAGAATAAATAAAACAAAAACAGCGTATATTTCATGAGCGCGGCGAATAAAGACGGCGGAGGCGCTTGAGAGTAAAACTCCAGAGACAGAAAACTGACACCGAACTGTTAAACCCCCCCCCCCCAGGTGGAGCGGCAGCAGACGGTAGTCGGACCAGAAGAGTTGGACCTTCCTCTCCACAGCTGGACGGGCTCCAGCTGTCGGAGCGGCGCTCTTTTACCTGCCACGGCGCAGCAGCCCAAAAGCAGCAGCAGCAGACAGGTCCTCGGGCTCTTCGGGCTCTTCATGCTGACGGATTCGTCTCGTCTCGCCTCCTTCTTCTTCTTCTTCTTCCTCTTCCTGCGTCTTCTGACTCCGTCTGCCGCTCCTCGACGGTGACACTGCTCGCTCGGACCTGACGCAGCGCCCCGGCGTCCCCGCTGATAAACGCGCACACACGCCAAGCTGGCCGTGCGCAGCGGGCGGCGGCGGAACAGCGCCTTCTACGCAATAAAATACAACCCGGCGACCCGTGTTGGCGGAATAGTAATCAATGACACAGGTGTTGCTGCTGTCGTAAAATGTGATTTTCAGCGAAATTGGCAAAGGGGGCCCCTGCTTCCAGTCACTTATTCGATGCAGGCTGTCCCATGCCACCCCCGTGGACGTTTTATTTTGAAAGCCCCGAGGGGAAGCCTCGGCGTCCACCCTTCAACGTGAACGTCAATTTGAAATTCAACAACTGTCAGCAATATCCAGGAAACGAAACTAAAATGAGAATAGCGAGGTTGGAGGGAGGGGGGGCTCCCCTCCCGGCCTAAGGTCATGCTCCGTTCTCTTCCACATGGAAACGAAAAAGACTGTAATGTGTAATGCGACTGTAATGTGTAATGAGAAGGAAAAGTGACAGCGGTGATGGCAGGAACGGCAGCATTAGAATGTGCAGCAGGAGCAGAAGTGGTAGTTCCACTGTCCAGTGCAGTGGTATCATACAAGAAAATGGAAAGAGAAGGAATGAATCTCGGCAGAACAGTAGTAGCTTTAATGGTACGAGAATGAGCAAGAGAGGACCAATTGTAGAATCAATTATTGTAGAATATATGACTGATAATAATTGCAATGACAGTTTATAGTAATAATTGTATGTATGGAAGTAGTAAAAGAGGTCTAGGATACTAATGCTGATGCTGGTTTTAATGTTTTGGTGGTACAAGAGAAGTGCAAGTTATAGTTCTAGCAGATGAATTAGTAGTAGTTAATAGCATCACTAGCAAATGGTAAATAGGTTCTTACTTCCGGCACTTTACAGACTGTCAAAAGTCTGTCACCCTTGGGTGACAGAGGCTGGCCGGCACAATCCATCTGCTTTAACGAGTAGCTTTGACCATTCACGCACAGTCCCATCTGATAATGCAACATCAGAGGCAACCTGGGTTTCAGTACCTTGCCCAAAGGTACTTCAACATGAAGGCTGCACTGAGCTGGGGTTAAACCACCGACCTTCCAATCCATAGACGACCACACTCCCTCGGAGCAACAGTTGCCCCACAACAGTGGTACAGCAGTACTCCAGTGGCACTCCAGTTTCCTCCCACATTCCAAAAAACAGCCACGCTAGGTCGAGTGGAGACTGAAAGTTGCCCCATCTTGCCCTATTTGTCTAAAGTGCTGTGATTGCTGAGTGACAAACTGGCAACCTCTGGGTCAGATAATGAATGGGTCGTTGTTCAAATAGCAGATATTTAAGCGGCAAAAGTAAATATAAACACAAACAATTCAATCAAATGTGGAGGCGCAATAGCAGCTATGTGAAACACAGCTTTACCAGTGGAGGGAATGTTCTCGAAATCCACACAGGCTTCACAATCATCACTTTTCAAACTGTCAAATGAGATGTTTCACTGACCAGAGGCTGAGGACACCTCTTGCCCATACTGATTTCTATAAGTTTCTGTTAACTGACATCAATTCATAAGTGTTTGTATCAGTAGTCACAATAAGTGGCTAACACCAATTAGTTGGTCAGAAGTCATAGCAGTAAATGTGTTCAGTTAGTTATCAGTAGACAGAACACCAGGGATATTTCCTGTGTCATGCAAAAAGAGGAAGTCAGTTGTTTCCCCTACACGCACTTGTAAGCATGTGATTTACTGCACCGCTCTTGGATTTGGAGCCTGTTTCACAATGACCAGCCTACAGAATCATACAGCTGTAATCAGGATATCTTCTCACCTCAAGCTTGTGACTCGTTTTCTGTCAGCTCTTCTGACGGCCACATTCTTTTATCCCATTCACTGCCAGATAAACAAACACACACGCAGACACACACAACCACCCACACACACACACACGCACCACAAATATACAGTCAGAGTGAAGGGATAGGCAGAAACCGCATAAAAACTGAATTTACCAAAAATGACATTGAAAAAAATAACATAATGAATCTATATGATGATGATGATAAGATGGTGAAAGATGGCGTGGCTTTCTATGGGTGTATTTGAGAGTGTGTATATACTTGTGAGGATACAAACGTGGATTCATGGACAAATCCATCGATAGAGAAACATGGTAATACAGTCTGAAGTGCCTTTTGATACATTTAAGAAAAACTTGAACTTTAGAAAAAAATGTCTTCCTTCTCTGAGGCCAGGCAGAAATAATAATCATAAAATTAGGAAATATTAAAACAAATCTTATTTGAACTGAAATTGTATCTGCGTCAACATCGAAATTGTGATACTTAAGTTTTATTAACTTTAAGTATTTGATGGATTATAGTTCCTGGTGTAAGCAAGGAATTATGTTCTGTAAGTAATCTTATATAGCAGGAGAACAAACTGAAACTGAACTGCTGATCACTTCGGGAGTCATAACATCGAAGGCCATTAAGGGCAACCTGGTCATAAAGCTGGATCTGGCTGTCTATTACTTCTCTAGGGAGAATCTGATTGCACAGTCTAAGCATGTGGTAAACAAGTTCCACAGCTGTGGACAGGAAGGTGCTGCAAAGGGTCATCTGCCCAAAAGTCAGTTTTTCCATTAAATTGCTAATAACGTTTTTGTATGTTTCACATTCAAATATACTTTTACAGTTTAATGTGTTTCCTACATATATAAATGTCTATTTCTTTCTTTCTTTTTTTCGATGGTAGATGTTCCCAAAGCTGCCACTAGGAGGTACGCGAGATAAAACATGTGAAGCGGTTTGGTGTGTTTTTTTAGTGGGATTTTCGGTTTGGAGTGTTGGATTTTACAACACATCAACGACGTGTAAATAAGCGTATCTATTGTAAAATGTAAAATCAAAAGTTGAGCACCAAAAGCTTTATTATCATCACCATAAAAGAATCCCATACATATGGCAACTTTCTGCCTCGACGTCACCTCTCCTTTTGCTATAAATTTGTGCTTTTACTGTGTAGCATTACTTTGAAACTTTGATACATTTGAATTGAATTCAAGTGCGAGAGTACAGTAATATGAATGTGATTATTCTGTGTTCTCATTTGAGCACTGATTCAACATGCTGCCTCTCTAAAAAAGCTTTTTGTGTTTTTTCCAAAGATGTGGGAAACTAGGGGTGCGACAACCCGGGTGGGATACAGAAGGGGGTTATAACTGCCAAAAAATTGGGGAAACGCTGCTCAATGGGAACGCTTAAGTTTTAAATGTAGGGCATAGTCTCTTTATTAGTTTATGTTTCATATTTTAACCTTATATTCTTTTCATTTTCTCTACAAATCTGCCTCTTTTGAGAAAGATCCTAGAAAGACTCTGCTTAGCACTGCTGCCCCTACAAAAAACTAAATGAAGCTTTCAGAGGCGTACAACAATAATGTATGTTCTTGTATGTGCTATATATCATATATGTGTGTAAGACTCTAGATCTGACTTTGCAATGACAAAACAGGTATTCTATTCTACAGCGTTATTTGAAGGGTATTCTGAGATTACTCAATTTAAGCAGCACATTGTATATATAAGTAATGTATTACATGTATTTATTTTGCCCCAATTCCCCCAAATTGTGTTTTTATTTACAACAGTATGAATATGATACAACAGTAACTGAAGCTTATAAAGCATCTCTATCTTAAACTATACAGTAGCTTCATTGCCTTTTCTAATGTCTAATTTGCAGTTTATCTAATGGTTTAATTTCCCGGGAAAGTCTTATGTTAATGAGGTAACTTTGGACCAATCAGAGATGCCGTAAGATCCACTGACCCTGCCTTCGATGACGACACAGAAGAGGAAACTGTACAATTCCATAAAAGGAAATTACTCCCGCATGCGCAGTGGGTTAAGTTTTGTTTGAAGTGAACTGCTGCCTGGGACTGCCTTACAAGCTGCAAAGTCGACAAGCATTTCACTAAATATTTTTCACAGTTCATCGGTATTCTCTTCGTGCCTCTATGCATCGTCGAGACGATGTTAGGCCACCACTATCCCAATGCCGACAAGTCGCAACAGCTGGTCAACTATGTGGAGGATTACCTGGAATGTGTTGAGTCTCTGCCTTTGGACATACAAAGAAATGTTTCTCTGCTTCGGGAAATTGATGCAAAGTATCAAGGTATTGTGCCTTTACCTCTTATTTCACCTCTTATTTGCGTGCAAGTGGCAAAGCTTAGTGTGACAGGCTGAGCTGAAATGGTGGAGCTGGCTCCAGCCGTGTCGCCCCTTGTTCACGTTCCTCGATATAACACTGCTATGAGCTGCCCAAATGTGGACAATTTCGCCTACAAAACCGCAAACATCTCAGCCGTCAGTCAGTCACCACTGCTCAGACACGCCGTCCTCTTGGTCGTGTGCCACCATGGTCCATAAGGATAGCAGCGAATTTAAGTATTTCTCAAGTTTACGTGTTTCTCACATGCCTATCGCGATCCGGTACAAGGCGCTTAATCAATCCTGAGTCTCACGGTCAGTTCGGCTTCGATATCGTGCTAAACCAGCGGCGTACAATGTTGAAATGTTAACTTTTTGAATAGACACACACTGCCACCCACCACGGCGCTTCCGCAGAGGATTATCGTATCAAAAACAACCCAACAACTTGGACATTTATTAAGACGTTAAACGCGTCGGTGTTTAATAGACGTTGGAGCCTCGCATTTTAGAAAGCAAAGACGTAGGAGGTCCTGGGCAGCGTTCATCGAGGCGTGAACTCTTCCCCGTGGTTAACGTTCAGGGCTGTTTTGACCGTAGCCACTCTCATTGTTGCCTGCCGTTGACGCAGGGACACCGGGGGCTCAAAAGCCGACCAAAGCGACACTTTACTGGGCGCCGACGGTGCAGAGTTGGTGCGAGGCAGGCGGGATTAGCGACCGGTCGAGTAAAGGGTTTTCTCAGGGCCAGGTCACACGGTTACCACGGCCTCCGCGAGCCTCCCAGACCCGTCCGCCGAGGACAGCGGAGCGGAGGCGAACAGCCCGTCTTCTAGGCAACTTCGTTCAACGTCCGACTGACGTCACGTCCGGTGGGTGGGATCGTACGCCACGCCCCCCTCTCTCCGAGCTCCGTACAAAAGTGGGGAAAGTACTTCAGATCTACGATGTTTACCGTTGAGGGTTGAATATGTTTTTTTTTTTAATTAATAGGTATATTTAGAAAAATGATGTTTCGAAGGGTGCGGAATATATTTTGCAAATATAATTTTCCTAAGAAACATGAGAGGTTGTCTCAATAAGATTAAGGTGTTTTGACAAGTTTGTACATTGTACCAGCCAGTAGCAGCCCGGCATTGCGGATTGTCAAGTATGGCCTCCAGGTGAGTCTGCAAGTCCTGCAACTGCTTCAGAGCACTGATTTCTGCCTACCAATACCATTGTCTGGTGTAGTCTGTCCCAGCTGGTGAAATGGCAGATCAATGAATGAAAGAATCCAATAATCAATGAAAACTTTCTTAACAAAGCACTTTTTTATGTATAGGGAAGCAGCCTAAAGTGCTTTACACGATAAAAACGCAACAACAAACAAGAAGTGCAAGCAGTTATGCTGAGGGCCAAGCCTCCCCGCGTGAGTCGGACCCATGCCCACATTCAGATGAGGGTCATACAATATGCAGTCGATGGGATTAAATCCCGACACAGTTTGTTGAAATGTGACGTGAGGAAAAAGGCTGAGGCCGCTTTCCATAACTTTTCATCACAAAGCCATTGAGATGATGCTGATCCAATGTGAAGTCGATGGGATTTAAATCCCGAGGCGGAGCACGTTGAAATGTGGTGCATAGACACCAGCAATACTTGACTACTGAGATTAAAATGGCCAACTTCCCGTTCGGTTCTGAATGTTGTATACATTATATAATATTATATAACAGAGACTTTAAACATTTCAAGGTGGCGCTTTTGAGCCATTTTGTCCAGGGACCTTGAATAACCAGGGGCCCGGAGCAAGTCTGTCCAACCTCACAGTTCGTCAGTTAGTATTATGCGTATTCTAATCATAGTGAATCATAGTGCACAACATACTAGGACTGAGGAGATAAAACCATCTCATCAGAGTTTTTTTTTTTTTTAATTGAATTGGTAACCATCAATGTCAGCTCCGACACTGCTTGATGACCCTGGACCGTAGATTCCCTGATTTGTTATTCATAGGCTGTATAGTAGTCCACCTACATTTGGACCCCCTAGCCCTCTGTTGTATGCATATACCGGAGCTTCGACAGTCAACCGACGATTGATGGATGATTGATTAATCATCCATCAGTCGTCGGTTGATTGTTGAAGCTCCGTTGAAGCTCTTGTTGAAGCTCTTAATTCTTTCCGTGATCAATGATTTTAGCACTTAAAAACATTGTTTTTCTTGAGTTATAAAGTAAAAATTCTCCCATCACAACTTCTCAAATGGGAATATATGAGTAATGTAAAAAGTCAGTGGTTTCCTATGTTTTTTATGGGGAAATTTTTTACCTCAGATTTGTTGTAAAACGACAAACAGCCTGTTTCTGGCCAAAGATAGATGACAGGTCCTAAAACGCAATCACACAGTCATTTATTCACTCCCGCATTTCAGATACAGGTATGTTAAGGCCGGCACGAGCTTCCGCGGCTCGCGGCTCGTGGCGTGGCGTGCCGCGCGCCCTGCTTCACCATGCACTACTACTTCTGCGACCATTCTTCCGAGCTCTGTAGTGTTCTTGGCCACCACACGGGGGGCGCGCCAATCGATACACAGGCCTGTCCCGCCCCCGGAGTACACGAAGGAGAACGAGATGTAAACAACTCTGATAGCTGTAGTATTGTGTTGCCACCTGTCCCGGTTTTCACGGACTGTCCCGGGAAAAAAACCCCATTCAATTCTCTCGGGACACTGAATGTCCCGGAAGAATCGTGCCTCAATGTTTGTATTTCTGTGCATTTATCTATCCTATGTGCGCAGATACGCCGCTAAATACAGCGCGCAGATGCACCGCTGTGTGTGTGTGTGTGTTTGTGTGTGTGTGTGTGTGTGTGTGTGTGTGTGTGTGTGTGTGTGTGTGTGTGTGTGAGTGAGTGAGACACAGGTAACTTAGCGTCTGTGCTATCTCTCGCCGTGAGTTTGCACAGTGGAAACCGTCTTTGTCTTTGCTGTATTATAGAGGCGGGTGGAGCAGCAGACTTCCTTAACAAGTCTTTCGTCTGAACGCGCTTCCTGGTTGTCGACGGGGCTTTAACCCCGGGACTCCGCCTACCGGTGTGGCGAGTTCGACAGGGCGCATGCGCGACCGACGCGACCAAAGCCGCGAGGTCTCAACTTTCGAGCGACGCGAAACGGGCCGCGCGGCTCGCAAAAACGCGGCAGAAGTGCTTGTGCCAGCCTTTTAAGGTGCGGCGCCTTAAAATATGACGGAAAGTACCTCCAAATAATTTGTGCACATAGTTGCGTTGTTACTCAGCGTGCCTCTCCCTCTCTCCCCGTCCCGCGCAGAGGTCCTGAAGGAGGTGGACGAGGTGTGCGAGCGGTACAAAGCCGAGCCGGACGCGGCGCTCCGGAGGCGGCTGCAGGCGCAGCTGCAGCGGGCGCTCATCCTCAGCCAGGAGCTGGGCGACGAGAAGATCCACGTGGTGACGCAGATGGCCGAGCTGGCGGAGAACCGCTCGCGCCAGATGGACTCGCACGCGCTGGGCCTGCGCGAGGCCGGCGAGGGCGAGCGGCCGGCGGCCGAGCGCCGTTCCGGCCTGGCGCAGGACGCGCCGCCGCCCGAGCGCTCCTCGGCCCGCCGGCCGCGCCGCCAGCAGCGCAGCAGCGAGAGCCGCGACCACCCGCCGGCCAACGGCGGCACCCCGACGGACGACGCCGCCGGCGCCGGCGAGGAGCCGTCGCCGGCGCCGGCGCCCCGCGAGAGGCGGTCCAAGTCGGCGAAGAAGAAGAAGCGCAAGGCGAAGGCGGAGCGCGAGGCGTCGCCGGCCGACTTCGCCATCGACCCCAACGAGCCCACCTACTGCCTGTGCGAGCAGGTGTCCTACGGCGAGATGATCGGCTGCGACAACGAGCAGTGCCCCATCGAGTGGTTCCACTTCTCCTGCGTGGGCCTGACGTACAAGCCCAAGGGCAAGTGGTACTGCCCCAGGTGCCGGGGCGACAGCGAGAAGACCATGGACAGGAGCCTGGACAAAAACAGAAAGGAGCGCAGGTCCAGGTAGTTGAGCCCCTCCCCCTCCCCCTCCCGCCCGGGGCTCCTCCAGAGCCCGAGCAGCTCCCGTCACGTCGTCAGAGCACACAAACAGAAACTTCTAGTGAAGCCGGGTCCGGGACTAGCAGTGACCGTGTGAGTGGGCGCGTGCCGCCCCACCCCCGCTCTGTCCCACGGCCGGGACCGAGCCGTGCTCTGCAGGGATCGTCGGCCCCGACGCTGCCATCTTTTTACTCTCTGTCCAGACTTTTTTTTTGTTGTTTTTTTTTGATTTTCAAGAAAAGACATTGTTCTTTTTCATCAGTTTTGTCCAAACAGTCCCCCCCCCCGCCCTTTACGTTAACCTCATTCAATGTACTCGATTCTTTGAAATCCAGGCCCGTCTCGATACGTCACTGGCTCGTAGAGAGTGACCCCCACATGTAATATGTTTACAAGAAGTGAATATTTAATTTAGGAGATGATTGTCGATGGGACACTGGAATAGGATGTCGTGCTTACGGACGTAATGTCCCCACTATTGTGCAAATTTCTTTTCTTTTTTTTCTTTTTTTTACATGTTCATTAAAACAAATTAGTCACTGAAACGTTGCTGTCCGGTACTCGTTTTGTCGTTGAACCGGATTCCCAGACTGGGGCGAGCTCTGGCAAAGCTCACCGGTTGCGGGTCACATTTCTGTCCTGTCTGGTTTTTTGGTCCAAAGTGAAACGCCTACGAAGCCTTTAGGGTAATTTTAAACAAATCCTCTTCTGTTGTGCAGGTACATTTTCATTCTCAGTACAGCCGAGTAAAACCAATCTAGAACAAGTAGGTTCTGCATTCAAACCACTCCCTATCTAAAACGTACACGTATTGTTTAAAAAAGTGTTATAAAAAGGTATTTTTTTAGTCAATATGGTCAGTTCTCACAGTAAGAGCGCTGCTTTAAGTACTGCTGTGAGATGCCCCCTCCGAGGTGGAGCCCAGCTAGTCCACTTCTAGTTTCTAATCCATGGGACTTTTTTACATTCTCTTAAAGGACAGAAAAGCCCCTGAAAAGTTCCATAACTCGGTGTGAAGTCACAGCAGTTCACATGCACTCTCAAAGTGCGCCAGTGTCAACGTTGCCCCCGAATTGGTCAGAAATGGAGTCAAAACTGAGTCCTTTAGACACATAATGCCGTTATTAATTTGTTATACCAATGTCAGATGCCACTCACTTCTTAATTGTACTTTTTATATGTATTTTGATATGTATATAGATGCTAAAGTAGGCACATGGTAACTGCTTTTAAATTGCAGTTAATTGCGTTTTGTCGGTTTAAACCGACTAATAATATACATAAACATAAACCCACATAGACATACTATATATATATATATATATATATATATATATATATACATACATTTATATATATATATATACCATTATTCTAAACTAAACTAACTTGCTTTGGACTTGTTTGTGCCTTGGGAATGTTGGAAAGCTTATGAAACACTGGACAGTTACGTTTTCTACGTCATCTGCATTTTTAACAAATCATGTAGCGATTCACACGCTCAAACAGCAGTAGGGAGTGTTCTCCCTCCGTCAAACTTGCACTGAACGGTTTGTACGTTCCACACATCGCACTCGCCACCTACTGGCAGAAAGGGGGAGATCTGACACGACATTCGCAGCGACACACGTGCTCGTATTTGGTGGGATAAACCTGTGCCAGAATACGCTGGAGAATGTAGAATGTGAGTTGAGTTCAGCGTGTGTGAAAGAGTGACCTGTCCTCTACACTCCGGGGTTTTGGGACCAGAAGCATCCTCCACCCATCCTCCATCCTCCATCCATCTTTTTATCGTTCCAAGGGGGACCAAATACATGCCATCTGTGTTTGGTAGGTGGAAGGGGCTAATATTTTATTTCTATCTGTAGCAAGTGTTGGGTTTATTTCATTTCCTATACGGGAATGAGTTAGTGTCATGTTCAGTCTTGTCAATATTATGTGATATTATATGATGTCTACTGAAGAAGTATGAGTATTCAGTATTCAGCATGAGTCAACTCGAGAAGATTTGAGTCGACAAAGTGACAAACCGTCCAACAGCCACTGCATGACCGATGCCAACACAGTACATGTAGCGTGTTCCGCTTCAAATCGATGGGTGGCGTCTCTCGACAAGCAGTGTTTGGAGGGACAGAGGAAGGCCCACCTGGTCCATGAGTTCTTTCCTGAATGTGGCATGCAGCTTTGGAAGTCGGTGACGTTTTTTTTTCAGTTTTCCTCTCTCCTCTGCTTTTAAATACTATATAGGAGGCTCTCAAAACCCATTGTCAGGTTGTCACGGCCTTCAGAACCACAGCTCTTAGGCCCAGTGATATCACACTTGATGTTTGTCAAACTTGATTGTCTTGTTATTTGATTTACACGCAGCCCACAACACGATCAGGGACGGCGAGGGTGGACTTTTATTGTTGTATTTGTTTACATTCATTTGGATCGACATTGATTGACACAGTTCACCCCTAAACCCGCATCACATAGATATCGTTTTTTCGGGTTTTTGGATTGTAGTTGAAACACAGAAATGCAATCGGGCAATCAAGCAATGCAGAGGCCAGACATTTCTGAGTCATGTGCCTGTACGTGGAAAGATCAGAACTCTAATCACATTATTCACCAATAGTCAATACAGGCTTACTTGTCTGACAGCCTACCACGACAGCTTTTCATTGAGCCGAATCGTGTGGTTTTTGAGGAAGCTAAATAGAAAAAGAACAACCTCTCAGAAAATCACGCAACAGCTTCACTGCTGAATCCTGCAGCTTGCAGTTTTCGCACAGGTGAGATCCCATATTCACAGAGCTGGACCTGACTGAAAACTGGACCCCGGAGCTGCTGTGCAAATGAAGCATGACTGCCCAGATTCTGCCGGTTTTGCCGCCGTTTCAGAATGTCAAAATGTACACATGAGTGTTGTCATCAAACTTGGCCAAGGTCCCCTACAATTAGAAATAAAGTCAATATAAGATGTGCACAATAGGGGGTCTGTGGATCGACCTCAGAAGTCTCAGAAGTGGTCCACATTTCAGCCATCCACACTGGCCATAGAGAATAACATGGCTGCACAAATGGGGTTAAGACAGTTTCTTTAAGCTCTGATAACTTATTAATCGTGTGATTACTTGAAAATGAACCACCAGATCATAAGCTGGCACAGGAAACTTAAGCTGGCGTGAGCAGCAGCACCCCAACCCTAATAGTGATCCTCTGCCTATGGGTTGCACTCCTCCTCCTCCTCCTCACTGCTGCTGGACTCTCCGAAAAGGTCTTTGTCTTCGTCAGCCGAGGCTGGGGGTGCCGGGCCCAGCGCCCCGCCCGGAGTCCTGACGCTGATGAGGGCCGGACTGTGGCTGAGAGCCAGCAGGACACGCGGCGTCTCGTGCTGGCTCAGCAGCAGCCTGGCACGGCACGGGGGCGCGTCCAGGGACAGCACGGACACGACGCCGCCCGCCTCCAGATCCCACAGGCTCAGCTGCCCTGCAGCAGCAGAACAACAGCAGCGCAACACCTTAAAGGGGGGTCGAGGACGAGGGGGAAAAAAACACACTTTTGCCACGGCTTTGTGGAGCAACAGACAGCCAGGCGGCGTAAAGCCGACGTGTGGTCGCCAGATGAGCGTGGAAGGGTGTCAGTCAGACCGGAGCATGCGTGTAACTGCACCTCACAGAGGCAGCGGTTACAGCACTTTCAGGGGCAGAGAGGCAAATGTGGAGCGACTGCAAGTTCATTGGATTTAGATAGTTGGTTTTCATGGTGCCAGCAAGACAAATCCCACAAATTACAATAATAGCCACGGTCGTACACCTGAGCATTCCACGTGCTATATTTCTCCACCCAAGCTTTGCAAAAATGGTCAATCTTGCATATAAATGGGCTGCTGGCAGCAACATGAAACCACAGTGTCTGTGTGCATCACCCGGGGACCGCACTGATTCCACTCGCTTGAGGGTGTGAAAGCATGCCGTAACATGGCGCCGTTATGTGAGTGAGCAGGTGTTCTGTTAGCACTCCCAAACACAGCCTCACGAACAGCCTGGCCGCGCCACTGAGCCTCCGCCGAACCGCTCCGTTTCGTGGCGAGAGCTCCGGGCCTCCGTTGCCGTACCTGGCACCAGCAGGACGGCTCTGCTCCCTCTGTCCGTCAGGTGCAGCTCGCTGGGCCCGCCCAACGTCAGGCTCCCATAGCCCCGGACGCTCCTGGGGTTTCCCCGGGCATGGTCCCACACTTTCAGTCTGTCGGAGGAAACGCAAAGTGTCCACGAAGCGTTTGCCTTTGTAGAATGTTGTTGATGTTAATGCTAAAAATCTCCTACTTTTATTTCCTACTAAAATCAAAGCAGTTTAAGTAGTTACCAAACTGGTAAGATAATGGATGGATGGCGGCACGCCATCAACCGACATTCCTCTGAATGACCAGCAGGTGGCGACTCACCACGGCTCTTCCTGCTGCATGCACTGTTTCTACTATGGACTCATCTCACCTCATCTACATTGTTAGCCATCGATCCATCTATCTCTGTGTACTGTCTTGCTTCCGCCCGCCTGTCTGTCCTGGGTGATCCTCTCTCCTCTGTCTCTGTTTTTTCCCCTTCATCCAGTGCGAGGGTCTATGGGCAGGGTGGTGTTTACTATGTAACTCCTCTGTACATATTGTTGCTCACCTGGTAAAGTGCCTTGAGATAACTTCTGTGATGAATTGGCGCTTCATAAATAGTGCCGAAAGTTGAAGTTGAAATCGCTGAAGACGTGGAGTTCAAGGCTGGGTGCACCGACCGCTCAAGCTACGTCAACTGTGAGTACATACCGATTATACGACGGAGATGATGTGAACTGCAACATTGTGTGGACTGATCCAAACCAGGAAAAAAACAGCTGAGTTGCACCATCACACGATTATCTTTACAGTTATCTCGGGTGAGTGAAAAGTGTTCAGTGTCAGCAGACGAGATAGTAGCTTTCTCTGTGCCAGAAAGAGAGCGGTCTCTTTCTGGCACAGAGAAAGCTACTATCTTCTATATGCAATGCACTTTTCAGGCACTCTAATTTCATTTGAATATGTTAAATCTCGCAAGGGATCAAGTTCAGTTCAAGTTCAGAACAAATACACGTTTTGAAAAAGTGCCACAGTCCCGTCTTCGTGTCACATGCTGCCTCACTGTCTTGTTTCCAACCCTGTATGTTCCGGCCTTCCCCTTGTGTGTCACGCCTCATCCTTCCCTAATCTCTGGCGCTTATTGCCTTTGTCTGCCCGTGGCTTGTCCTGGTGACTCACCGTTACGAGCACGGGGATGACAAACGCGGGGGTGACGATTCCCATGCTCACCCGTAAACAAGAGGGCGACAAGCTGGTAAACCAGAGTCCGGGAAGTGGTGTCGCACAACAGAGCTTCAGCTTAAGCTTACAGGCGGGCCCAGAAATGGAAGAGGCGCTGCATGGAGGGACCCGATGTAGGTGCTTAGGGGGCGCAACATGGGAGCATAAACCATGCATAAGTGAAAAAGATGGCTTAGCATTCTTGCAACAAAAAAAAAAAGTCCCTTAGTGTGTGGCCTAATCCTACAGGCAACAGCAAGACAAGACTATGATGCGAGGCGATGAGATGAGCCTATAACAGCCTATGATTTATGATTTATGAAATCACACTTTCCTTGTTAGAGTACATATATTGGTGTTGGACCTCAGTTAAGACTTTCCAGCCAGATGTGGAGTGTGAAAGGTTTTTCATTTGGGCCCTTTGTTCGAACCGGAGTACCAAGCATCGCAAAACATGAGACTTTGATGATCTGAATGTTGCTCCCATGTCAACTGCTCTGCTGTTAAACCACTCGGGACCAGTGGAATACGTTTATCTTCAGTCACAATGTTCCTGCTGCTCTCCCTGCCGCTATGCATCCCTGTGCTAAACATTTGGCACCTGAGTGTTTCAGTGATTTGGGATAGCGAGCGGAGACCAGGCAGCCCTGCATGTGGGAAGAGAAGAAGCCAGAAGCAGATGGCAGAAAGACAACGGAACAGAGGTGGGGGGGGAGATGGGTAGAGTTAAGCAGGTGACAGTCGGGAGAGACTGCAGGCTTCTTGCAGATGCGGAGAGAATCCCCTGCCCTGATTAGTAGCTTGTTCCACCAACAGGGGACCACAAATAAGAAAATTGTTGTGTTTGCACAGGTGTCAGTGCAAGATGCAGAGGCAGAGGTATCATTTGCCCCGACAGGAGCATTTAAGTAAATAGGAGCACATCCATCACCCTGTGGGCAGCGAGAGTGATCTGACCTTGTCAGAACAGCTACAGTCAGAGGAGCTCAATGAGCAGGGGGGCTGATATATGCCCGTTTTCATTGGTGGAATGCCAGAGGCCCCATGTCATGTCACAGTGTAGATCATATCACACACAGCCTCGCAAAGAATCCAGACAATTTCACTATTTTTTTTCCCTTTTTCGACCAAGCCAGAAACATAAAACTGTGCGACCGGCCTAAATATGTCAGAGTAAGGTGATGGAATGATGAATAGCATACTGAGGGAGTCAAACACACATGCCGTACCTGTTGCTTCCTGTGACCCCGAAGACAACCCTGTCAGCGCTGTCTGTGATGGCCACGCAGCAGACTCCAGACTCATCGCTCAGCCTTCTCCTCACCTGAAACCACGCGTGCAAAACACCGCCTAGGGTCAGCATGGAATCCCAAACCAACCACAGGGCAATAGGCGAAGAGCCTTGCGCCTTAAAGTGAACCACCCACTGTTCCTTTGTGCAGGTCCCACACGCTGACACAGGGGCTCCTCCGGTCCTGGTCATAGTGGGGCAGCGCCAGGTGGCTGCCGGAGTGCGTGACGGCCGCGGTGTGGAGGCTCAGCACCGATGTCGCGTCCTCCAGGGTGTGGAGGTGTGCTCGTGACGCCAGGCCGAACACGTTCAGGTGGTGAGCAGAGTAGGAGCACACCACCACCTACCGAATGAAGCGGCGACACACCGCCATGCTACTGCCATGTTACTGAGTCTTAACTGCAAACATGAAGATATAGTGCAGCGGGTGGCAAACGGGATGCTTCTCTGAGCAACTGTAAGACTCGGAAAAGCAGCTGTTACGTTGCAATAAAGCAGAATAACACTAGTGGCCACGCTCTTCCTACTCTTCCATATTTCTGTATCAGCAAGGATGTGATAATGAAGGATAATCAGAATGATAATGAGGCATCTTAGAGGAATATGGATAGAACATCGTGTGAAGTGGTTAAGAATCCATAGACACCCCGCTGACTGACTAGTTCCCAGCCACACTCACTTGCATGATAATGAAGTGCTTGGAAGGGTGATGAAAGATCGCATCACTTCTGTTTTACCCCCCCCACACACAATTGTATGCCACCAAAAGGGGGAGGACACAATATCCACAGTGCCCTGGTCCATATGCTGTTTGCAGATTCCAGCTCAGGCTGTAATTCCGCAGAACCTGATCTACAGACGGGTCCCCTCTGGGATCGAACACGTCCCTGCAAAACCGGATACTGGACTTTTTGACAGGCCAGGCCTCAACTCGTCCGGGGACGAAACAAAAGGTCAGAGCTAATTGCTCTAAGCTGTCCATGGAGGGGTGTGCCCAGCCCCCTACTTCACACCCTAAGCACAACCCTTCGGTCGTGGTACAACACACATCGCATCATCAAGTATGCACATGGTTCCACAACAGTGGAAGCTGACTGTCAGAAGTCAGTCGGTGACTGGCCTGCAACGCAGTGTGGTTCAGGAACAGTTTCTGTACGACCACAACGAGACTGTTGAACGCTCAATACCTCTGTCGCACGCTCACACCTCAATACGCTTAGCGGAACTCCTATCTCTCATGCAGGAAAAATGACCAAACTGTGCATAATGATCCAGGGGTGGGGTGGGCGTGATCGATTGACTTGACTGTTTCTGAAGCTACATGTCACATTTCCACTTGCCAATCAGCTCACTGAGACTGAGCATGGTTCTTGGTGTTGAAGATTGTGAAGATTTAGTGTGGAAACACAAGATCTAGTTGTTTTTACAGTGGCGTAATGCAAATGTGTTTGATGTTCTGGTCAGTCCGTCTCTCTGTCCGTCCGTCAATCTAAGTGCTAGGACATTTACCAACTTCACAGAAACGTGTCAGCATTCTCTACAGATGAGAACAGGGATTCACCTACCTGCTCATCTCCACTGAGAAGGTACTGATCTATGCTGTTGTACTTCCCTCGTTGCAATCGTCTCATGGACTCATCGCGCATCTGCGCCTCTCTCCTCAGCCTCCTTTCCTTCGCAGACACGCTCTCTGTCCGGATGTCCCATGGCATTGCTGTGATGGGACGTAAGACACGAAGTTACCGAGTACTGAGAACCAGACAGTGGTGAAAGCTGATTCAGCACCAACAGTTAAGCAGCAGGGCAGAAAATGAGGTCAAATAATACCTCCAGACCAGACCAGACCAGACAGACCAATACTGACCAATAGAAGGATGTAATCACACCATTAAAAGCGCCTGAACTGGTTTGTGCAGCAGTCCAAAAGATAAACGAGTCAATATTGTCACACGGGGGGTTGGGGGGGGGGGGGGGGGGGGGGGGGGGTTTGTTGATCATCACAAATATGCATTTAACAACTCACTTGCTGCTTCTCTGTGTGGCGCCACAGTGGGCTCTTGGACAGTGTTGCTGCACTCGGGCAGTTCCCTGTTGGACGGTCTGATCTCATGCCTGACGTGTCCACAGTCCAGATCCCAGAGCACCAGATGCTGTCTGTAACAGCAGCCAGCAGATGGAGAGGTCGCTTTCAGATTCTGTGAGCACTGGTTTGGAGAGGTTTGCAGCAAGTTCCTTGCATTCCAACAACAGACAGAGCAAAGAAAGTGCACGCGCGCATGCACGTACACATTCACGCAAGCGGAGGACATTTTACATTCTACTGTTTCTACTGTTACAGTACATTCTACTGCAAGCACACATCAATAAGGCAAGGCTAGGATACTTCGACATGTAGTGATCCTGAAAAGTGGCATCAGTAGATAAATGAAGTGGAAAATCAACATTTGTACATGAAAGAATTTCATTTTGCACTGATGAAATAAACCAGAGAACACCTGCTTGTCACACACTCTTGATTTTGAAGACACTTCCTCCTCTAGTTAGGAGTGCATGCATAGTTGAAGACATTACACGGGCTGACTCTCACCTGTTCTCTGCGAGGCCTAGGAGTGTGCATCCATCCTGCAGAAGGTGGAATTCATGCTGAGGGCAGGGAACAACAGACAGTCCGGTCTGTCTCCTCACATACTTCCTTTTGATCAGATCATAGACCAGAAGAGTCTGTGTGCGGGGGTGGGCAGGTGATCACACATGGGACTGTTAGTGCACTGACTCGGAAGCCACTCAGAGCATTTTAATGTGAGCAGAGGAGTCCAGAGAGGGCGCGACCTGGAATCTGGCTGAGGGGGTGCTGTAGGCTGAGCTCCTGTCCGTGAGGATGTACAATCTGAACTGGCGGGCCAGCACCACGTCAGTGCTGCTGTACAGGCCGTGCTCCACTCTGACTGGGCGACAGGCGAAACGGCGTCTCCTCAGGTTCCACACAGACACGGTCCCAGCCCGGAGGGAGTGGCACACAGCATACCTGTCAGCAGGGGGAGCCATGCTACAGCAGGACAATCTCACTCAGCTTGTGCATTCCACACAGTTAGTCCACACTGTTACCCAGAACATACAGCCGCTCTGTGAATCTAAACATTTATTTGAAAGCTAAAGGAAATGAAACTGGGATCAAACAACCGAGCCGGTTGAATTGTAGTATCCTTGCAAGATACTCTGCATTGCCTCGAATGTTAGGCCATCAGGTGGGAATGTGATGGGTGTGAATGGATAGATGGGTTTGTGAAGTGCTTGAACGGTAATGAAGACTAGAAAAGTGCTATATAATAATCAGTCCAAGAAATGTTAGTCAAGGAATGTACTGCAGACAGCTGGATGCATTAGAATGGATGGGACGACTGTCTGTCTCAGTCTCTACCTCTGGGTCTCTCCCATAGGGACAACCTCCCTGGTGCCGTAACTCCGGAGCTTATGGATGTTATAGGTGAGGGCCTGGTCATTGATCCTGGAGGTGAGATCCCACAGGTAAAGGTACCTCCCTCCTCTGCAGATCCCCAAACAGAAGTGCAGGTCAAAGCACAGGCCTGAGGAGACAGGGACCTTGTTGTTGAGCTGTGCCTGGTCAAATGCAGTTTCATCACTTTGTCTGGAATTCTTTGAAAACCTTTGGTCAGCACTGCAGGGAAACGAGTAATGTGCTTGTGGTCCTCTGTCTCCAAGTTCCAGCTGACGAGTTCAGTCAAACCAGTGCGAGTGGAGGTGCAGAAGGCCACGGCGTGAGCTCCTGTCCTGGTGACGGTGACCTGTGAGATGTTATCCTGGCTGCAGCCCAGTATGGTCCTCAGGTAGAGGAAGGAGGTGGAGCTGAACAGCTCGATGTGAATGATTTCACTGTCCTTCTTGTGTGGGTATCTGAGACATTGTGAGTAGCGAGAGGAGAATCTTTTATGATGATGAAGTGTCACAGGACTGTATGAATGAGACACAAACAGTGATCTTCCTGACTGTAACCCAAATACGGTCATATATGGAATAAGCACTTATGAGATGTGGATTATTCCAGTCTTATGCCATTTGCATACATGTAAACAGTTTATTCACAATAAACATCCAGGCAAAGATGTTGCAACCAAAAACAAGATGAGAGAGGAGGAAAAAAAGGCTGACCTTTTTGGATGAGGGTGAAACGGGCTATGACGCTGTAAATATTGAGGGCTATGAATATAAAGAAGCTTCGGATGCTACAAGGACGGGAATGAGAATACTTTTAAACAGGTGCACTTGTCTTAACAAGTTGGAAAGTGCTAAAAGATTCTGGAAAGCATTAGAGGTCATGCTCCTTCTATTTTCCAGTACTTCCACATTTGTATTCATATGTCAACACCATGATCGAAGTTTTGGCTTCTTTAGTCTAAGGTGAGTATTTAGAATACTTAATATTCTGAATAATATTGTAGTCCATGTAGATGTAGAGGCTAATCATGATTCAAGTAGACAATCAAATCAAGCAGACCTTAAGAAATGCACAGGTGGTTTCAGGATTTGCTGGTTAGTGCAGGAATTGTAGCCGCTTCCCTACTGCAGTATACTTCTTATGTTTGCGTACCTGCAGAAGAGCAGCAGGTAGTCTTCAGTCATCTCCACAGCTTGTATGGAGGCAGCAGGCTGCAGTGTGGGCAGCACTGACCGCACAGTGCCCTCTCTGGCACTGAATACCGCTGCCTCACTGGCACACCTCAAACAGAGCAAAGAACCAAAAGCTGCCATTAGAAAGGCTTGACTCTGTACAGGGGAATGAGGCCCTTGGCAGTACTGCAATAATGTTGTGTAGACTCTGACTGCGATTGAATGGGCTGTGGCAATGAACCGGTCACTCCATACACCTGAAGCACAGGATGCCTTGGGGAACATGGTCCAATGATCTGAGCTGGTCCAATGTTCCACGGTGAGCAGAAACCACATTGTTCCTCCTGGAGCATGAGGTTCTACTAATGGCTGGATTCTCCTCTCCAGTACCCTGGTGTAGACTTTCCCTGGGAAGCTGAGCAGTGTGGTCCTCCTTATAGATAGAACAGACTCTCTGGATCTCCTTCTTGAAAAGGGGAGCCACTCTAGAGGCACTGTACCAGTCGTCCACACAATGTTCCGGAGACGTATCAGCCATGACAGGCCTACAACATGCAGAGTCTTGAGATACTCAGGGCAGATTTCGTCCACCCCTGGGGCTCTGCCATTGCAGAGTTCAAGAGTTCAAGAGCTGCAGTGACTTCGGCCCCAGTGATGATTGGACCCACCTCCAAGTCCTCTGGTCGTGGGTCCTAATAGGAATACGCGTCAGTGGAATTAAGAAGATTGTCAAAGTATTCCTTAAATGGCCCGACCTCTCCCTCAGCTGAGGTCAGCAGGTGTGGGCAAATGGTCGCTTCCCCCTCCGAAAACGGTTTGCCAGAAGGACAAACAGTTTTCCAGAATCTTTTTGGGCTGACTGGAAGTTTTCTTCTTTGGCCTCACCAATCCTTACCCATGACTGGGTCTTTGCTTTGATCTCTTTGCCTGCTGCTACTCACCATCCGCCCCTGGACTCCCACATGTCAGCCATGCCTTGCAGGACTTCTTCTTCAGCCTGACGGCATCCCTCGCCTACAACGTCCACCGCCTGTTCAAACTGTGTTCAAGGTCTTGCCAAAGGTGGGTGTTGTAGCCTAACCTGACTGGGTCCTCAGCCCTCACTATTCATTCAGGCCTCCCAAGTCTGAACTCATACCTCTCTACTACAGTCAGGTGGCAGTTGACAGTGGGGATAATTAGTAGTTTTCCTGATATATAGGCAAAGCAAAATGTAACTGTAATCGCTAGGGTAATCACATTTATCATTTATAATCCGTTTTCTATCATAAAATACCTCATAAAACCTGTTCTCTTGCAGACGAAAGCCTCACTACCTTGAGGAGTTCCAGTGAACAGTGGCACGATAATAACGAGAGGGGCGCTCCTGATGCTGAGCTGTTCCCCACGACGGGCCTTTATGTCACCTTATATTGTGTTAGGAGCAAACAAGCGGCGACCCAGTTTGTGGTTCATCCGACACCTCTTCCTGTCAGGTGGGTGTGAGGGAACAGCTTCCGTGCCGCACCAATTACTCTGGAAGCACCCGCGTCGCTGCCTTTTCATGCAGCTTTAATGAGACGGAAGGAGAATCGAGACGAGATTTGCTCTCTTTTTAACCCCTGGCCCACGGGCTTCACTGTCACTCATCTGTGCGACGTGAGCTGGGTGACAGAGGCATCACTGCCACTACTGTGAGGCTCTCTTAATAAGTCACACTCGATCATTTTCTTTCAAAGCCAGCAGTGAAATGTGTCTGGATACTGCGGTGGCCTAATCCCACTGCTTGTTAACACAGGGACACCTGATGCCACTTCGTGCCAGGGCACCGGCAGGGACACTCATGTCTCATGCATTGTGAATGTTGCTGCTGAGATCAAACATCGCTGTAAACTCACACGACCCTGCGACCAGATCCGGGATACTGGAGTGTTGTTGCACATTGCTGGTCCGTATCGCACACACATTCCAGAGAATATTTTCCCCTAAGATGTACAGAGTGACGACCATATTAAGCATACTGCAAACGCAGAGTTAAGGACTTGACTTGCATCATCTGCAAATATGCATGTACTGCAAAGCATTTCCATGTGATCGTTCAGTCAACTAATCTGGGTTCTTTCATACTCATAGATGCAAGAAACAGCAGCATATTGAAGTCATTCTTAGTATAAGGCTTCTAGATCAGCGTTTAAGATTTTTTTCCGCTTATAGCAATAGGTTCTTTCTTTCTGTGGATTAAAGTGTACAACAATTGTTAAAGTTTTGAAGACGCAGAAAATCGTCATCAGAAGAAGTCGGAACACCCTGTCACAACAGACAATGTCCATGTCCACAGCCTGCCCCGAACCAAATGTGTCTCACCTGAAGGCAAAGAGGACATAGTCCCTGATGGAACTGTTTGACAGCAGGATGGAATGATGGCCGTGGATCATCTCACACTTCATGGTAATGTTAACGCAGTGCAGCAGAGCGCAGGAGGCAGCCAGGTCAAAAACCTAACACAAACAACGCGTTATCCCCCCCATGCATGCATTCAGCACGTAACACAAAGCAACATTTGCTCTCCTTTTGGGCTCCTTTCAATTTTTCTCAAAAACTCTCACACACACACACATTTCAAAAGCGGGTGGTCTTCAGTACCTTGACCAAATGAGTTCCGTCATAGAAGACCACCAACAGTTGCCCGTCACACGTGGTGGTGACTATGGGAACGTCCAAAGAATCACTCTCTGCATACACGACCCGCCCGCTTTCCACCTCTCTCACCTGGCAAGCGACACGTCACACATCGCATCGGTCTGTGTGAAAGCAGGCTTTCCAGCGGGCTCATGGTGATTTACGCAGTTTCTCTCCGGTGCTACATATCGAGTTTTCTTGACGGTGCCATCCTAAATGCTAGCAGCTTGTAATACATTTACATGTTTTCTTGGCACACTGCATATCACCTGACCTGCATACTCTGGCCCATGCAGGCTACGATCATCCTGTCATCCAGACCCAGCGTGAGCGAATCCCCCACAAATTCCCCGACTGGATCCAGGCTCCAGACGATCCGCCTCTGCTCCAGGTCCCAAAACCTCAGACTTCCATCGGATTCACCTACAACACCCAGGGGTCCTCTCTGAGCTCCTCCCAGGGCAAACACCTCAGTCCTGTGGCCTGCGGGCGGACACATAGCACTTTGTTTTTTAACCTTTATACTTGGTTTATTTCATTTTTGTCAACTTTGCTTTCTTTTTCACACATTTGCAAACCCTGCATATTTGTCATTTATTGGACTATGCAAATGTCCAACCAATGTCCCTCTTCTCTTTTCTTTCCTGCTTTACCATCTGTCCCGTCACGACAGAACGTGACGCTCTACGCCTTTGAGAATCCTTTAGCAGTGGAGAAGGGAGGGCACCTGAGGGAGGGGCGCTACCTGCCAGCTGGACGTGTTGGAGGCTGCCTGGGGGCAGCAGGTAGGTGGAGGAGGGCAGCAGCACAGGCAGCCGTGACTGCCTACACTGGGCCAGCAGATCATGGAGGTGGCTGTACTTCAGTGGGTCACCTGGGTGAGACAACATGGCAGAGAAATCAGAAAGTATCCATGTATTGTATGTTCTCGAAGATCACTTAATACAAAATCTTAACTGCGTTCTATCCTACATTTTACTCTGTCTCAAATTGGGTATCTTCAGTCAATTCACTTCACATTTTGAGAATGTTTATTGTCAAGTAATACACAAATTATTGATTTTAATAAGACTTAAAATCCAAGTTTTCTTTAGGAAAACAATCATGGGACATACAGGTCAAAAGCCTTCATTCAGGTTTCCTCCAAAGCGCATACAGTATTGTGCAGTGTGGGATATATGACACCTGTATATAAATACTGGAATTCTCTGACAAATATTGTCTGACAAATTCTGTCAGGGTATACCTTTAGCGATAGGACAGTCCTCAGCAATAATTTGTCCCAGTCTGCCTATGAGCTGGGAGGCCAGCTGACAGGGGTCCTCCAGGAGCACCACCCTGGACATCTCTAGAGCCCCGGCCAGCACTGCCACATCCACCAGCTCTCTAAAGAGAAAGGAAGGAGGAGGACCAAACCGATGAGAAAACTCCTGTTTGGGGTGTATTAGACTGCAAAAGTTACCAGAAGTATCAGAGAAGACTGAGTGACACCAGAGATGGAATAGAAAGATGGACTTGGGTCAGGTCAGTATATCTCAACCATCCATTCTTTTAGCTGCTACCTTTTGTTACTTAACAGTCATCTCTATCTTACGGGGAAGGAAATACACCCTGGGAAGGTCTTCAGTCCAATGCAGGGAAAAAACACACTTCACTTTCAAACTGACACCTTCTATATGGGCAATTCAGTCTCCAATTGACCTAAACATGGATAGTTTTGGACTGTGAAGTACCCAAAGATAATCTACATGCAGCATGGGAATATATGCAAACTCGTGACAGGTCCCACTGAGATTTGAAGCTTGGACCCACTGTACTATTCAGCAAACAAAATGTCACTGTTGTTTCTTAATTCAGATCAGTTATTTTGAAATCTGTCTTCGATCTATGTCCTGTAATTGATGGAGAAAAGGCAAAGGTTTAGCATTTGATGGCAGCTGATGACTATTCTGATTCTGACCATAGTGCAAAGTCAATTGAGGACAACTTGTTAATTCATGATTAGACTTAAAGGGCAGCTATGCAGGAGCTACAAAGTTCTTGTTTATTCCTAATTTTTGTTCCTATTGTTATATAAAGCATTGTTCCCCACTTTAGTCGGCTGCCATAAATCATCATTAGTGTAAGAGGCAGCTGTCCTCTCACGGGACCTACCTGTTGAGCAGCGCAGCCTTCCTCAGGTCTTCCTCGATGTCCAAGACAGACAGACCCCAGGCCTTGTGCAGCAGGAAGTCGTAGTTGAAGATGCACTCGGAAAGGAGGGGCAGGGTTTGGCCTGAGCAGAGCAGGTGGTGGGGCAGCCCGCGTAGCTTCCTCACGTTGAACCTGTAACTTCTGCTCACGCCTTCCCCCAGAGTCCAGGCCAGGGGCTGAAATATGTGCGAGCGCTGTGACCTCCGCGCGTAGTAGTCGGCAAAGTCCGCATGCAGAGCGGCGCGACAGTCGTCTGCTTTCAGGTAGCGGTTCATGCACACCCGGCCCAGCTCAGAGTGGGTCCAGCGGTAGACCCAGGTCTCGTCTGTCCTGACCTCGGTGAGGTGGCCACCCAGGCGGTGCCTCAGGCGAGCCCAGAGGACGTAAGGCACTCCGGCTGCAGGACGGCTGCAGGAGGAGGGACACGAGTTCACTTCCTCGAGCACTGCCCCGTCCTGGGCGAGTAGCTCCAGCAATTCCTGTCGATTGACACGACAAATGAAGTAGGTCAAGATTTCACTTCGGCTCGAACTCTGACAGGATCGGTTTAAGAGCCAAGGCTTAAAATGACTATCTGCCAGTCGTGGAGATAAAGATGGCACAAGGAATGAAACAGTCGATTGTTTTGGCAGACAAAAAAAGGCAGAAAAAGAAAACAGGGATTGAAAAATAACAGCAAAATTAACATTATGCTCAATCGAATAGAATATTAATATCGTTCAAAGCTCTCTTTCTCTCTCTCTCCCTATATATATATATGTATATATATGTATATACATAACTATATATATATATATACTGTATATACATACATACATACATACATACATATAAACACACACACACACACACACACATATATATATATATATATAAAACAACAAATATTTTTTGAATGTTAAAAATATAATACACAGAAAATTATAATTACATTTGACACATTCACAATGCTTTTCTTTAATTAAAGCAAGAACGTATACCATGTTATACCATGAATTAGGGTTAGGGTTAGGGTTAGGTTAGGCTAACCCTAACCATTGTGAATCACAATGAATTTTATTATGTCGTTCCAATTTCAATTCCAATCCATCCTGTGGGGTGGAGCCACCTCCGTACAAATTCACAGTCATGACTGGCTACTGGTTCTTCAGCGTCCCCACCTGCTCAGTGACTCCCCACCGTGAGCAGGATATTACAGCTGCGGCCCGCCTCACCAGCCGCCTCCCCAGCTGCACCTCCAGGCGAGTCAGCAGGCTAGCGTACAGGCGCTCCAGGCCGCCGGGGAGACTCAGGCCGTCCTCGGCCCGGCAGGAAGTCCAGGTCCTGCTCTCGGAGCACGCTGCCTCCAGGTAAAGGGGCCAGGGGCAGGACAGGCAGGCCCGGAGCAGCAGCTGCCACTGCTGATGCTGCAGACGCCGGCGTTGGCTCCGCAGCCGGCCCTGCAATGCGGCCGCGACGTCATCAGGGCTGAGCGGAGGGAGGGACAGGACTGTGGGACAGGCGGACTGGGCAGGGCAGAGGTTGGAGAGGTGAATATGGGTGACATCCCATATTTACTTTTAACAATATGACAAATAAGTAATGTAGGTAAGTAGACTTCAAGTCTAATTCTTGTTTCAGCTGCCTCAGATCAAATCAAACTTCATTTGGATGGCATTTTTTATGCGTATAAGCAACACAAAGTGCCTCACGGAGGCATTTTGCATGACCAGGCCCAGATACAGAAAATTAAGGCCATACAGACAACTGAAGAGACACAGGCCATTCAGGCCAAGTCCCAGTACATGAGATAACATTTATTTCATTTCTTTATTATGACTTACGTTATGTAACATTCCTTGTATGGTATATCATCTCATGATTTCTCTTGTGGCAATGCTGTGTCACAGCCTAGAAGACAAAATTCATTCTGACCCTCTCACACACACATTCTCCTCTCACATACGTGTGTGTGTGTGTGTCTAACGCTCTAATAAGGGATGATCTAACTAACTCATAATCTAACTAATCTAAACTATTTATTAAGGACTTAAGGTTCTCCATAAGTCTAATTTCAACCATGCCCACCACAGTCTCGACTGTGAAAACATCTGTCTAATCTGACTCGGATCGGCCCTACAAACCTTCAGAGCGTGCGTGCATGGGGAGTCGGTGGTGGCGGACAGGATGACATGGACGTTTGGTGGCAGAGGGATCGAGAGCCAGGACAGGTCTGCTCCGTGTTCATCTGACAGCTCATCCAAGGCATCCAGCAGCACCACCGTGGGCCTCTCCTTTCCCACCAGGCCCAGGAGGGAGTGGAACTCCTGCTTCAGCTGAGGGAGGCCCTGAAAGAGACATGACTGTTTTAGTTTTTTGGAGTGCAATAGCAAAGGGTGTTAATCCCTTCTAGGCCCTCTTGAGGGAAGGGAACCTGACCTGGCGTGATGAGTTCAGCTGGTTTCGTAGATACGTACCTCTGATACGTGTATGCGGGGACAGTAGATTTCAGCCAGCTCCACGCACAGACTCCGCAGAAGCAGACGGACATTCCTGCTTTCTCCGGTGAAGCCGATGAAGCGCGACAATGTCTTCACGTCTCTGACCGAAGGACGCGCACAAGTCAGCGGAAATACACGTTTTTGCATTGTTTGTACTGGGATTTGTGATATCGATAGTGATACAACCTGCTTGTTTTAGGGTACTAAAACTTTTGCCCGACAAGCTTCTCACCCAGGAAGCCAGGAGGGAGCTAACTGTGCCACTGCAGCCACAGTGGTGCTCTTTCCCGAGCCCGATGGTCCCAGCAAGAGGATGGGTCTGACTCTGGACTGCTCCACTGTCCTCCGCACTTCCCCTAAGAAAGCCTGCCTCAAAGTGTAACTCTTCCACCTGAGGGATCATCGTAAAATCTGTTCACATGGATGCACACATTGAAAAGAACCACTCACAAAAACTACACGCTTTAGGCTCCACTTTGAGATACATTAACAATAAATCTTTTCTCAATTATCTTATCTGCCTAAACGAGGCAGACAGGAATTTTTACTAACAACAACAGCAATAATAATAAGTCATGACTTGTGTTTGTTCAGCTACTGTTCAGCTACTGTAGGGGCATGCAGTGGACATGAAAGGCAGTGCTGCACTCACAAGTGAACTCCATAGTTAGAGTGAAGTTGTATTTGCTCTTGTATCTGTACTCTGATGGCCTCTCTCCTCACCGTGTCCTGAGAGCCTCGAGCCTTGGAAGTCACCATGACTCTGGAAGGAGTTGAGTAGATTAGGTCGCTCTGGTAAACTTCAAGAAAGGGATGTTGGCTACTTTACCAAAAAACGCTGGTGTGCGTGTGTCCTGTACTTGCTGAGGGAGTTGACAACAAGCCGTTCAAAGTGGGAAGAGATTTGCTCAGTGTAGAAACGATGCGACCGGTTACTTTTGGGACTGAGGCCATGCCGTCCCCAACCCACCTCACGTTCATAGATGTTGGTGTGGCGCAACTTGACGATGTAGACAGCAATAAAAAGCAAGAAAGACACTGTCAGATCCATTGTATTTTGCTAACATTGCTATTTATATATATATATATATATATATATATATATATATATATATATATATCACACTTTCAATCGTTTCAGTTTATGCCACACCTAAATTGTAGCTCTTAGCATATGAGTTGCTACTGCACTATATCATTGGAGTATTAAGATGATGCATGTTCCTGAGGTCCACTCAAAACACTTTTGTGTTTATCAATGATCTTAATGCATGGACAACAGATGTTGCTCCTTCTAAAGCAGCAGCCACAGGAGACGGGTAATTGTAGCTGCAGCCAGGAACTTCCTGCTATATTGCTGTATGTATCACTCTATGTTGGGAGGAGGCAGGTTAAAAAAGAGGGTGCTGTGATATGGCTGTGTGTGTGTGTGTGTGTGTGTGTGTCCAATGGTGTATGTAGGTGGGTGGGTTTGCTGTCTCGAAGACTCATTTACTGCAGGGTGAACATCACCAGATTCCAAGGTGAGGAGAGGCTGGCGAAGACATAAGGAGGGTTATGATAATGATACCTTTTCATGTAGCCTCTCCACAAACTGCTGATGCGCCGCACTGAGCTCTGGATCCAGCTTAGTTTGCCCCTTTAGCGCGTTGGCGTACTGGTGCGCATGTTTGCTCTTGAGGTTGTGGTGGAGATCTGGGATGACCCTCTTGTAGCAGTGGCAGTGCTCCTCTGGTGGGATCTCACCGAGAGACTGCAAGCCTGTCTCTATCTCCCAGTCGATAACTGAGCATAAAAAAAAAACAACAGATTTTTGACACCAGAGGATTTTATGTGAGAGATTTTCTACATTTGATAGCTGGCATGTCCTCCTCTTTTCACTGCGTTTCATTATTAATAGCCTTAGGTCTGATTAAAAACCTCTTTTGTCTCTGCAATGATTTTAATCATTTGAAAACACTGAACTTCTGAAACACAATGAATATGGATGTAAAAACCCAGATTCCAGAAAATCTGGCATGAATCAATGAAACCTACTGTTCAACTGCTTAAACTTTTACCTTTTACATCTTTTACATTACAAAGAAAACTTCAGTCTGCAAAATGCTTGAAGAGAGAAGCAAACGACGATGGAGCACGACCGTATTGGAAGATCCTCCAATTAGCAGTTTCACTTGTCACATCCCGTCCTCCCTACCTGTTCTGAGTAAAAGTGATGCCTCCTCTTGCTCGAGTGCTTTAACTGAGCTCCTTTTCAGAGCTCCCCACAGTTGGTGGAAGGTTTCGCCCCAGTCCCTCCCGGCCTGCCTCCTCTGCTCCCTGTCCGTGCTCAATATGCCAGGATGGTAAGAGCTGCGGATGCCACCGGCAGAGTATGAACTGGGTTGTTCATTGTGTTACAGGGTGACAGAGATGACAATGCCTGTAGCATAAATCACGGCAGTGCATCTCACAGTTTCTCAGACATCTAAAACAACGTGCCGCAGGGGTTACATTTAATGCCTGAGGATCACTAAAGTCATCATAATTGACCTGCTAAGAGACGCCAATCCTTTTGGGAGGGGTGGCATATTTCACCAGTTCACCTCAGCCTTTCACATTACGAGGCACACCAAATGTTTTCACCTGATGGGGGCTAAGCGGTAGACAGGTGGGAGGCAGTTCTCATCCAGCTTGTAGTACATCTGGAGTAATGTTAGGTCTTCTCTCTCAATATCAGCACAGCCGCCTGCCACTGCCGACCCAGGTCGAGACTCTTCTTCCTCTCCATCTGACAAGTCATCGGAGCTCTGTCTCAATGGTCCGGAGTCTATAGCCTCTTCTTCTCCAAAGTTCAGGTAATTTCTGTAAATGGAATACTGGACAAAGCTGCCAGAGCTGCTGTCTGTAGCAAGGCTGGACCGGGAGCCTGTGACAGGCAGTTTAACCACTTGTTGGTCCGGGCGTGTCTGCTGTTGATTCGTCTCCAGCGCTCTAACAATAGCCTCGAAGGCAACTCTGGCGATAGTCGGTGGAAGGCTCCGGACCTCGCACTTCTGCCCCACAAACACCTGACCAATAAGACAGAAACTCTATCATGAAAAGAGTCACTATTTTTGCACTCTTGCTCCATATCAATGCCTCATTTCCACCTGGAAGTATGACCTCCACTCTGCTGTAGTTGCAGCACCATTATCTTGGAGCAGTATTAATGAGTATTAGCTAAAAATGAGAGACACGGTTGCCATGCATGGTGCACAGTGGGTGGGTGTAAGGCGTTACAGAACAGCTAACAGGTTTGCCCAGTGGAAAAGACAAAAAGCCAAGTCATTTCATCGGGGATGAAGGACGAAATAGTAATAGTAATAGTAACATTACA
The DNA here is from genome assembly GCA_029224185.1 of Karalla daura. NCBI lineage: Eukaryota > Metazoa > Chordata > Actinopteri > Chaetodontiformes > Leiognathidae > Karalla > Karalla daura. The sequence goes on along the minus strand of CM055210.1, from coordinate 775,584 downwards.
ATGAAGTTAGGGCCCGGGGTTCTCTGACAGCGCCGGATAGCCTCCACATGGAGCTCAACGGTGTCATGGCATTCGGAAACGGGTGTCCCAGTCCCCCAGCGGAGATCGACCATCGTGAAGTCGTAGCCCCTCTGCTTACAGTACAGGTACAGTTTGGGGTAGACGTTCTCCATGATTGCACCTCTCTCTTCAACTGTATCTGAGTCAGAAACGGGGACGCAGAGGAATTGCAACCTCTTTGAATCGCAGCGAGGGAGGCGAGTGAAGCCATTAAGAACACAGCAGCACCTGCACCATTTTCCGTTCCTGCATTCAGGCTTAAAGTAGCTGACACATTAGTGGCTGCAAGCCATTCATAAAACAGCATATACACATATACACACACACACACTTGTCGAGCAGATGTTCTTTCTCACCTTCGTAGCCACCGCACATGTACAGCATGAACCTCTTCTCAGGAGACTGAAGCTCCTCCGTTTGCTGAACCACATGCTCGTTATCATCACCGATCTTGTCCATATCATCTTCATATGAACTAACAGACGGACCAGTTTCGCCGTCTGTCTCTTCCTCGATACAATACTCATCGTCTCCTCCCTTGTTTTCATCTCCCCCAAGCACTCTCTCCATCGTTCTTGGTAACGTTCGGTGAGCCCTCAATTGGTTTTCAGCATCCGCGTAGGTCTGAGAGTGCCTTGGAAGCATGAACCTGTCAAAAAAGTGTTTAGACGGTATTTGTTCAGGAGGCTTCGTAATTTAACCTGATCACTCCTCTATTTTCAGGTCTTTGTCTTACAGTTTCACATCTTATATGTATTCTTTCACTTTTATCTGCATGCACAAGCCCTCAAAGCAGTGCGCTGAGAAAATGCTCTTGTGGCAGCATGTCAGCCATCAAAGCAAGAGTCAGGAAGGACTTTTCCTGTCTTATGAAGCGGTAGTTGATTCTGGGCACAAAAAAAGGGACACTCAAACCAAAAGCTCAGTGCAACTGACTTTAACATTTACCCTAAGGCGATGTGTAATACCTGATTTTTTCTTCAGTTTGGTGTCCTACCCAGTCTCCTTTGTCCTACAGTGTAACTGAGGGTGAGAGCACAACATTTCAGAGGGTTAGTGTTAGGGTTAGGGTTACAACTCGTATGTAACCCTACAACTCGTTCAGCTCACAAATGTTTTTAACCTCAGGGTCATGCTATTTTAAGAGAGAGATCATCACAGCAGTCTGTTATATTCGGATCAAACAAATTAACAGCCACCTTAGATACAATAGTAAAGTTGCACAGTTGTCGATAGCTGGGAATGTCTCCTTCACTACCTGCATGACCAAAGTCTCATCATTATCATAGAGAAAATCTAGAAATCTAGCTTTGATAAATGATTACAAAATATACACATATAATCACAGTGTCAGTGTCAATATTTGTGTGACTATGAAATGAATAGAAATGTGTTCCTTTTGATCGCTATGGGACAATGAAAACACAATTGGATCTACTTTTAAATTATAACTCGGTATTATCTGAATAATGAGATTAACAAACTCAGACTAAAACACAGCAACAGTCGCGCTACTTGCAATTAAGTGGTAAGGAATTTTTAAACAAAAAAGTGCCTCACCATTAAGTCTAGGTCTATTATCATTCATATCATTTGTTGCAAACAAACAAGCAAAGAAAGGAGAGAAAACTTACATTAATCTTTCTTATTCCTAAGAAAAAGCCCAATGCTGTGTCAGGTCCCCATTCAGTCTCGTCCGATCCAAATGCGGGACACACAGTTGTCTAGCAAGAGGGAACTAGTGTTACAACTTCCGGTCACTTATTTCAAAATAAAATGCTTACGCTGGAAAATTTGTAGTGTTTGGAATTTGAGTGTGAAAAAAGGTCTACATTTAAAATGCAGTAAATGTCTTATGCTCTCATTCCTTTGGCAATAATAGATTATTGTAATACTGAGATCTCTCCCGCCATCCAAAGGGTCCACACTTGGACTACACTTGGTCACTACTGTAGAATAATCCACATTCATCAATTGTGTTTCATTGTCACACAATGTCCAAAGTATTTCAACCAACACCTTTGGGAGGATCTCCAAGCATTCCCATGGCAACTGAGAGATATACACCACATTCCAAGTTATTATGCAAATCATATTTCTCTCAGATTTTCCTAAATTATCTATATAATTGGCAGTCATCATACTTCGCTAGTCATCAACCATTAGAGTGCAATTATAAACAAAAGTTTTTGAACAAAGCTCTCAATGATAATGGTAAATTAAAAAAAACAAAATGCACATTCCAAATTATTATGCACAGCAGTCTCAAAACATTTTATTGTCATAAAGAACCAGACTTACTGAAATGTTAGAGAAATTAACACTAAGTTTGTCTTCCCTTATGCCCAAAGCAGCCAGAGATGTAGGTGTTTTCTTTGCAGCATGAGACGGTGCATTGTCATGCATGAAAATGATCTTATTTCAGAAAGCACAATTCTTCTTTTTGAACCATGGCAGGAAGTGTTCTTTGAGAAACTCCACATACGTTATGGATGTCATTTACACACTGTCAGGGATCCTAAAAGGGCCGTCAGTGCCCCCCACCCACATTATTCCATTCCAGAACATCACTCCACCACCTCCTTGTCGGCGCCATAGCCTTGCTTGCATGGGGTGGCCATCAACCAACCATCCACCACTCCATCCATCTGGACCACCGAGGGTGGGACGGCATTCATCAGTCTTCATGTACTGCCGGGCCCACTGGAGCCATTTCTGCTTGTGTGCAATGGATAGTGGAGGTCGAAAGGATGGCTTACGCGCAGCTGCAAACCTCTGGAGGACCCCGAATCTTGTTGTTCGGGACACGTTGGATGCACCAGCAGCCTCAAAAACTTGTCTACTGCTACGACAGGGCATTTTCACAGCCGCCCTTTCGATCCGATGAAGTTGCCTGCAGGAAAGAGTCTCTATCAGCACGCACACGCGTGTGCTCTGGAACAACCATCTTTAGTAATTTTCCCTTTAAGTGGCCTCAACTGCCAAACTAATCAGCACAGGTCTCTGCAATTGGTTTCAGTGGATATGCAGAGCCCTGGCACGCATCACCATCCATGAGTTTAACTGACAAACAAAAATAATCTTACCTTACCTCACTCTTAAACTCTTTTTGTATAATTTGGAACGCAGCGTGATCTTATCCATGAGTCCTGGGTCTACCTCTGGGTCTCCCCAAAGGTGGACATGCCTGGAAGGTGTCCACCATCGTCCTGACCAGACGCTGTACCATCTAAGCAGTGGCCCTAACTTGGGCCTCTCTCGATATAACAAATGTGTTGCATACAAAATACCTTCAATGTATTGTCCTTACACATTCATCACCTCCCTCCCATTAACCCCCAAATTTCAAAAAATATTTGAGAGCCTCATCTCGGTTCATTAACAGTGAACAAAATACTTCTGAGGCGCTCTTTAAGTCTTTATTTTGAAGGCATTACCACTCCACTTCCTCTTGCATCCCATTGCGCTGACATCACTCCAGTGAAACCCCACAGTTCATGATAGCAATGACACACCTGAACAGCAGTAGACCAAATATGGTTTTATTCACATATAAAAACTCTAAGCTTTACAGTTCAAAGGGCACAAGAAACATTTGCCAAAATAAGAAAATGGAAGACCAACAGCGTGTCTCATTAGAAATCCTCTGCTTTGACAAAGTCACCCGATACCTTTGTGTAACAGTAGGATAGTTTCGTCTTCCACGCTTCCGCCATGCCAGAGCCTTTGTGGCCGAGGAGCCTGGCAGCTGAGCCTCATCTGACAGACTGGAACATGGCAGTGATAGCAGGTATCTCAGGCACCCTCCACCCTGATCAATATTTCAGCACAGTGGGGCTGGAAGTGACAAACTAAACCTGACGATGTACCAATCGTCACCTGGTTGCATGAAATCGGAGGTGTGTGTATCTGTGTGTGTGCGTGTGTGTGTGCGCCCTGGAGTCCCATTCTGCAGGGGGGGGGCTTAACAGCAAGAGGCTGAGAGTCCAGACTTCACCGCACCTCACATCGGGGCCTTCAGGGCTACTCGTCGTCCTTTCCTCCCGTTTTGCTCAGCTGCAAAGCAAGCACAGAGTCAGTCGCGCCAGAGAGAGAGGGCCCCCATCTGCAATCGCTCAACTGCGGCGTTACACTTACATGCTGCAGGGTCGGCGAGGAAGGACGCCGAGAGAGACAGAGAACACAGGGCGTTCGTCAGTGACTGTCAGATCGCTGGGATACAGCGCGTTTCTTTGCGAACGAAAGGTAAACTGCACTTACTTTGATCACGTCAACCCAGTTCCAGCCTCTGGGCAATTCCCCCTTGTTATCTGAAAGCAGAACCCATCATGATAGTATTTTGTCGATGTGAAAGCACACAGCCACCTTCTACTTGACTTAATCTTTAAATGTGACTCAAAAGTTTAACTGACGACCAGTTTGGGCAGTCGAATGATGGGCACACATTATTAATATGTGGCAAAAGAAAAAATGAGCCTTTAACACAGCCCAAAATTCCAACTTCCGACTTTTATCGGCATCCTGAAGGTGAAAATAGGTTTGACAGGATGTTTCTGTCAAAAAAGTTTGGTTGAAGTGTTACTCGGGACGGGCTGGCACATCTACCTGTTCTGTTGATGATCCTCCTCTTCTGAGCTTTGGTCAGCTGCTCCTTCTTCTCCTTCTTCTTGCCCGTCGAGCAGCTACTCATCAACTCGGTGTTGGATGTCAGCGTCTGTGACAATAACGCAACAATCACAATCACCGTACTGGAAAGGGCGAAAAAAACATTAGGGCACAAAGCACAGCACAATACGAAAGGGCAACAGAGCCACATAAACCGCTGCTATGGGGATCACGCAATCACATTACAGAGTCCCCATCATTAACCATCAGATTTATGAATGTACATTACAGTTAGTGGCGGATGTTACGAGCGTTTACATTTTTAGAATATAAAGGTATAGGTCATTGATTTATTTATATCCTGAACTGTTAGCCATCAATAATGTTTTGCTTGTGCCCGCCTGTCCGTCCTGGGTGAGGATTCCCTCCTCTGTCTCTCACCCTGAGGTTTCTCCCCTTTTCTCCCTGTCAGGGTTTTTCTTGGGAGTTGTTCCTCAGCCTTTGCAAGGGTCTAAGGACAGGGGTTTTTTCACTATGTACACATTGTTGCTCTCCTTGTAAAGTGCTCTGAGATAACAGCTGTTCTGATATGGCACTTAAAACAAATAAAGTTGAAGTTGAAATGTGAAATAGACTACACAGAAAGACCACACAAAGAAGTGTAGGGAGGTGTGAACGGGGACACTGACGACGGCAGTGACCACAGGCTTGTGGTTCTCCATGAGGGCCTCCTGGTTCTCCTTGGCCCACTCAAACAGCGTGTACATCATGGCCGTGCCCAGGTTGGCCTCCACCTGCTCCTCCAGCTTGGACAGAATCAGCCGCTTGGTCTCTGCTGAGCTGCTCGCCGACATCAAGGAAACAAACGAGAGCGAAGATGAAGATGAAGATGGCAAACGCTCCTTCCGATTAGGCTAGAGCGGCTAGGTTAGGCTGGTTAGGCGAGACCACACTTCTAGTCTTCTCCAACGTACAGCTTCAAAAACTTAAACATAGTACATTATGTGGCCAAAAACACATATAGCCAGTCCATAAAGGCCTAGGGCTATATAAACACTAAAATAACACACTAGCAGGTCTAGAAAACATCTTCGTTTGGTCAAATTTGGAAACTACAAACACGTCCATGGAGCTGCCAACAGATGAGAGTCTATTCATCTCTGTTCTATTAACTGTTCCAGAAGCCTGGAAAATGCAGGAAGGGTATTCCATGCTCTACTATCATCCTCAGCAGATGCCATTTAGGTGGTTTTTCCAACACAGCACTTTTCTAGCTTACAGAACTTACATTCTGTTATTGAAAAAGGCATCGAGGGAGATCTGTGGGGCTGTCTCGGGGTACATCTCTGGCCAAGTGATGTCCAGGAGGAAGGCTTTCGTGTCCTCCAGGTCTCCTATCTGTTTCATGACAGTAAGACGCGAGTTTGGGTCAGAGAGAACAAAAAAAATGTCTCGGTTTGATCCAAGAACGATGCATTGCATGCTGCAGACTTGGCAGTACTCACCCTAAACTGGAAGGAGACTGGACTGACTTCTTTGAAACACTCGTCCCCCTCATAGATGGAGCGCAGAGCCTCCAGCTCCATCTAGCAGTGACGAAGGAAGGAGATAATATCAGATCAATCACATACTGTCCTGGCAGTGGCGAGTGTGGTCAGTCAAACTTCACTCAGGCAGCTCTGGTTATATCAGTAATTTAGGGAGACAGCTCATAAACAAGAAAGTACACATAGTTTCCGAGAGGAGACCGGCAGCTCTAGGAGCTCTTCCAGGGACTGACTTGTGATAGCACTTTAGAATCATCTTTCTCTCCCAGTGGCCTCCGCTAGCAGGCTCAGAGACCAGGGACAATGACTGGCAGCCTGCGTGGGATACTGCAGCTGAATTCAGGCTGTGGAGATGTGGGCAGAGCTGTCAACTGAGCTAACACGCTATCGGAGCTAACAGCTAGCAGGGCTAACACTTAGCGTCATTCATACCTCCTGATCCTCGTTCGCTGTCATGACTCTGCCGTCCGCGCTCTGCGATGTGCTCAGTGTACCGGCTTGAACGCCACCCCCCGATCCCAGACCTAACACGCCATTTCTAGCTGGGAACTCACTACGACGCGTGTTTACCACTGGTCCATCTGAACGCTTTGCCCCATGACACTAGGCGCATGCGCAGTCGGGCTCCACGCTCGAACTCTCAACTGCATCGTAGTCGAAGGAAGTTAGCTTCATCTGAGACTGTATCATATAAGTGAAACATATAAGTCATATTATTATTATTATTATTATTACAGTAGTAGTAGGAAATTCAGACAGGGAATCTGAGTATGTGACAGTAGCATGGTACGCTACAAGCAGAACAGGTAGTTGTGTCTTCCAGCTTTGGAGGGACAGACTGATAACAAGACTTTGAAACGAGTTGTAATTTATGAGGTTTAGGGATAATTGATACCGTGAGCTACAATCAAAGATGGCACCCCACCTGGGCCCGAGCACTGAAGGATGTGAGAACCATGAAAGGGTGGAGAGGCCTCATTCAGACATACAGCATAGTCTGTCGCACATTTTCAACAAAGTAAAAGCAGAGATCTTTCAACTGCGCAAATCTGCCAATTTTGCCAATTAAACCACTTCTGCTTTTTGGGGTCCTAATCCAGCTCTATCGTGACATAGTCGCCATCACACAACCAGGTTTCTGGGGGGCACATTGCATCAGTGGTACCTTATATTAATTCATCAACAAGTAGAGTTTCAGGGAGGATATTAAATGTTATACTTTTTGTTATAGTGGTGGAGCTGGTAATTTTTACAAGGTTATCATGAAAACCTCCTCTGCTGTTTGTTCAGGGACAGTCTCTATGGCGTTGGTGTGGTTGATTGGACAGAGGAGAGCGCAGAAAAGCGTGTTAAATTACAGCTCTGCAGCAACATGCTGCTTGTCTTTTTTCTTCTCAAGGATGTTTCTATTTTTGTTTCATCAGAAGGGTTTTTAGCTCAGTCGATAGAGCGGGTGTCCCATGTACAGAGGTTACAGTAATTGACAGCCACTCTCACACTCATCTTTCCAGTTTTCAGTCGCCTTGAAAATGCAAACTGGAGTGCCTGGAAGAAACCCACACATAGGAAGAACATGCAAACATGCAGCCAGGAGTCATACCCAAGAATTTCTTGTTCTTGTGTAGTGACAGGGCTGACCACCATGTCAACTGCTATTATTGTTATTGTATTAGCAATGACCGATATACCACTTTATATTTTTATATAATACATATGTACAAAATGTTTTGAATAGGGTATTTTAATGAAGAAACCTATAAAACGTAAAACAGGCTTGTTGCCAAGAACACTTTAAGACGCAGCTGTTATGTTAAAAACAATAATACTGTTAAAGCTTGTGATATGTGTATGTAAACAGTTATAGCGGGTTGGTCGCATCCTGACTATGGAACGCTGTTGTTCTTCAATGTGTGTGTAGATACTATAAGAATGATTCGCGAATGAAGAGGGGCAAAAAATGCATGTGAAAGTGCGTATGGTTCTCACCCCCATTTATGCACTGTGAGTTCACACCAAACCATTGAGTCACGGCAGGCTGGTGCAATACTAACTTCAAGTTACAGTTCATCTGTCTAATTAAAGCCACGGTGTCGCACCGAATTATCTTTCATGTACTAAGCCAATAGAACACGGGCTGATGAGAGTTTAATGTTAAATGCCAGCAGCACTATTGAGTGTGGGGGAAGCACTGCTAAATCCCCCTGTGAAGCTGAAAGTGACATGGTGTTAGACTTGTGATTATGCTGATCCTCTGTGTTATTCCCCTCAGGTGAAGACAGCAGTCGTGGAGGAGAAGGAGGACGATCAGAGATTCAGTCTGATGTGCATTCAGTTTTGTGCACCCCTTATAAGAAGGGTTGATGCACCGGGTCAAACAGACATGGGAAACAGAAATTCGCCTGTTGTTTTCACAATGATAATCTAAAGAATATGGTCTTCATAACCGTTGATTGTTAATTAATTCCACTTTTAAAGTCATATCTAAAAACACATCCTACTCAGGAAATATCTTTGAATTAGTGTGTGTAGTGTGAATTTATCAGTGTTCTGATAAATTCTGCTGCTTGTCAGGCTGGCCCAGTGTACTATGTGTGTTTATGGTAATGGAGGTACATGTCCCCCATTGTGTATACCAGTGTAACAGTGGCTTACACTGGTGTCCATCCATCTGTCATCTTACCCTGGTTCCAGTCTTCAGCTCACATAGGATGAAGGCTGTTAATACACCCAGGACAGGTGTTCAATCCATACCAGGCACACTGGTGTGTGTATGAAAAAGTTGCTGCTCACCGTATTTACTTCGCTGTTATCAGAACTTTAAAACTTAACCGTAAAACTTGGGGAGAAAATCAGCCGTCCTTGTCCTCTGTATAAAAAAACTACCTCTGCAGTTCATCTGAGGGCTAAATGAAGCTTCCGCAGTCTGAGTAGGAATAATTTAAAACATTGCATTTTGCTTCATTCAAAATTGACTTTTACTTACCGGCTTGTGCTCACTTTACTGAATTGCTACTCGCTATCGTCAAACTGGTAAAATGGGCATACTTTCTGAAGACCGGCTTCCCATCCCCCATCTACAATCAGTGCACATACGACAGTCACAGTTCAACTGAGACATTTAATGTTGACGTTTTCTCCCTTCCTTCCTTTCATTTGTCACCTGTCAGGATTTGTTACTGTCAGCATGAGTGGGCTGAGAGCAGAAAGCACTTCAGGAGGAAAGTACCTCTCAGTGACACAAGAGGGCATCTTGAGATTAACTTTCATGAGGGTGTTGAGTCCTTCGTTTTCTCTCAGCCAGATCTTAGTCATGGACCACTTCATCATTAAAAGATTTATATCTTAAGACTGCTCTTTGTTCATGCAGGAACCCGTAATCAACCCATAATTGTGTTTGTATGTCTTTGGAATTCATCAGAAGCGGTGTGTCTGTTTAGACCTCCTTCTGCTCATTCTATTCCTTGAGGTGTAGTTAACCGTTCCATGGCGCTGGAGCCTTATCAGGTGGTACAGTAAGAACTATTCCATGTATTACCGCAGCTCTCAGGCATTCCCTTGGAAATGCAGTTATGCCATTTTGAAGACATTCTGAATGATTCCAAAGTGCATTATAAAACTTATATTAAAGAAGTGTATTAATATCATAAAATTGTATTCATGTTAAGGGGATGCTAAGCCTTAACTGCAACCGGATAATGTCTCCTGAAAATTCCCTGAGACAGAGAGTTAATGAAGTCTCCGTCGAAAGATACCTACCCTGTCAGGCAATGGTCACAGCCTCTGTGATGCAGTCCCTCCATTTCTGAAGAGAGCATTTAAAGTGGCACTGGACTTTGCCCGATATCTTCAAACAGAGGGGGGAGTGTGGGAGGATCTGAGGTGGGGGCCTCATTAAGTCTGGCTGCACAAACACCACACTCCATAGCAAATCCAACCTGTCACTCACATCAAATCCAAAATGTATCCGTAGTTTCTGCATAATATTGCTAAATAACAAACAAAAAAATCCACAAATTGTATAAACAGACTGGGAACTTGGGTTCGTCTAGTTTTGCAAGTTAGAGACTACATCAGAGAGTCTGATGTAGCAGAACATCAAATCACTTCTTTACACAGTCAGAAGGAAGACAATGAGTGTTTAGAGATGTTGCAGGCCTGTTAGTGAACATATGGGGTCTTCTGTTTCCTCTGTATTACCTCTGTGCATGTGATACCAACACTTTTTGTCCTCATGGACTTCCATTATTATATGAAAAGCGGCTTCTTATAATATCAGGGCGTCTGCTGCAGATATATGAATCGAATTACAGAGATCCACATTCACTGTCGTGATCTCGAATGAATAACCAGCCAGAGCCACTGCCACCTACGTCACCAGCTGAGATCGATTGGTTTGGTCAGACCAATTCAAACCCAGCAAGCTCCAGTGCCAGGTTTTACTCCTCAACATTAACATTTACATGAGAGAGGCTACGGAGCACGCTCTTATGTCAATTTCGGCGAGATTGGATTCACTGGAAGAAGTAATTGAAGAGAAAGCCAGTGTTTGTTGTTTTTTTTTCCTGCTGATAGTGAGACAGAACAGCTTCTGTGCTCCCTCCTCAGCATACTAATGGGTTTGCACTGCCAATAGTAATGAAAGCACAGGGGCTGCTATCCATAGATTTTCATAATAAGATCCATCCCTCTACAAACTAGAGATAGACATGTGTGGGCTGTCAGTATTCCCTTGCTCGCTGATAACCAGTACCTTGTAAGGATGTTTCTTTGGGACGGACGGCCATTTAGAGATCTGGTGCTTTGTAGTTGAACACGTCTTCATATAAAAACGGAACGGTTTAGTTTGTTCTGAGTTTCTCTAGGAGTCGGACTGGGATCTTTGTCATACAAGGTTATGTGGTTAATATCGTTCAACACTTGCAATTTGCTATATTTCAGACACTGCTTGAACATGTGTAGGCAAAGATTAAGGGCTGTACGTACCTGCACCAACATCCTCTGAAAGCATAGATAAAGTCTGCTCTGCAAACGTTGTAACTGAGCTTGCTGTCGAGCAACACATGTAAAGCAACATGTAGATAGTGGTGCTTTCAGACCGCGAGTGCCTGTGTTGATTTACCATGACAGAAACTTTGCCATGACCAAGTAGTTTTTGTGCCCACACATATGACAATAATCACCGAGTAGATTGCATCACTGACTAGAAATATTTGCCTGATTGAGTCCAAACAAAGAACACCCACCTTCTGCTTTTAGGTTAAAAAAAAGTGTTAATACATAAAAATGAATTAAACATGGATCTAAATGTATGTCAATTTTACATTTTAAGTGCCGGTTCACAACAGTGCCATCTCAAGAACCTTCACATGAACGAACTACGTAGACAGAGCAGAGCCTAACAAAATAAAACCGCCACAGTGATGGTCCAAGATCCAGCACAGCATGCCTGCCGCTCAGAAATGAGAGGGAGCAGGACAGAGAACATGTCCAGCGGTGACTGGTGGAATGAGGACCGCAGTAGCAGTCCGACAGGCAAGTCCTGCGCAATTGAGGATTCATAGGAACAGAGATAAGGAAAGAGAAGGAGGACAGAAAAAGAAAGAGAAGGGGAGGGAAAAGAAAGAGCGAGGGAAAGAGAGAAGATGGAGAGCTGGATGGAGAGAGTGTTGTCTGCCTCCCAAATGAAACAGGTAGATGTTTCCACGGGGCGGGTCTTGATAAATGACCAACCCCTTGGGTTGTAATGACGGCTCTCCCTCTAAATCTACATTTCGAGATTCTTTGTACCACAAGTAGACCTGGATTCAGAGAATGGAGTATCCTAGTGTGGTTCTATCAGGTCTGAGATACAGTATAGGAAGGTGCCAGGCCATGAGAACCCTTGTATGTAAGGAGAAATATTTTAAATTGTATTCTATATGGTACAGGAAGCCACTGTAGAGAGGCGGCAACAAGAGAAATATGATCTCTCAAAATTGTGAGAGACCAGTTAGAACATTGAGCTGGTGAAGAGTTGCACTGCAGCCTGGAAGTGACAAAGCCATGGATCAGCTTCTCTGCTGTACATGCCTAATTTTTGTGGAGAAAGTAGGAAATCCTTGGGATGAGTTTCACGGTTTTTCGCAGTTACTTTGCTGGGCTTCTCAGACCAGAATGAAAGTTCTCGTAACTATTAGTTCAACTTCCACCACATTTAGTCATTTGTATATCGTAGTAGCAGTTTCTAAATCCTCGGGACAATTTGCAGATGCTTTTGGACATGTATTAATCCCTTGCATACAATTCTCAGCTTATGAAAGCTGAATAATAATTTGCTATAAAATTTATAGCCCTCATTTCATTGCTTGAGTCATTACATACAGAATTGTTGAACTAGTGATCAAAAACAAATGTTATACCTTTCTTCATCATTTATTCCTGGTCCATATAATACACAACATTTGCTAACTTTCACCTACACTCTTTAGGGACATAGTCCCTGAGAATGAGAAGGATTGAGACCATCTGAACAAGGATGTTGTCGTGTGGGATAATGTCCATTTCGCCACTCAGATCTGTTCAGAACATTATGGGAACATTATGGGTTTTCTCTGTCTAGAGGTGTAAAGTCCTGCTAGTGTTACACCCCCGTAGAGGGGATTAGTGAAGAAAAACACACACACAAGGTGTTTCAGTCACGTCCAGTGTTAATGGATGTAATGGACGACTGCAACCCCCCACGTCCCCCCCCCCCCCCCTCCCCACTGTCTTAACTCAGACATGAGCAGTCGGAACACGAACACGAGATGAGATCGATAGATCCGTTTCCAAGAAAACAACTACGTTAGAAAACAATATACAATATATGAAATATATATATAAATAAATATATATATAATATATAAGAGATAAGAGATATTTGGCCCAGACAATGCAGTGGATGGGCTCAGAGGGATCGGAGGGAGTTCTTATGGTGCAGCCTTATATATATATATAAATATATATATATGAAAATACAAAATTGCAACCGGCTTCTCCAAAACACAAAATAACAAAGAGAATTAGTTATGTTTTACATATTTTATCCCTTTTAAATTCAACATGCTATGCTACTTTGTCTATGAGTCCAGAGCAGCAGAATGGCAGATCAATCGGTCTCAATGAACTTGTCAACAATTTCTAACAATTTTTCAAACGAACTGACTCTTTAACAAAATCACCAGCACTTCTTTCCCTTAGCTACTACGCCAGCAGCCAGGGCTGCAGCAGTGACAACATCAGAGCAGAGCCACGCAGAGGATGGATTCACCACTCCAGGGGATACTTTCCTTGCTGCATTGCACAGGATGATAGTCATAGTGATATAGATGCAAATATGTGGCCAGACAGACAGAGAGGAACAACTCCATGTACAGAAACGACTTACTATATGTACAGGTACAATATGTGCCCCTTGTACAGGTACAATATATACCGTTAAATCTTTTGCGTCTTTTGCGCAATGCTTTAGAACTGCAGAGTGAAACATACATATTCAGTGTCTTGTACTCAGTTATTCCCCTAAATACAGCGATGTGTAGCTTTACCATAGATTCCAAATGGCTGACATCATGCTATCAGGCCAGACACTGAATCACTTAAGTGCTTTGGTCCTTGTGGTAATAACTCAGATTTTTCTAGTTTTAAAAGAATAAAGTTACAAAAAATCCACGTCTTAATGTCAAGATTGAAGTTGCCGATTGCCCTCATTTGGCTCAATTGCTGAATAGGTCTGAGTGTCGTCAGCACACACTGTGAGGCACAGTACATCATTGTTATTATCTGATATCAATTAATTAACGAGTACAGCTTTAGAGGACAGTGAGCGGATATTAATTAATCCACTTCTAATTCCGCTGCCATTTGTTCTGGCAGTGGAGCTGGTAAAGCGGGTTATCATGGATAGCTCCGCTGCTGTTTGTTTTGAACAATCGAGGGACTGACGGTCTCCGTGGGGTTTCGCGTAGGGAACGGCTCAGAGGAAAGTTCAGAGAGGTGTGTTAAACTACAGCTCTACCTCCTGCCCTCGACTCCGAGTTGAATTCCAGTTTATTCGAGTTGACTTCAAAATCGCTTTGACCAGTGAACACTGACACCACACAAATTTTTAGTGGCCTCCATTTGGCTTAACTGTGGGTTATCAGCGCCAGCAACACTCTTACTGTTTTTACTTTGGGCCCTGCAAACAACTTTAGGTTTTATTCATCCCTAATGCCTGACATGCAGACTATGGCCTTTCTCCATTTCTTCCCTTGTCAACCTGCAGCCTACATCACTACAACTCAATTCACTTAACATTAACATTTCCTGCCTCTGCCAACTCAAACCAAGTGTCTGCTACTGTCTTCTTAGCACTCTGAGTACTGTAGCCCATGCCACTGGCCGATGGCCGATGAATTTGCACAGGTCACCCCCTGGAGCAACAGCCTCACCCTACTGTAGGCTGCTGACCACATCTATTATCTGATCCCACAGATCGACCCTTTCTCTCTGCAACCCGCCGGACTGTACAACATGAGTCGAGAACATAATACCACGTGCCACAGTGAAGCAGCAGGTTCAGCATCGGTATCCCCTCACCTCCACTGCCATCACGGGTTCTGCAAGCTTCTCCACCGCCAGCGCACCGAAGCCATCTGTCCCATTCTTACAGCCATTCCAGAAGAACCACCTGGTTTTCTTGCGGTCATCACACATCCACCCTTCTCCTAACCGTCACATCCACCAGCTCTCTGGATCTCCCCAGCATACACCCAGTTAATGACTTGTGACTAACGAGTCACCAGTGTTACGTAATTTAATGACAAAAAAGTGTAACTGTAATTCGTTACAGTTACATTGGGAAAATATGCAATTCCGTTACAGTTATTTATGGAAATATTAAGAATTACAATTTTAGTTACATTTTAAGAATACAAACAAAAACATTTGCGACACATTTAATGATAGCTCATTGCTTTGCAGTATTTCGCCGTTTCCCACCGGGGCCCCGTGTCTCTGTCCTGGGTATTTCTAATCATGTTTGTCTGCCACAGCGTCACTCTGTGATGGGCTTCGGGTCTTTGAAGGGACTCTCTCCTCCGGCCTCGCCTCCCCCAGAGGAGCGCGTCTGACCAGCGATCGGTCGGATGGACCGCTGTCAATCACTGCAGTGACGGCGCGTGCGGCTCTCTCTCCTCCCGCCTCGCGCTGACAGCTGATCTGGTAGCGTGGCTCACGGCTGCGCATCTTTCGTGCAAAACGGGGCCCCTGTTGGATCGCGGGGCCCTACGCACTGCGTGTGTTCTGCGTATAGGCTGCGACGACTTTGCAACATAATAAAATGATATGATACACGATACGCCTGATGCAACGTCTTATAAACAACGAACATAGCCACCACCGTTAAGCACGCCTGTTTCCATAGCTACCTACTTGGCTACTGCCATTCACTGTATGTTAACTATATGATACTAAATTAGAGTAGAAAACTTAATTGTCATTACACATGTGTGAAGTAATGAAATGCAATTTGGCATCTAATCAAGAAGTGCACATACAGATTGTGCAGTGAGTACAGAATAAATGTGGTGTTTAGAGATAGAGTGCTAGTGTAAGTAAGGATGGTTGATAGATACGTGCAGAATAAATCACCTACGGAAATACAGTACATGTATGTGCAGAGTATGTACAGCATAGTTATGGCAACACAATGCACAGGGAAATGAAAAATAGCATGGTATAAACAAATGTGATAAATACAGATGGAATCATTATGCAGAAAATCGTATACCACTATACTATACAATAATATACTATACTATAGATAGGGCTATAGAGATGTGAATTGTAGAGGAACACTGAACAGATGCCATGTGGATGTTAAGGCGTGGACAGAGGGCATAAGGAAAGACTGGTCTTTGGGAAGAGCTCAATAGGGTGAGCACTGTGAGAAAGAAGTGGTTTCTATGCAGAGAGTCCAATAAAGAGCTGGGATAAAAGTTCAGGCAGAGAATGTTTTTACAAGAGCTGAGTCAGTGAACAGAGTCAGGGAATGTTGACTGGAGAGCTGAACAGGACAGACATCAACACCGGACCAGTCTATAGAGCAAAATGGGGAGAAAGAGATGGAAACAGAGATAAAAACTCACAATAGAATCAAATGAGAAATGGCTCAACAGAGGAGAAAGACATTCTCGTGGAGAATGGATAAAGAACCAGATTTTCTGTGCTGCACTGAGAGGAGAAGGGAAAAAAAGAGACAAAAGCAATAGGGTTAGGAAGGATAAATGCTGATCCTGAAATGAACACACGTCACAGTCGACTATGATTTAATACCACTAGGGCTGATGGCGCACAACCTTCCCTGTGTCATTTCCAATACAGTCTCTAAATAAACTGGGGCTGTCTGATTGCAGAGACAAAGCCATTTGAGAGTCGGTCAGTTGGCACAGTTACTCTTATACAATAATGTGTCTTCATCCTCTCTTAGTGAAGTCCTTCAATACATAACGACCCCCTGCCACAAATATTGTATGGAAATGCAATTATTGTACAGCAGGAGCAGACTACAAGGCTGTTATCATCCCTTCGCTGTTCTTAATTAACTTATGCACTCTGCAAAAAAGATTTCTGGCCTATAGGGCCAATTCCAAATTGGCTGAGGGAGGCGCGCTTCCTCTTGAGATGCGATAATCCAAATAAACATCTCCCTCACCAGCGTACCTCAGAATAACTCTGTTTTTTGCGCTCTGCGGCAGAGAAAAGCACAACTAGGAGATCTTTGTTCTCGTGCTTCAGCAAAGCAGGGGTAAACTTTAGGCAGACTTTCTGCCATTTGGGGATCCGGCTAAGCTCTGATTGATAAAACTGGGCCTGTGTTGCGAGAAGTGTGTCACACTCCCCAGACAATGCTAATAACATTACTATTGAGGAAGGAAACATTTGACTCCATCCTCCACACACAGAATATCACTCGCGCATTTTGATTCCTCTTTGGAGAGAAACAAAGCAAATACACTGAGCGCTGTGAGACCATATGGCATGTATAAATAAGTCATTTGGCGGAGACGGAGCATTTCCTCCAGGCTTCACTCGGTAAACAGTTTTGTGTTCACGGCTTCTCACTGTTGAGGCTGGTGTGAGATGGTCCATACACCGGATTTGAGATGTTTTCTCCCTTCTGGCAACAACAGCGGGGTATAGTGAAACATGCACAACATGCCAGTTTGACGACACAGTATCAGGGGGTGATATTGCTTAATTAAGATAATGATAGAAAATTTCGCTTTGGGGGCTGGGAGTTGTTCACCAGCTATAGTACCATATAGTATTGAGTGGTAACATGCATAGTGTACTGTAAGTGACCACAGCATAATTAAAAAATAGCCGGCTCCGTTCAAAGCATGAAATTGCATCAACCAAATGCTGTAGAACTTTCTAATTAATTTGCTGTATATGATTTGTGCAGTCCACAGAAAACATAACAAAATCAAAACTCTAATTAAAGTTTACTTCCCAGGGCAGAGAGTTCAGAGCCGCTGTTTTGTTTCCTCTTTTCATCTTAAAAGCACATGTGTATTGAGTTCTGCAGAGGTGTCTGGTAAACAGAGAAGGAACCTCTAACATAAGACCCTAACAGGGAAAGCAGGGTTGTTTGTAATGAGGCTGTAATGGGGCAGGCTGTGCGCCATCCACTGCCTTTCAAGTTGTTGTTTCTTACTTGAAATTTATGCACAATCCAGATTAAAAAGATGCTCCTGTTTTTCTTGCTTTTGTCTTTGTGTTGATGTGGTTGTGCTTTGTTGTTTCTGAGGCCTGGTGTTATATTCTGTTTGATGAGAAGCTCAAGGCTTTGCTTTGCAGTTGTTCCAAAGCATTGAGACAAAATAACCAAGTAAACTGGACTTTGGTGTCAAAGTTGAGGAACTCTGGCAGAGTTCAGGCACCGGATGGGATTACGCTGATCCATTTCATTTGAAGACTGCAATTTCACTTGTCTCTGATTGAACTATTTTTCAAAGACCTGTCTGCACTTGAGCGCTCTCCTTGATTAAATCCATTTTAGAGAGGAAAAGAACGTTTTTAGTGTTTAGGAAAGAAAGAAAGTCTTATCTCACTCAGATTTCATTTTAGACTCAGATCTCACCAGATTATTTGGTGTCTTTTGAACTCTTGCTCACTATACTTACGGTTTGCCAGCTCTTTAGAAGATTTTAAAAAGAAAAACGTTATCATCGTTACTTTCATGTTTCTATTGTTCTAGGTTTATTTTTGTTATCATTATTTTTGGAGACTTTTATTCTCCCCACCTCTGCTAAAAGGGAATTTATCATGTTGGTTGTATCTGTGTCATTGTCCTTACCTTTTGCAAAGTCCTGTGGCTCAAAATGCTTGTACACACAATACCTTGGGTTCCATCTGGAATAGCTTTTTAGTTTCCACCATTTTGTGTGAACAACTTACAATCTTACAGTTTGGTTGATAGGACAATCAACAATGTTTCCAACAAACCTGAAGTGAATTGGGGTAGAATCTGTGAAACATCCATGAGGCATCAAGGACATAGTTGCTCCAGTCAAGCTGGCAATGATGGAAACTAGTCCAAGAAATATAATAGAAATATGATGTTTTGTTTGCTTTTGGTCTCTCTCACTGAAGTAGAAGGTCAAGTCACAAACAACAAACAACAAACAAATCAAGAAAAATGATGCCCTTCAACTTCAACTTCAGCTTTTTAGAGTGCTAGCCCTAACAAACGTTATCTCAAGGCACTTGTGAGCAGGCAAACAATACGTGCATAGAAGTAACAAAGCAAACTATGTTACTACATACATGGACTTCGGCGGCCAGCGTGGAGATGTTTGTGAGGCTATCCCTGACTTTGCTCCAGTCATACTCACAGATAATGAGACTGCTTCAAGCTTGGCCAGCACCAAACCAAACAAAGCCCCAGGCCCTGATGGTCTCAGGGGCAAAGTTCTTAAAACGTGTGCTCACCAACTGAAAGGTGTTCAAGCAACTTTATTCCAAACTAGACCTATGCATTCGGCACCGAATGCAATGGATATATCCCTGAATGCCCAAGGCACGATCGAACAATCCGTGTTGCTTCATTTGCAAGTTTGACATCAATTGGCCTGGAGATGTAAGCGCAAATCTAATTTTTCAACTAAAGTGCTGCCCATTGTGGCCCAACGTACAATCCGAAATGCGTGCAAATTGAATCAGTTCTTCCCCTCTGAGTCACGAATCTGTCTGCCAAATATCAAAATTCAAATCCAAGTGGTGTTCAGTTTACACAAAAAACATGCGGTGACGGACCCGGTCGAGCCAAAACCACAATATCCCCGACACCTTGCGTTCGGAGATATAAAAATTCCCCAGTCAGCCACAGTTCCCAAGTCATGGAAGTTATCAAATACTGTGCGTATGCCCCCCAAAAAACAGGAGCAAAATAATCAAATGACTTCTGACCAGTTGCACTGACATCCATCTTATGTAAATTCATGGAAAGAGTTGTGAGTAGACACATAACATCTTCAGTGTCCAGCTCTCTTGACCGTTTAACATTTGCATACAAAAAAAAAAGGGGCGCAGATGACGCAACTGTAACCCTGTTATAGCCCAGCTATACCCCAGTATAGCTAAACATCTGTTGCAGAGGCTTGTGGACCTCAAGGTTAATGGAGGTATCGTTCATTGGACCAGAGACTTCCTCTCTGACCAGCCTCAAAAAGTAATCCTGGGAAGTAGTGAGTCAGAGGAAATAATGTTAAACACAGGGCACCACAGGGCACAATCCCATCGCCATTACTTTTTTCTATTTATACAAACAAGTTTATAATTCGTCAGGAACATTTTAGATGATTTAAGTATGTGGATTATATGGCTTTGGTGGGGTTACTTCAGAGGGGAGACAGAGAGAGAGCAGTCCTACTTAAATCAGGTGTCAAGCTTACAAGATGCCAGTCAAGTTATTTACAAATTAATGTCAATATGACCAAATTCAGGCAGAGACTCAACACCTTTAAAGGACAGGTGGTTGAAATAGTGAATGATTTCAAATACCTTGGTACACACATTGATGGACTAAATGTTAAGGTAAATTCTGATCTCATATTTAGGAGGTGCTCTCAACGCCTCTATTTATTATACAATCTAAACAGCTTTGGAGTGAATACTAATATCAGAAATAAAATATCACAATGAAACTGCGTACAAAAGCCTAGTGGGAAGCGTCCTGTCTTTCACATGCCTATGTGGTATGACAACTAAAATATACAGGGAAGGAACAAACTAAACAGAGTAATAAAGACTGCCTTATATGTCATAGGGAAACCACAGAAAAATTGCTGTGTACAGGAGAACATTAGAAGGAGGACTATAACAATAATTAGCGACCCCTCCCATCCCCTACACAGTGAATTTGAACTCCTACCTTCAGGTAGGCGTTTCAGAGTGCCAACTTCAACTAAAAACATCGCCAAAAAAAACCCTTTTGTTCCCAGCAGTATAAACAAAAAGGGTCTTGCATCCAACAACTGAGCGTTTTTACACATATTAGAGATTTTACATATTTATTTACTTATCTATTTATTATCTTGCTCTTGTTTTTTACATGAAATGGAGTGTACGACAATGTCTTGTCTTGATATGTGTCTTTTATGGTTGAACTAAAGGAAAATTTCCACTGTGGGATAATAAAGTTTTCATTTGTTCATTCATTCATTCATTCATTCATTCATTCATTCAAACACTGCTAACACTGAGAACTAACCCTAGACCCTCACATCATCGAAGAAATGACTTTCAAGAAAAACCCTGGCAAGGAAAAAATGGAAGAAACCTCAGGGGTGAGAGATCTTAATACCATCTTCTTGCAGGGGTTCAAGACATTGCTTGCTGTGCTTATGCACTATGAATGAGCGATTTGGAAAGGCTATTGTGGATCACATCATGGCACTGTGCATATATTTGCCACCATACTCTGATCTCACTGGCAACTGTCAGGAGACTTTGGCTCTGTGACTCTGTGTCACCTGAGTGGGTTTCAAGACACTCACAGTGACCCAAATGTCTAGTAACATTAGTTCTATACAAAATAGGGCCGTAACAGCACCAGTACTGTGCTTTGAATGAGGAAAAGCTTAATTATTACAAATTATTACAATGGATCCTTCAGGACTGGTGTGAACTTCCACGCAACGTCATTGTTATGGCTTTAATGCATCTTAATGCACCCCAATGCATCCCATCACCTCAATGCATCTTCTTGTGACCTGTTGTGCACTGTCACTTGAGTTCAAAATGACAACAGCCAATCACTGAATGATCACTGCCTCTTTTGTTGAACTGCCTTGGATTTGTAGTTGACCACACCTGCGCGTCCCCTTTTAATTCTGTCCCTTTATCAGCTACAATGTAAACTTTAGGTGACATACATAGCTAATATGTTCAACTTTTTGAGCATGGGCCTGTGAAACATTCAAAAGTTACTCCACAGCAGTGGAAAAACAGTTAAGCCACAAAACGTCTTGCTCTCATCTTTTCTGCATCAGGATCATTTCAAGTACAAGCAAATCTGCAGGAGCAGGGGTTATTTTTAAGCCGCTCACATCCTGTGCAAGCAAAACCAGGGAGTGTGATGTGACACGAGTGTGACTGCCTCCCTCTGCATGTCTGCTATAACATGTGGTGGAGGAAAATTCCCTAACTCCCTTGTGTGTGATGAATTAAAGATCCTTGACAACATAAAAGGCATCATAATCGACGGCTACTGAACAGCACAAATAAGCAATTATGCACAGGGAAGCACCTGAAGAGAGTGGGGATGATCAAACATCACTCAGAGCAAACCAGGACATCATGGACTGTAAAGCTGAAAAAAAACTCTGCATTTTCCTGCTTTTCATTGACTTATGCTGACTCAGAGATGCATTCTGCTCGCACTGTGACCTGCAGTAAGCAAGTCCGTTTAGAGGACACAGTGCTAGCTAAGTAATCCTTCATCACTGACTGGCCTTCTGTTAAATGTGTCCAGTGTTGGATGTGATACTTCAAAATTGATGTGTCACACCATTAAATAATGGTGGTTTATTTTGTGTTTTCTTTTTTGGGAGTTTCTCTTCTCCGTTCAGTGCTAGCTAACCCTGACCCGAACCCTTCACAAAACCCTTCGCATTTCCAGAGAGTACTGGTTAAGCCTTTGCCCTCATTGCCATCTTGCCCAGCCTCCCTTTCTCCAGCAGGTCACTTCGACGTGATATGGCAACACTGATTAGTCAGGTTCAGTGCCTTGGTTCTATGCACTGCTGCTACATACTTGTAAGGAAATAGGAACAAGCGCCAACCTCAGTAGAAGATCTAGGGAAGAATCTTTGATTCCTCTCTCTGTAATGTGTCTGGGTTGCTTTGTGATTTGCTGTCTACATACAACTACATGAATGGGATAACTGGAATGTTGCCTCTTTTCTAAGATTTTGACCTTTGAGAGTAACAAGTGCCAATGACAACATCTTCCTCAACAGAGCGGAGCAACAACAGCGACAAAAAAAACAAATATTTTTGCCATGGCTGAGATGAGTGCAACGTCCACTCTCCCACTGGCAGGAAAAGGAGACACACAAGTGGTTGTGTAACAAAAGAGATATTTCCCTGATGAGGTGAAGTAAATCTGTCTTATCCCCCCGCCCCGCCAGCTAAGTCTAAATCCTTCCTATAATTCCAAAGTCAAAGAGAGTGAGCATGACATCAGGGGAATGGGTAGACAATGACTCTAGGCCTGCTCCCAGCCAGCTCTGAGCATTGCACATGTGCTCATTATGGTGCCAACAGTTTGCCAGTACCATGAACTGAGTGCCCTGGAAGAAACAGATATCTATTCTCTACCAGACTGAGCAACAGAAGATTTATTGACTGTGGCGGCTGTGGCGGCCAAAATGAAAGGGAAAGTAAGTTAGAGGTCCTTTCACAGCACCCCATCCATGCCTGTTGTTCTGACCGACTAGTAGGAGGGGCCCCATGTTCATCCATCCAGTTACCAGTTTCCAACCCCAACATTTTGGCACCTATAGGTTACATCGTGTTACATAGTTTTCAGCAACGACATAATACAGGTTCTGTTATGACACTTGATACAGGTCGATCAAATTAAGAGCTGAAGGTGACGTTTCATCTGATGCAGCTGTGTTGATGTTCAATGGTTACCACTGAGACGGGAAAAGGAGATGACAACAACTGAGGCACAGAGGCGGAGAGAGTTGGGCTCAGGTGGGATGAGAGCATACCCACAATAGACATGAGGAAAACAAAAAAAAACAATTGACATACTAGTGATTAAGGAGGAAAATGTTTTGGCAGCTATTTAAAAAATGATGTTTTTTATGTATATGATTGCATGGAAGCCTATACATCAATGCAGCACTGCAGGGCAAATTGACAATATTTATATTTCACGATGAAGGAGCAGCTTCATGAGTGACATTTGGTATGTTTAATTCAGAATACCTTTTTAAACTCGTAGAAACTTTCCTCACAAAGACACATTTGATTCACTGTGACATCAAACTATTCAAACATAAAAACACACTCGCAAAAAATAAGGAAAATGGACCCACAGGCACTGGTTTGGGATCATTCTTAGAACCTCAGGAAAATATTGCTTATGAAATAAACGCACATTAGAGTGGGGGCAGGGCAGGGGTAGTGTGTCTCAGCCATCCCACTCCCACCGCTGCGCCATCTTCTGTCTTCCAACCCAATAACACTCCCCCCAATTGTGTCAAAATGTTTGTATTTGAATATAAAAGTGATCTCCAGCTGTTTCGGTGCATCAAACTGCAATTTAAGCTTGAGGTGTCAAATTTTGTGTCTTGAAAAACAAGATTCTGATATGTGTATGCCCAGGCTGTGGGCACATTTCATTTGGAGTCTATCTGTCCCGACATTGCAAGTGCTTCCCGTCTTGTGCTCCTCTGCCAGCTGCCACAGCAGCCTCCACGGAGGCAGCGCTTTCTGGACAGGCATGACGTATCCAAACCAACCTGGCTACCTCGCTGTAATGACAAGATCCTTGGACACTGCAAACATTGCACCAGGCAGTCCAGGCCTCCAACAACGCTTCCAATCGGTCCAAACCCTCCCCGCCAAGATATGAAGTCAAGATGGAAATGCCAAAACCTGCAGTTACCTCACTGGCCACCTGGAGATGGCTCCAAAAGCGATAAAATGCTTCAGGTAACTCTGAAGGTGAAATCATACACAACCTCCGATCACATTTTGACTCCATTAAGATGAATGAGCCTCAGCAGATGTTCATTTTGTACAGATGACACAACATGGATTGTTTGATGAAATATATGGTTCTGATATGTCCTGTATCTTTTGCAAACATCCTTGTTTGAGTACAGATGAATGATCAAAACACAGGCCACCAGTAAACAAGAAGCCAACAACATTTCAGCATAGATTCAGCATATTTAGCTTATACTCAATGTACTTATGTAATGGATGTCCTTGTACACACTCGTGAAAAATCACATATTCTGAATTCTGTACCCTTAAAATGATTTTGTTTAATCACTTGAAATATGAACCACACACGGCTCGAGAGAAGCCACACAAAGAAATGTAGGGGAAATTTTGATCAAATACGTAAAAAGTTAAAAACTGTGACCCCGGATTACGCTTTACTTTGACTTCAAAATAAAAGCTATTCGAGCGTATTTGCATAAAATCGCATAAACGCGCGTTTCATAAAATCAGATACTGGCTCACATTAAGACAGAAGCATGGTAACATTTCCGCCTCAGTTGTATTTTGGTGTCCCCACAGTTTCCTTTGCAGACGGGGCAGCTGCTGCAGCAGACTGCAGGGCTTATAGCTGTGTCGTATCAGGCTGCTTGGCTCTCTAATAAGAAGCAGGCGAGGAAACAGGTGCTCACTCCGTTGCACTTTGTAGCCGGGGTTACAAGAAAACACAGCCCTAGGATAAATGCCCTAGGTGCTGTGTCTCTTCCTCTGCCCAAGGTTTATTTGGTGCATTTAATGGTTTCAAGTGACTTTAAATCTTGGGATCCTTTTGTCAGTCAGTTGAGAAACACATTTGTGTAAGTGACTGGTAAAATTACAGACTTAATTATGACCGTCACCCCTTTTCCCTTTCCAGCACTTCACTTTCTCCTCTTTGCATCTTAACTTATATGGTAAGCACCACATCCTAATACAATGAGGCATGTACCTCACACACTGATTACAGGAAAAAAGAGGATGCATTCATTTACATGGCAATATACAAATGTCCAAGACCACCAAGGGAGTTGTTTGGGTGATTACATTTCTCCACGTCGACTAGTGCTGTCCACATCACATTGTGGTTGCGTCTGCTGTCTTTTTAGCTGCGGTCACCTGGGGATGCTCTGAACGGGAAAGGAGCAGGATGAACAAGCGGGTGATGAAGGCCGGCTCTGTACTCGACTACCCTTTAGACACCATTGATGATGCGGGTGAGAGAGGGACACGAGTCAAGCTGATGTTCATCATGAACGCCCCTTCCTCCTTATGTCCGACTGTTGTTCTTAAGTGTTACAGGCTACTACATCCGCAGTGTGAGAAGGATCACTGCTGCAGCTCATTCATCTTCAACAGCTGCCAGACTCATCAGCAGCACTTGCTGCTTTCTGTGCCGGGCTGTCATGTTTTAGGTTTTGGGGTGTGCACAACACACTGTCCGCATATCCGCAGACAGATTTTAGCCAATTTCATCTTTTTTTAAAAACAACTTTTAGTGTTTTAGTGTGGCTGGCATATGGTCATTTTAACCACTCCAACTACATTTTCCACCTTTTTTTTTAACCTTTTTATTTTGCTGCCATTGTCTTGAGATAACGGGCTATGATGCTGTTATCTCGGGATAATCGAGTTCAGTCATCATGAGGAAATTGACTTATCTTGTGATAATGAAACAAGAAGTCATTATCAGGAGATAACGGAAGCAAAAATAATCCCAATCATATTATAAATTTAAACTGATTTTTCTAACCTTGTGGACGAATTGTGCCATACAAATCCGATCACGGTATGGGTGGGGGGCGGGGGGCGGGGAGGGGGGGCGAACAGGGCTCTTACTTTGGTGGGGCAAAGCGGAACGAGTTCATTCCCCGCTCGGCCAATTTCCCGTCGGGGGGTTGGCGATAGAGGGCGGGTGGGAGCGAGGAGGGGAGCAGAGTTGAGCGGCGGAGAGGACAGGGAGGACAGTCGGCGGCACCCAGGGCCACAGGGATGTACAGTAAACACAGGCAGAAAAATGCGCAGACGTCGCCGGCGACGCGCGGACGCGCGCTCCTCGTCTCCGTGTGCCTCCTGTTGCTGAGCGGGGTCCTGGAGGCGGCCGCCGGGAACACTGGACAAAAAGGTAAATGGGAGGAGGAGAGCGCCGAACTTCTCCCACTAGTTGCGTGTCGTGCCTGGTCGGGATCCGCGAGGGCTCGGGTCGTTTGCGCGGTCCCGGTGAGGAGGGCAACGACAGCTGAAACTTTCCCCGGGATGCGATTCTGGGGGAGCATCCCCCATCGAGCCAGCGCTGCTGGAGCCTGGAGATCTCCCACAACTGTCCCCCTGTCTCCTATTACGCGAGCGTAACGGACGGAGTCGGCTCCTCTTCTGCCCTCAGAGGAGTTTGTCAAACTTGTTCAAACGAAAACGTGTCCGTTAACTTTAGTCTCGCGCTCGGCTTTTTAGTTTGGGGTCGGCGCTGGAGATGAAGGAGGCGGTAAAATCTGTAAAATCCCTGTCTGTGAAGTGGTCCTATTCCGCCTGTCGCAGCCTCTTTGTGTGTTGTCCATAAAAGGCAGCAACAAGAGTACAGTAGAGCAGAGTACTGGAGCTCACACTCCGGCCAGAAAGTTCTGTGAAACCCGCCCATCCTCGCTCTCAGTTTGATGAGTGGTAAATGGACTGCTTCTTGTATAGCACTTTTCTAGTCTTGCTGATCTGCTCTTACAGATTCAGTCACCTTCACTCTGCACTGATGGCAGAGGTTGTTGTAAACGGGCTGTCTGCCCGACCAGTGGCTTTAACCATTCACACGCTGATCACACATCACACCAGGGGACGGTTTTGGACTCAGTATCTTGGACGCTACGCCTGAAGACATTTCAACAGACCTTGGCCATGCCGCCCCTGAGTCCATGGTGGCCTTGTGTTTCAATACAACAGGAAAAAGTTATATTACGTGTATAAGACGTGTATAAGACGCATCCCGTCCAGCGGCTGCTCATCCTGAGGCAGCCAGACAAAGGTCACCCTGTGTGACAGCGGCTGGTATGAAGACGCATCACCCCTCCCAGTCATGTGCACTGAAATATCCCAAGGCAAAGCGGGCCTCTGACAATACGACCCATTCAATCAAGACGTTCCAAGTTAATGCAGTTAGCAGGCCATGCTTGTTTGTGTGTGCGGTTGTGTTTGGCTTGGAGACCGTCAGATGCAATCTGAAATGGGAACCCGGAAGCCAAGATGTCTGTTCTGTCATTTATAACCATAGTCCGATGGACTGGGATTGGCTGCTGCTTAGTAGGGACCAACTGGAGAACTGCTATAGAAAGAATTTTTGCACTAATATACTTTTTCAACGTTTTTTACCCAATGAGTTTTTAAATTATTTTGTTATTACTAATTTCTAGATCATTGTTCTAAACTCGGACTAATATTTCTTGGGAAACGATGGGTTAATGTGATGGAACGCAAATGGATTTAACACAGTTTTAACTCGGCAGTATCTGGGTAAATCAGTGAGTCCCCCCTTGCAGGCATAGAAACGCCCAGGACCTTCGCTGGCTGAAACGAAGGCCCGTGCAATCCGAGTCAATTGGGGTCTGAATTTGAGTCTGATCGGCCACGACGACTGTCAAGTTGTCTTAGCTAAGTTCCGGGGCATTCGCGAATACCAAGGGGAAAGCATATAAGCAGGAAGGAGGGAGGCCAGCCGCGATTGTTCCCAGTAGCGACATGGCGGGGGTTTCAGAAGACATCCATGACCAGGTGTCTTATACTTTCATAGTCCATTCTCGAGGTCGCCTTATGAGATAAAACTCGGATTAATCCAACACAGTCGACCATCACCTGATTTACCAGGATCGGCATATCATCTGGGGGGGGGGGGGGTGACAAGCCTAACGACGCCACTGGTTTGACAGAGGGAGAGAGAGACAGGCCGGCAATCTATGGCTTTAATGGCTATATGGCTCTATGGCTATAACTGGGCCGGGCGTGTGTGAGACGCGCTGCTGTTTCTCTCCTCCTCCTGTGTAATTAGCTGGTTTCATATTGTTTTTTTTAAATAAAATATGTCATATTAGCCATCTTTCAATGACTGTTGAATCAGCTTGATTCAGCAGTGATTCAGCAGTGTGTTGTGAAGCCAGTTAGGGTAAAGAAATCTCTGCTGGCCATCCACGTGACAGGGCTCTGGACGCCGTATTGCTCTGTTGGTCCTATGCTGGTCCAACTGAAGGCTCAGGGTCCAGGTCCACGGTTCGCCACTGGTTTGCTGTAATAAGCATGATGGTGAGCTGTCTCATATGGTTCAGAATGTCCTTACATGGTCAAAGAGATGCAACAATGTTTGCAGTTATAGTCATTTTGGGGCAATAGGATGTTGGAACTAAGATGGACATTTTTTCCCAAACAGTGATGACCAGACCTGACATGTTTAAAGGCTCAGTCTCTCAACGGCATTTTTGGAGCCCATATGAAATCTGCTTTCACTGTTTTCATCTAACTGGGCGCATGAACAGGTGCGCTGGATGAAAGCTTTCTTCTGATTCCCCTCGGACGGTGCGACCCAAATGTTCATTTGCCAAATGAACGTCAATTATCGAAGCCCATCAACTGTTAATGTCACCGCCCTGGCGCCGCCCGAGTCCGCCCTCATGTCCTGATGATCGCGCGTTGCGCGTTACTCGGGGGACGTGCCCTCCGTGAGGCAGAACTTCACTTTTCAGAAATAAATCCACTTAGACGTACTCTCGGCTCTCACAGTGTGAAACGGCTGCAGGAAGTGTTAAATGTCATCACGTAG
Organism: Karalla daura; assembly: GCA_029224185.1. Classification (NCBI taxonomy): domain Eukaryota; kingdom Metazoa; phylum Chordata; class Actinopteri; order Chaetodontiformes; family Leiognathidae; genus Karalla; species Karalla daura. The sequence continues at coordinate 746,295 of CM055210.1, read as the reverse complement.
GTTAACCAGTGAAAACGGTGAACGCAGTGTCCCAGATGACGTGACCTCTGGTGATAGGAGTCGTAGGGGTGGGCAATACGGCAAAAATGTCACATTCAACCTTCATTCAACCTTCATTCAACCTTCTGAACAAATTTGAATGAAGGCGGTTGCAATTTGGCATGTTCACCTTTTTTTTTTTTGCCTTTTTTTGAGTTTGAGTTATTTTCTGTCATTAAGGGAGAGCTAAAATTGGAAAAAAAAACACATTTGAACACATAAGGCCGGCTTGCTCGAGTGGCCGTTTATTTCAGGGGAAAGTTGCCACGCTATGTTGTTTAGCAAGCGCCGTAAAATGACACGATCGTTTCTGTGAAGGGCAGGCAAGACGACCAATTGGTCTAGAGCGTACCTGTCGGTTGCTGGACGAGCGTGAAAACGCGCAGTTTGTTTTGGCATGGAAATGTATGTCGGCGAGCCTCTGAAAGCTCCTCGTAACGCAGATGTCTTTATCCTGTGGAAGGAGGTGGCAGAAATACGGTGAGAATGGCTGTGCGTTACACATCCTGTTTGCGAGAGGCGCCGCGCTGATTCAGTCGACTGTGGTGTGTTCAGACCTGACCCAGGGCCAGGGTCAGGGACAGAGCGGAAGCACAGGTAACGAGAACAGCCAGAAGGAACGTGACGCTGTCAGACGGGGGAGTGTGCAGTAATGAATAAGGGTATATGGACGGGTCACGATTCAGCCAAAGAGGGGAATGCGGGGAATGGTCATGACTTCCTCCCATCATCGTACTTGCCCTTTAATTGACTGTTGTGCTGCCCTCACACATAAGGTGAAGGCAGATAATACGCCTGAGATGAGACGGGTCTCCAGTTTGTCACAGGGTATCCCCCGCACACGCCAATCACTCACACCTAGGGGCAGTTAATAGACTCTGGCGGACCTAAAATACATGTCTTTGGGTTGTGGCAGGAAACCACAGTACATGGAGAAAACCCACGCAGACACAAAGAGGGGGCGTGCAGGCAGTTTCCATAACACCTCATCCAAAATGTTCTTTTCGAGTTCTTCTTTATTATTTTGATGTGAATTTCAATGACAAAAGGTGTGGACGGAATTTTCTTTTGTTAGACAGGAGGTTAGAAAGAAGAAATATGTGCTCAAGGGTTTCCTGTCATAGCTGTTTTCGACCTTGATTTCTCTGAAAAATTGCACTAGACGTACTGTATGTGCATATATGCCGAATGTGGTTTTAACCACATTTTCTGCTGTGCTCAAGTGGGCACAAGTGCAATTGACTGCTCTTTGGGGTGACGGATAGGAGGGTCAGTTGTTCAACCCCAGCCCAGTGAACGTGACTTGTGTCTATAAAAGCTCTTTGAGCAGTTATTTATAAGAACCAGTCTATTTACCATTTACTTTTGCACCAGATTCAGCTGAGTCTTTGAAAGTGCGTTCTGCATCCTGTCAGACTTGGAACGGGGGGTGGGTGGGGGGCTGGGTGGTGACACTTGAGAAGTCTAGGAATAGGATCCTGACTGCGCTACGCCCCTGGTCCAGGTGAGTTTGGGCTCGATACAGGTGCTGGAGGACAGCATCTTCCATCCATCCATGCTGGCCTCCGTAATGGGTAGTGTAAAAGATGCCTGCAAGTCTGGAAATGGCGGAGTAAGAAAAGCTCAGCTTAGATCCTTCAGCGCAAACAGTGCGGTTCAATCCTGAGAGTTTGGTGAAGGCGTGTCCCCAATTATGGCCTGCCACCATGACACCCTTGCTGATTTCATGACCTTTTAGATCCTGTGTGTGATTGATGGCGCTGCTGTGTGGTCCTGATATCATTCTCTGATGTCGGCAGGCTGGGTTAATGTGTGGGTCCGTACCGGTTCTCACCCCGCAGCTCAAAGGAAGGTCACCTCTCTCCCTCTGCCTCTCCTTATTAATATGCTCTGCACCAGCCCTGCTCTCTCTCTCTCGTCAGTTCTCTCACACTCTCAATCTCGGGCACGTCGTCAAAAGGTTGAAAAAGCCCTCAAAACTCCTAATCACATTTGCTTTGTAGGGATTCAAATAAACTCCATGCTCAGCAGTTTCTTCCCTCTCCACGGCCCATTTAGCAGCCCGAGAGCAGCCTTCGCCGGGCCAGCGCTCCATATGCTTTAGCAGCGCGGGGCCTGTGGTGTGAGCCCAAAGGAGTCTGGAAGGAATGATTTGAGAGCCTTTGAAAGCGTGGGCTGTTATTTCCTGAGGGGGGGGGGCGGAGAGCAGCTCCCCAGTTGGCAGAACTGCCGCGGCTTGACCTCCAAACGGGCAAACTTTCATTAGTGACACGTTTGCGGACAATGGCCCGGCTCACCTTCTCACACCGCCTCCTCTTCTGGCCGCAGACGCGGGGCCAGTGTGACGCACACGTTGCACCTCTGAGGAACATTCAGTTTGAAACCTTACAAGATTGTGCAGCTGTCATTCCTCACGCCCACAGAGATGCCATGCAAGGTCTTCTCTGGCCTGTTGCGCGGGCTTCTTTCGAGTCATTAGTTATTTTCCAAGTGTCGTGTTTATGCCTGGCGGATCCGTGCGGTGTAAACGAGGTGACGGCACAGACTTTCTGAGAGGTGACAGTCCAATACCGTGGTCAAACCTTTATGGATTGTAAATGTAGTGTGTAAAGTCTGTGACCCCTGTTATGACCACGAAACCACGAAAAGTACCCTCCCCTCACAGATTGACGATGGCAGATAACCGAGCTGCCTCCCCTCTGAAGGCAACCTCCAGATTCCATTTGATGAATGACTCAACCGCAGTAGACGAAGGAGAACGTACATTTTCTATTATAATCGCGGCATTGCTTTTCCTTATCTTAAAAGTGGCTGCACTAACTCTCGACGCGATGTTATTTCACACCATCAAAGATATGTCCATGCTCCTCCGCAAGAGAGACACTGATGAAAAGTTGCGATCTTCTCCCCTTAGGAGCGCTCCTCCCTGATGGAGCGCCAGAACCGGTACCGACCTGGTATCGGCGAACCGTGGCTCGGCACAGAGGAATGCCGCTCGGCTCGGACCCGTGCGTCGTCACGTGCGCTCCTCCGCCGGCCCCGGCGTGCTGCTCCTGCTGCTGCTTGTAAACAGGCAGCTGGCAGACGTGCTCCTCAATGAAACTGTATAATGAGATTGGCGGATTACCCGTGCTTTGTGCGCCTTTCCTCATTCGGCTCACACCCCACACCGCCGGATTACGGGCGCATTGACTGGTGCCGCGCGGTGGGTTCCTGTTACGCTGATATGCAATAACGGGTACTTAATAGCGGAGGTGCAGTCGTGGCATCCTCTGGAAGCGCCGCCTCTCCTTTCCGGCAGAGTTAGCGCCGCGTCATCAGCTGCCGCTGTCTTTTTTTTTTTAAGATGTTTTTTGGGGCTTTTTTTGCCTTTGCTCAGATAGGACAGCCGAAGAGAGACAGGAAGTGAATGGGGAGGAAACGGGACGACCTCAGGCCGGAATCGAACCTGCATCATCTGGGTTCGCAGTACGGCGGCTTAACCCACTACGCCACGGCACCCACAGCCGCCACAGTCCTATCCTGAAACGTGTCCAAAACCGCCGACGTTGCCCCTCCTCCCCCGACCTGCGTAGGGGACATATAGACGTCCGAGATGCTCTTGGATGCCGTTCCACTGGACTGCGTCACGTGTTGTCAGCGACCCATTTGCCGTCGCTTTCCGGCGACTCGTTGGTGCGTCGCGGGCAGAGCGACCCTCGTGGAACGGTGGCGAGGAAACTTGTCAGTTGACGTTTTTTGCAGCGGCTCTTTCGCTTAATGAACATTCGGACCACTGGGCGAGTTTAGACTTTTGCGAGGGGCCAAAGCATGCCTGTTTCCTTGCCAAACAGATCAAGCTACTTTTTTTCGACGGAGCTCCAAACTGAAGCAAAACGAATACGCTGCGCGGCCGTTTGATCTTGTTTTTTTTCTCGCGGGAGTGACGCTCTTGTTTTTGCACGGAGTCGCGCCAAAGTGATTGTTGGGTGATGGCGAGTCGTCTCGGCTCGGCGTTTTTACGACTGATGAAACGTGCCGGGGGGGGATCATCTGCCACGCTTGGGAAAGATATACATTTCCATTGATTCCTTTTGCTCCTGCCCAGGTTCACAGCAGTGCATCACTTGGCTCCTGTGCTGCTTCTGTCCGCTGCCGGAGCAACAGGCCGGGGACGTGCTGACCGGCGTTCACTGCACATAATACTCTCATGACTATGGATAAACACGCACTTGAGGAGATCGTAGCGTTCCCACTAGGGTAACAATCACAATTTCCTTCCAGAGCCCTCCATTCGTCGCAGTTTGAAATCTCTATGCTCCATGAACCTGGCTAAGGCTTTTTTTTCATTTTCTTGACATAAAATCACTGTCAGAATATACACTTAAACTCCCCCTCAAAGTAGGTGCTCCGAAAGTGCTCGAATGACGGCTGTGTTAAGCCGGTTTGCGCTAAAGACAAGAAAAGCCCCCGCTTATTTATATGCAAATGTTACGGCTTTTGTGGAACCGCTGGAATAATTTGCGGCGTATCATTGAATCTGGTAATTATTCTCTCCCGGGGACAACGGCGAAACGGTGGCTCTCACTCTGCCAGGTGTGACGGGAGGTGAGGGGATCCTTTAACAATCATCGGGGCTGATAGCGAACCACTCTCTCCCCTCGGAGAGCTCTCGGGCTGAGTCCCTCTGTTTCTGCGAGGGAACTGGGGAGGGAGCGAGCGGGGAAAGGAAGCCGTCTCACCCCGCGCCTCATTAAGACCGGGATGATCTGCGGAATACGTGACCTGATAGGGAGAGACAGATGAAGAGGACGAGAGATGAGGCCAGCCGGGATTTAGGAAAATAGGAAATGTAATAGCCCTTCGCAGAAGGATTGGCTGTGATACTCCACCATTTATGGAGGGCGACACCTGGCTAGCGTTCGCCACATAGCTCAATGGGCCTCTCCTTGAACACGCTGCATACTGGTATATGGTGCACTTTATTGTTGGTGTTTCTTTTTCGTGGTTATCATTTGCACTTGAATCTACTTTGATTTGAACATTTGTATTAACTGTTCAAAAAGTGCAACAAACGTTAGAATTTCAATCTAAGAGTTGTCGAAAGGTGTCTTTTCAATAAACATTATGCCTTAATGTATTAAGGCATAATCCATCCATCCATCCATCCATCCATCCTTCCATTAGCTTTCAGATTTTCATGAATCAAAGCTTCATTCAATCATGGCATATATATATATATATATATATATATATACACACACACACACACACACACACACACACACACACACACACACACACACAGCAAAGGCTGGTGGTGCACACACCACCAGCTTTTGCTGCTTGATTTTTGTACGGCAGGAGTTGCAAATACATTTGCAGAAGTCACAGAGTGGGAGCCAGAGTTCCATCTTGGTTTGGCTGACACCTCTCCTCCCGTCTCTCCATCTAACTTTGCCTGCTGCTCTGACGCCGCCACCATCCCCAATCCCTCAAAGAGCCCCAAAGTGGGTTAAAGAAGAGACAAAAAAACAAAGCACATCCACTCTCATTTGGTGTGGCACAGAGGTGGACGACAAAGACATGCGGTCCGCCATCTTAGCTCGATAGAAAAGAGGCTAAGTGTTTGGATTGGCCCGTGCACAATACAAAACATAAAGGAGCAGATTTACAAACCGGCCAACGCTGCCATTACAGGGTGTATCTGCTGTCAGTGACAGCACATGGATAAATAGGAATAAGCCAAAAACATACAATTGCTGATTGCCCCCCTCCACTGAGATCGCCCATGTCTTCCCATTTTTGTCTCCCTCGAGTGCCCTCACCACTTCCCCCCCCCAAAAGTTAATCCACACAGTCATCTCTCATGAAGATATAACGTTTGCCACATATTATTCCCTCTCTCTGCGGGCCCGGTCCCCTCTACTGTCCTCCCCCTCCCTGTCTCTGAGCCGCTGTGGAGAAGCCGTCAGATATGGATCGCATCTCTCACTGTCCCCCCCCCCCCCGCTCCCTGCAGCGATAGCTCACCAGGCAGCTGCCAGGCTCGCGCGCCGATCCTCCAACCCTCTTGATGCTGGCAAAAAAAAATCCCCGAGGATTTGCGAAAGAAAGAAAGTAAATAACAGAATTGATGGCGTGTGTGTATTTGTGAGGAAAGGAGGATGATGGGGTATCAATACGTGAATGAATAAACAAATAATGAAGCAAGGACGCAGCGTGCTCACGCCTAATAGGTTTTTAACAGTGAAGGACGGCTGAACACGGTTTCACTGGAATGCAGATTGAAATGCTTGAAAGGTATGTTTTGCACTGCTGGTGTTGTTTCTTTAACCACTGTGGTAAACCATTGCCTTTGTGACTATGGATTTTTTATCCCCTTTGCCAGAGAGCAGTTACATTAAGGCCCCGCGCATTAAACTTTGACCACATTTTTGGCAGTCGGCTTCTAACAATGGATACATGCAAAGGTATCACAAAATCAATTTGGGTTGAGCGCTTTGGGATGGAATTTATCTGACTTACTAATATAGATGGAGACTGTTCGTTGCAACTATTACAGAATGTCTTTTGCAACGTATCATTGCCATTTCTGTTCATTTCTGTAAGTTTCCTTTGTACACCACCAGTATCCACATATCTGGCAGATTATAGGCCGGTCACCTAGTGATGGTTCAGGCAGCCTGAACCTAAGTTACAAGACTGTTTTTGTAATGTGTTAGTAGCGGCGACATCTGTGCTGGCTGGTCTGTCCCCACTAGAGCAGTTTGTGGCAGAGTCTGTGTGACTGAGGGTAAAGTGGGCAAAACATCTTGAACTGTCCCCGGCTTCAGTTCTTGTGGATTTCAAACTGCAATCCTATCCAAACAATAAATCCCAATGACCATCATTTTTAGCCTCAGGGGAAGGTTTGTGTGATCGTGGAGCCCAAGACCCTCTGAGGTGATCGTAAGGAGAAGCAGTACAGAAACCCAGAATTTGTTCGTGGAACACATACCCAAGAATAGACGTAAAATATAGACGAGACCCTTGTAATCAGTGACTCCCAGTATCCAATCTGAATTACATCATGTGGCCCAATTAATCAGAGCCCTCTGGTTCTGTCAAGGCTTTGCCTTTAAGCTGCGTTCAGAGCCTGTTCCTCGTTTAATGTGGAATTAAATTTAGCAGTGTGGGCTGCCGTTCTTTAGGCAGCTGTGAGAGGCTCTCGGCCGTCTAACCATTTTCAGTCGATGGAGCCGCCGGCTTGAGCAGGGCCCGAGAAAGTCAGTGTGCGGAGTGCAACACCTTTTAAACCTAAACTGATTTTCTTTTGACCTCGGGGCAGCCGTCTCGGAAGGCATCCCACGCTGCCTCTCTCAAACTCTGTCCGACACGTCACTCCCCGTCTGCCGGCGTGCGATGGTGCGAGGTCGGAATCCTGCGCCGCTTTGAAGCCGCTGGCTGCCCCGGGGCCTCTGCTCCTTCTGCTCCTGTCACAAAAACTGCCCGGCACCACTGACGGAGCCGCAACGGGAGACAAGGCAGAGAGGGAGGCCAGGAACAAGACGTGAATGGCTGCGTTTTAAAAAGGTCCTTCATCACTAAAGGGCTCCATATCTGTCCTAAATGTGAACAAATGTGTGAACAAATGCCCCAAGGTTTGTGTTTGAGCAGGTGGATAAGACGGAATAGAACAGAAATATTTATGTGTAGGAAATTAAGGTGTCAAAGTAGCGTACATATAAAAAACACATTGCACACATAAAACACAATAATAACATTGATAGTAATAGTAATATATTAATAATGAATGATAATAATATACATTTAATAGTAGTTAATGTTAATAACAAGTAATAACATAAAATAAGTAATGTGATAAGTAATTTGTAATAAATATGAAGTAAAACACATACTGTAATAAGTAATAGGTAACTTGGAAAATAATAGATAATAAAATGTACTAAGTATTTAAAAGATAATCCAATAAGGTAAGTAATACATATTGTGTAAGTATTGCATTGAATTTGCCCCTTGCACATATAAAGCAATGATCAGGCTCCTCCAAAAAAAACACCTCCTTTGTCCAAGTGAACCCCGTGTAGAAGATACAGTATGGCATCCTCGACACCCCCCCTCTCTTGCTTGGCAAACTGCAGGGGGTCCACTGCATGGCAAAACTGAGGTCTGAGCAGACTGAGCAGCAGGACACGCTCCGTGCTCTTCATTATACGCATCTGCTGCAAAACTGCGGAACGAGGATCTTGGTTCACCATTTTTCTCCTTTTGCATCCGCCCACCCATGCACCCATCCGCTTGCGCGTCCACCACTTTCCATTGCCGGTGCAGAATAGGCTCGACTGGCTTACCCAGGGCGCACACGTGCGCCACCTGACAAACACACTTGCACACGCTGTCACACAAAATGGCCTCGTAATTGAAAAGCCCTGAGAGAGTCTTTGGCCGCGCTGGAGCCAGGAGAAGTGAAGCAAAGAACGGCGGTAATTTGTTGACTTGGAGGTTGGGTATCACGTCTGCCGGGTGTTTATTAAGTGCCCCAAAGCCTCGCCGCGCTCCGTTCAATCATCTGGGAGCAGCGATGTGATTGAGAGCTTCATGTCCTCCAACCTCCAGTGCTTTCGCTGAAAGCTATTAGCCAGCCTTAATGTTTTCTGCAAAGAGGATAATATAATGACAGAGGCTCCGGACCAGTGGGTGATTTTTTTTTTATTTTTGGCAGTAAATGAATAATACAGATATTGTCTCGCATACATCTTGAGCCCCATCCCGAGCACTCTCTTTCAAAAACGGTGCCAATGCAAAGTGAGAAGCAAAACGTTTTAAAGGCTTGGAAAGCTCGAGAAACGTATTAAAAACTCCCAAAATGCTATCTCTGAATGAAGCTCGTCATTTTCTAGTCCCAGATCAATAACCTCTACCACCGGAACACCTTTAGAACACATAATGTGTGAACACAACAATAATCATTATTTTCCATAGAATCTCGTGAAATGAGTTGGCAACCTTGACCTTTAAGTTATAAGTAGTGGTGGTGGCTCGGGAGAGCTCTGCAATATGGGAAGAGGGTTAGGGTTGGGGTGGATAAGAGTGCTTTTTTAATATTGAATTTCCATTAAATAATAATACATATCAGCAAATCTGCTGTCCTGTGTCCTACCCCAATGTGATGCTTTGTGTTCAAACTAGCACTTAAGAGAAAATACCCATTTCTCCAACTCAGAAAGCGTACTCAACCAGTTTAACATGGCCTAACGACACTGGCAAACTTGATCTAAAACTGTAACAGATAGACAGGTAAACGTAACGCTATATATCCCGATATCATTTCCTCAGTATAAATATTAGATGTTTGATGCGACGTCGATGTGGTTTCATTCCTCCGTGTTACAAACACAGATACCAATTCCAGCAGCTGGGATTCAGTCTACATACAATGAGGGTAAATTCAAAGATGACACGCCAGTGAATGACCCACTGACAGTGCAAGACGCACTGCTCGGCCTAACCCTGTACATAGCCATGCCTGTTAGGTTGAAGCACACCGTGTGGGTTAGGGTTAGGGTTAGGGTTATGTGTTTATATTTGGGATAACTATAATTAGAAGAAGAGAGGAGAAGAATGAGAAGAGAGGAGATGAGCAAGAGAGAGAGAATGAGTTTTACTGAAAAAGACACAACCCGCGAATCAGACGATGGGGCCAGAGAAGGCGATATTTTGGATTTGCGGCGATATTTTTGGACTTTAGAAATGCGACAAGGAGCGGAACCGTGTAAAATTATGCCATATGCATGTCCCACAAAGATGGAGAATACAAAAAATCAGCTTCACCCCTTGAAGCAGTGCCACCCGCTAGAGATGACGTCCTGCTTTGCCCCTGACCAGCCCTTGAGTCTCTAGCCTACATCAACCTGCCTGCCTTCTGCTTTGGACCTCCTCGTGCCTCTGCCCCGGCTATCCGAACTACCCTCTGGACTTGACTGCCTCTTGCCTCTTTAACAAGTATTGACATTTAAAATAACATTCTAACGTCTACAAATCTCACTCGCGAGTACCAAAGAACATCGAAGCCCGACAAACATATCATATTTATTGATGTCCATTCAGTCATTTGAAAATGCATCTTTTCGGTCTGCTCCCTGGGTAAACATGTTCTCTGTCTTCCTTTTGTTGACACAGCATGTTTAATTCCAGTGGCCAGCCCTATCATGTGCTGTCATCTCCGTGGTCTTGCCTCCTGAAGGGGAGATACACTAGGAATAGAGATGAACACACTCTGCTTCACTGTGGGCAGCATGCACACAAGGAGAGAAACATAGGATCTCCTTTTCAGATATCATACACATCCACTTGTTTCATTCCATTCTGCTTTGCTGGCCGTTTTGCCTTTTCCTTCTCTGAAATCCTTAAATGTCACTGAACCATCCTCCCCTCCCTCTCTGTAGAGATTCCCAAGTGTTGCTGACATTTTATGGATTCCCCTCATTGTTATACATGATTAACGGTGACCTTTGCTTGGAGGGTAAAGCATTTGATCTTCCACACACTGAAGAAATCAGGCCATCGACATTTGATTCACTAAAGTCAAATTCATGTTGGCCTGCGCCTTTGATATTGAGCACGCGGCGTAGCAGATTCCAGGGCTCACCCCACTGGCTTTGTGAGGGTGTTGTTTAGCAATGCAGATTGCACACTACATAAAGCACACTTCGCAATGGGAAGGCTTAATGGATTACCGTACAAACAGCGAGGGTGACGGGCGCCTTTCCCGGCCTCTGTGGGAATTCGATCCTTTTCAGGAGCCTACATGACAAGAAAATGGCAGAAGCCTGTGGCGACTAGCGAGGTGCCCTTGCTGGGCATTACTTGTTAGAGCATTACGATGCGGCTTCTCGGCGGGCTTGTAACACAGCTGGATACGAGCCTGAAGGGTAAACGGCGTCGCCTGCTCCGTCGCTGCTTGGGCTCGCTCGGTTGCATCAAATGCTTATGGTATGAGAACGTTCCGACTTTGTATGCCCAGTGTACCCTGCAAAATTGGGGCAAAAGGTGGCGGAATTTGTGCAGGGAAAACGGCAACGGTTGGTCGGGCATTCGCCCCTTCTGGACTCACCGCAGCAGTAGGTGGAAGTGAACGCTCGAGACCCCGTTGACCTCTCAGCAACTCTTGGCCGCCAAGCCGAGAGAGCAGTAGTTTGTTTACATCGACCAACGTGGACGCCGCTTCATGCGTACTCCCTGTCGTACGCATGAAGCGGCAATCCACGAAAATGTCAGCTTTTCTTTTGACTGGCGCTTCGCATAGGCTGTCCTGTGCGCGGCTCTGCGACTCGCACACATGGGGAGGGGAGAGAGAGAGGGAGAGGGAGAGAGAGAGCGCGGAGTATCCCGCCCCAAATGATCAAAAGCAGAGGCTTGCACCGCCCCCCTACGGTGGGGCAGAACATCACAGAGCTCGGCAGAGGCGCCAGAGGAGGTCCATCGAAGGCTAGCTACATGCCACCCGCTACGCCGTAGCATACCAGGGCCTTAAGGCTTTCACCTACTAATGTCATGGACCATGTCTGTCAGCCACTCTGGAGGCTGCTCTGTCCCTTGACTTTTCATCCCCCCCCCACCTGTTCTTCGTCGCGCCCATGTTCCGATTCACAAATCCAGGCCAATTCAGACCCTCCTGAATGGGTCTGCCTTTGAACTTGTTTTCGTCGTGTCTCTGCCCCAGTGTTTGAGCTGCCCTCTGGTTTTTGGTCTTGGCTTAGCGCCGCTCTTACCTGAACTCGTTACCAACGAGATCTGTGTGCGTGCGCACACGCGCAATTGGGTTGTCATCGTGGGTTGTGAAACCGTACTTTTGATGTCATGCGGGTATTGAAGTCCTCCAGTTTGGTTCAGTTCTTGTTGCCTTGGTTTCTGCTGCTGTCTTTGAGTGGCCTTTGATCTGTCTGTTCCCGGGTCCAGGTTTGTGTTATTGTTTTTCAGAGAAGAATCTCTTTTGGTCCTTCGCCAGTCTGGAGCTCTCAGTAGAGCCTGTCTTTGTAATGCAAATTCCAATTCCATGAATGCAAACAAAGAGAAGAATTGCAATTCAAAATTAAAAGGAAATGGAATTGAAACCGCAGGTGATGCGTTAGAACTTTAAAATTATAGAAAATGTTTGAAATGCACTTAATTTCCCAGAAATAAAAAGAATATTACAAATTATTCAAAATAGAGGATATTTGTGTTTAATTTTAGTGTTTGTAAGGTCTGGCAAATTCTTCTTGTTACTTGGCTCATATATTCTGAGAGTGGCAATGAATTTATTTCCACTTCCTGTCATTCCAATTCAACATCCTCCGGTGTCACTCGCTGATGTGCACTCATTCGAGCATTTTTTTTCTTAACTCACACAGGCTTCAACTGCTCGTTTGCCAGTTTCCTGTGCCAGCGTGTGCTATGGTGGTCCGTTTGCAAATAATTCCATGAGTAATAAGATATCAGAGCTTAAAGAGATGAATGAATATGGGCGCGTCCATTTGGCCGACAGGGGAGACTCACAGAGGAGAGAGCGTCAGTCGCATTAAGTGGACGAACAGACCGTGTTTACCTCGTTAGCTTGGCCGTATTATTCTCTGATGTCCAGTACGGATAGTATGGATCAGCGGGTGTGTTGAGGAGGACGGAGGTGATGTCACTCATCCCCCTCTCCACTGCCCCATCCGCCCTATGCTTTCTGCTGGCTCCATCACGGGGAATGGCGGCCCTCTGCGAATCAAGCTCCTGGCTTCATCAAGCGTCCTTCACAAACCAGTGGGTGACGTCGCAGAGGGCTGGGGCTTGGCATTATCAGATCTTTCATGTGGAAACAGAGTAATCTTACTTAGAAATTCATTCGTACATGCACAGCAATGAACCCTCAGACAAATCGGTCCTGCCTTTATCATGTCATTGGTCCATGCGGACATCCCTCATGTATCGCCTGCAGCGTGGGGGCTAATTTTACCTTGAATGTCATGCAGAATAAAACTCATTTCCATTTTTCTGTGCCTGGCTCCACTTCGCGCCCCTTTTTGGCAGGTTGAACGTGTCCTTTGGGAAGATGCTGAGGCTGTGTTCGGGGGGGGGGGGGGGGAATAATCAGCGCGCGCGCACATGCGCCGGCCTTGTCACGTTGATGACTTAATAAGCATGTTTGTCATGCCAAGCTGATCATCTCTTCGTCGCTTTTGACCTGCGTTATGTTGCCGCACGTTTGATTCAAACGCCCGGGTCCTCGTCTTGTCTGGAGCCTGTCATGCTCCCGCCTTACACCGCATCTTGGTCTGTGCTTCAGCTGTCATCCTCTAAGTGTACTTCATTCGCTTGCTTTCTCAGTGATGTTCCAGTGCTGTCTGTGATATAATGGGCATAATTCCCTCTCTTTTAAGTCTTAACATCCCAAGAAGTGTTTCTGTCGATTTGAAGTGAGCCCATGATTCATCTGAGCTAATCTAGCCATCCTGTAAGCCATTATCCCAGGGAGCTAAACTAGCACATCAATTTGGATCGAGCCACCAGACAAATGCCGCCGCACGCTCTGAGAAGACGTTTTCCTCTCCCCCGTGGCACATTTATTTTTCAGTTTTAAGGATTTTTTTAAATGAAGATCATTACTTACGTTGCGTTGTTCATACGCATAAAAGAAATCCGCCTTGGATTGTTCCGCACTCACGAAACCTGAGCTTGTGCAGGAGTCAAGATCCCCTCAGGCACACGCATGACACTTCCTGACTGTTGATCTGAAAACAATGTGACGAGAAAAGAAGCGAAGAGAAGCTGGTCATGACTCAAAATGTATAGGGGATCTTCCGCTCCATGTGGGTTAACAAACAGAGTTTGAGGGTGAGTTTAAATTGCCGTGACAGCATTTTCTTCCCACAAAGAGTGCAGAAAAAACACACTCACCCTCATCAATGGTCTAAACAGCTTCACCATTCATAAAATGTGTGGCATTTTCTGTGTGATGCAAAGTCATCCCCCCCCCCCCCCCCCCCCCCAGGCCCGATAATCTGAAAATAAGGAAACTGATTTCCAGGATCGGTTCCTTCTCACACGTCCACGGCTCTGTGTACAAGCCCCGTCCTGCCCACATTCAGCAGCACTACCACGTGCCAGGCTGCGGCTCCGGCGTGTGCGGCCCTGTGTGTGTGTCTTGGTTAATCCGTCCCGCTCTGTGTCCTCCAGGGCTGCTGGGGGAAAGGACGGCGAAGGTGCAGTGGCTTTCTCACAGCCGAACCAGGAGGGAAGCGGGGACGTCATCGCAGGTCAGGCCCGTTCCGTCCGCCTCCTTCTGACGCTCCTCTCACTCACGCAGCGCCTACCCTGTCACAGCGCATGCGGTTCGACGCTCTCAGCCACCGAATCTAGTTGTAATCTGTTCACGGCTAGGCTGGCGCGTTGGAGCTCACGGTTTGATTCAGGAAGGTCAAAATATGTGTCTCAGCTTCACTGCTGGTGCCAGGAGGGTTCAAATGTCGTATTGAAAAAGACATTATGATCCCGGCCAAAGACGAACACCAGGTCCAGCAACATCATAATCACATCTTCACTGATGTAGATATAGAAGTGGCATGCATAAAACACGTGAATCTGAACAGGGAGAAAACATGTCCGAAGAGTTACAAACCAGTAGCAGCCCTCCTTCAAAACAATCCCTTTATGTAATTTATGTATCTGAACAAATGAAAAAACATGGCTGCAAACATTAAGTCATGTGTTCAGTTTATCTTACGTTGGTTGACATTGGGTGTAGGCTGCTCTTGGGGGAATTCATTAATAAGTTGATGTCACTACTGATATGCACGCCCCTTCATTTCCCCTCTTCCGTCCACATCCACATGTATCTGTGCTGGTCGACACGCAGTTATGAGTTAGGATTAGGGTTACAGTCATGTATAAATTGAATGGTTGTGCTCACTGCCAGTGGTTTGTGAATAATTTGGTGAAACTGTAGCTTTTTCAGGTAAAAGCTACCTGATTATGTGCATGCCTGAGAGGATTACCTGTGAAAGTAATCATCTGAAGTCAGCTGAGACGTGCGGGAAAATCAAAAGGCAAGACGGGAACAGGTACCGAGCGTCTATTCTCTGCGGAGAGGGAGGACGACACACTCTTGACCACAGCCGGTGGATCAGAGGTGTCCTGTGAGCAGGGCACTTCCATGGGCATAACAGTGGACGTGTTAAGGAGCAGGGAGCGGTCTTACAGTTAAGTTATTCAGTCTTTGATGGCTGCTGCTCGCAGAGTTCAGGCTGCAACTGAAGAGCACTAAGAGTAATCCAATTTTCCCTAGATGCATGTAATATTTCCACCACAGCTGTTGTCTGTGCTATTTGATTCCATGACCGCTGCCCTGACATAGGAAGGAAAGTGGAAGGACTGCAACTGTCCCCTTCACAGTGGCTGTGCACCAGGCCTTTGGTTTCTTTTCCTGACCCTGCTGAAGGCTTGCTCACAGCCAGCTCTGGCCAGCTCTCCTGACAGACACGGTACAATTAATGGTGATCACAGGAGGCATCTGCCTCTCATGCATCTTAATGCCGCTGGTAATGAGAGAGTGGAGCCCTGCCGAGAAACGTAACCATGCGAAATCGTTCCGAGCCACGCATCCGTCTGCATGGAGGGTCCCTGGTACTAACCGGTGTGCTAACAAGTGGATACTGATGCTCGACGGCTGGGGTCAGGATTAGATTTAAATGAGGAGGGTTAGGAGGAACAGGAGATACACGAGTTAGCACGCAAATGAAATGCGTCATATATGTTAAAGAGCCTCGGCTGCGTGAATGGAATATCCTTCTCTGGTTTCGATAACGAAGCTGTGAGACATTCGTCAGAACTGCCTCAGTTACATAAGCCTCTTCGATCCTTACACGTGTACCTGTACAGGGTGGGTACATGCAAATTATTGTGGCGGCGGTACAGTATCTCTAGTATGGTTCGCATCACATACCCGTTGCCTACACGTTGAAATATTTTGTCTTCAGAGGTGTTTTGTACAGGCACAGGCTACAGCATAGAAGCTGCATCGTGCCGCCGCTCTTCTCCTTCATTTCTGTGGGAAGTGACAACGTGCCCATCGTACTAATGTCGCCTCATAATCGAGAGCTCATGCAGACCCGAGAGCAGGGGTGCTCTCGGGTCTGCAGGTATGGTTGCTCGTGGATGCTTTGACACGTCGTACTACAGGGACAAATGAACCACGGGCTCCAGGTGGGGATTATCCCACAAATTGCGTGTCCAGAAAGAAAATCATCATAAAGCCGAGACATGGTCATTAAGTGGACATCTGTTCGGAAGCATTCACCATCCTCCACACTTCACTTCAATTCATCATGTAAGGTAGCTGGCCAGCATCACAGCTTCGTGCTAGTGGCTTGATATTCTGTGTTTTGTCCTTCAACAATTTGTCAGGAAAGTTCAAACATTGACTGTGGCCTCTGTTCTCCTCTGCCTCTTCTTTGTTATCCTAGAGCCCAGTGCTTGGTGGCACCCCCCCCCCCCCCCCCCCACCTACCCCACGTGCTTAGTGTCTCCCTGGTGATTAGATTATCTTCCACTTTGCAAACGTGCCGGAGATGGCAGTGACATTCACCCCGGCAAGATAAGGGAGTGCACATACGGATTTATCCCTGGTACAGATTCTAGGTGGTGGGTGGGTGGGTGTGTGGGTGGTTTGGGGTGGGGTGGGGGCCGGGGGGTCGACAGCTGCTTTTATGCACAGCTGCCTTTGCATGCATATCACACAGTCACACCGATGATACACAAGAGTCTAAAATGGTTCTAAACGGAAGCCGTGCAAATTAAAGTCTAAACAAAGACATTGTTTCCTTTAAATCAATTGCAGCTCAGCCATCCATCTGTGTGCATTTATCACTTCCTGGTTTTAATGTTGCTCTTTTATTGCGTTTCTGCGGCTTACACTCATGCTTGGCAAACATTCAGCCTTTGCTAACCAGAGTGGTTCCAGACTGCAGAAGTATTGTCCGTTTTTTTTTTGCTTTATATTGTTTCATAAATCACAACGGTATGCCTATTGAATTTGCATAAGTGCTTCAGTAGATGTCTTGGGTTTCAGTGTGTGTGTGTGTGTGTGTGTGTGTGTGTGTGTGTGGTGTTTTCTCCCACTGAAACGGTCGAAATGGTCGAAACAACCCTTACAACACAAACCCTTACGAGCTGTCAAATGAGCTCTGTTAGGTCAGGAGCAAAGGCACGACCAGCCGCTCAGAGGGAAGGAGTGGACAAAGATTTAGGGGTTGTGTGGCTTGTGCTTGACCTCTCTTGACCCGCTTCATCCAGCACAGGTCTTTGGTCGAGGAAACATTGCAGTAGGAACCTAGGCGAGTTCAGTATATGTTTATGGGTAAGTATTTATCTTGGAAGCTATGGAACACTCGTTTTGTCAGATGCTATCTTAAAAGCCCTTACACAATCCCGTTTTTAGATACAGGAATGTCACGGTCAATTTCTGCACAGGTCTGGCACCTCATGTTTGTATGGCAACCATATGTGTGCTTTATACCGATTTTCTGTGTGATACGAGCAATGACATGAGTTTAGGTTTCTCAACCTTTTCTCGAACCAAGTGGTTGGAGCCAGAATCAGAGCAGTGTCCAGGTGTCCAGGAGCTAGGACACTGACATTTCACCCAGAAACCTCACAAAACCGCTGCCACACAGTGTCATGGACCCCCTCAGGGAGGGGTCACACTTGTGCCTTACGTCCCGTTCTGTTTAAAAATCTGACATGCATACATGAATGGAGAGGGGCACCGCGGCCGCTGCGACTGGTGGGCGAATCGAGGCCACAGCGTTTACTGTGTCGGTCAAGGCCGAGGTGTCGCACAGCGCCACAGGCTGAAAGCAACACGTGTGGATCGTGAAGTGAGGTTCCTTGCCCACGGCGTGGAGGGATCCACTCGAGGTCTTTTCGAGGTCTTACCGCTATCGACCCCTTCATGGTGACATAGGGAGAATATTTCCTCCGGGGCACATTCCTGTCGAAACTGTACGAGGTTTTGCCTCACGCCGAATGAAATATCACTTGACACATTTGTTCTCAACACATGGCTGTAATCACGTAGTTAGGTCCAGAAATGCAATGAGAAGTGTCTGCCATGCCCCGAGCCTCCCGTCTCTGAGCAGCAGTTTTAGCACTCGCTTGGCTTTTCATCTAGATCGTAGTTGTGCACTACGCTGTATGAAAAGGCAGAATATGTGACGTGCATCTTTTGGTGACTGAAACATTTTGTTAAGGTTAGGCTTCGAGTCAGAATTAGTGCAGTAAAACTTCGTATACACACATTTATCTCGTCAGTAACATCGCCTCTAGTAGTATGCTCAACCTAGACCATTGATACATATGTAAGAGTGATTTAAGCACAGCAAGTTATTTTGAAAGCCGGTTTTTAATGTAGTATAACGGAAGAATGTAATGTAGAGCTAGAGGCTTTATTGGTATCGTTTCAGTAATCAAGGTTTGGCGCATAATGTGTTAAAGACGAAGCAGTGAAAATATCATTTGAAAGGTCGAAAAATGTGGAAGTTGGAAAACGCAGTGGAGGCTGGAGGAGGAAATGAAAATAAATGCAGTACACAGTCAAACAAAGGATTCGGTGCTGTTCGTTGGTTTCTCTTCATTCTGACCATAAATGTCCATAATTAAGCCCATATCTTCCCCTTAATCGAGGGAAATCAATCGCTATAATCCCCTCCCCGCAGCTTTGTCAGTGGTCACGTGTCACGGAAGTGCCATTCACAGTGATTTCTGCATGATCAATGCTGGTCATATGTTCTTCACGCGGCGACGCCGAACCACCTTCAGACCTGAGCTGCCGGACCTGCGGACGGGCCCAAAGGAAAACATCCAAAGTGGCTTGTTTTTGTGCATGTCGTGAATGGCGAATTGTCACAGGCACCGCTCCGCGGTCTGTTCGGCGTTTCGCTTACCCGCTTTCTCTCTGTGAACATCTGGCGTTCACACGCTCCCCTGCTTGCTCTTGTATCAAGCTAAGTCAGCAACAAGCTGCCGCCTGCATTCCTCCCAAGCCCACCTTCACACTGACGTGGACCAGGTTTTCTTTTGCAGCAACAGAGCCGTATATTAAAGTTGACACTCTGTGTGTTTGTATGCAAAGCACTTTAGCCTTTTTTTCTATTTCTTTTTTTTTTCTAGTCTGTCTTCTAATACAACATTCAAATGCCCGTCCGCATGACTTGTAATGCATTTCTGGTGTAGCATGTTGTTCCACCTTCCTGCTCCATTCTCCCGATGTTTTGCTGTTTTCCAGCATTTGCATTACAGGGTTGGTACTGCAAAATGTGCATACTTAATACCTTTCCCCTTATCTTTATCCCTTCTTTATCACTTCTTGCATTTTACTAGCGAAGGTTTTATGAAATGTATATCCTCACATACATAAAACATAGAGGAGACTAACATAATTCCTTTTGTGGTTGTAAAAATGTTTAATGTAAAGCTTCAATCGTTGCTACAAACATTTTGACTCGATTATTCAAAGCAATGCTGCAAAATGCAGAAATGGCCAAGCCTATCAGGATCGTCTTCCAAATAAGACCTTGTGCAGAGTCCTGGTTATGGAAGTGGATCGGGCATTTGTCAAATTTGTACTCTGGATATCAAAACTCTTTATTCCGAGGCTAACTTGAGTCAGTCCAATGTGTTTTTGTGATTGAAATGCATTTCACGATGGCTTTTAATCCATTTCCAAAAAGAGGAAAAAGAAAAGGATCAAAGATCATATCAGCTAGGGCTGAAACGACTACGTAAATTATCGGAAAAACAACTCAAATTCAAAAATCATTTCGCTGGGAATTTCATGAAACTTTTATTTCCTCATTTCTCTGAGAACTGGTGTTACTGGGCCCAAGGGCCGACATAAAACACAGCTTTTATACCGTAGTTAGGTTGTTTGACAAAGCTTGATGTAAACAGCACTACGAAGCCTTCCTGGCCCAGTTCTTGGCATCTGATTGGATAGGACATGAAGCCCTGTCAGAGAGGTGAGCTTATCTATTGGATTCAAGTGTCGTTTGGATTGATTTACATCAGTCCCCCATGAATGTTTACATCCCTTGACTGCTAGTGTGCAGAGGTTTTGTAGGTGAGAGGTACAGCCGGAGCCGTGGAGCTGTCCAGATCATTTCTCTCCTTCTCTCATTAAAGGTCGGGGCTACGGGGTCAGGGGTTTGGAGGCGGTAGAAGGCACGTGTCTGCTTTGTGTGAAAAACACAGATTGCGTCCCCTTTGTTCTCCTAAATCCAGATATCGTCCCAGCCTTGGCATTCCACGCAGCAGTCGAAATTGAAAGCGTTATTTCCCCACCCAATTCCAAGCTGTCCGTCCTAATTTGACATGTTACAGCACAATAATATGGCTGTGCGGGGGTGGAAGAGTTTATTCGAGGGGGGGCGGGGGTTACATCGGCAGAAATAAAACGGAAGATACCGCACTTCAAAACACCAGATTGTGTTTTATAAATCCATTCTGGTTGCGGAAATGTCAAAATGTGATTAAAGACCCATTATAAATACTTGCACTGCATCTACAATAACAGGAAAGCTGCAATAGTTGGTTCATGAAATATTAGTTTACTGGTTCCAATTTAAAATTCATGTTAGATGTGTTTTTCAGGTATTATTATCTCCTGTCTATCGGTGTGAGTGGTGGTATTGGGGGACTAGAGCTCAATGACATTAAAAACATATCTGTTTGGCGTCCATCGTGGTTAACAGAGTGCACTGGGTAACACATAGCAAACGACACGAGCTGGACTCAAACCTGGGCGTATGCAGCCTTGATATGGGGTGCCTGCTCAGTGACGGAATTTACATTACAAAGGCCTGTCGTGGAAGAAGCAAAGTGTGCCGTAGACTAAAAGTTTCTCAAAACACAGAATCACAAACACAAAGAGGAGATCCCAGTGGTGACTGCACGGCTCAAGTGCTTCTCCAGTTGGTTGCAGCGTGACGATGTGATGTTTTGCACTGAAACTGCTCCGCGGTGTGCTGCACAGTTCTCTTGTATTGCAAGGACACGCCATATGAAGCGTCTGACACGTTTGACCCGCGGTTGGTCTATGATAGCTTGAGACACAACTGCTGGATGTTAAGCAACGCTGGAACTGCTACTCCCACGCACACATCTGCTTCCTTCCTCATATTACTATTGTTGAGCAATAAACTGGCAAAGCACCCACACTAACTCACCATCTGGACACATTAGTATCAGAGTTTTTTATTTTTTTGGTGTACAAAAAAGATTTGTTGTACGAAGATCATGGAATGCACCGGGCCAATGGAGGCTATTTTGCTCATCTGGTAGTCTTAGCGGCTGGATGACCTAAACTAAGAATGCATTGCTCTTGGAGTTCTGAAAAAAGCTGTTGAGCTATTCCGATTTTAGATGGTTTTTAGTGTGTATAACGAGACGGCTGACACGGCCTCGTCAGTGTTGATGTGTTGAAGATAAGCAATAAAGTGGGCAAATGTTTCAGTTTCAGTACTTCCAATAGTTTCAAATAAATTAAGATTTCTCATTATTTAAAAAAAAAAGACCTGGAAAAGGTGGTTGTTTTGAGTGACCCAGTAAAACCATGTACTGTAGTGTGATCAAAATCATGGAATGAGGCAGTATGTGGGTCTTGGTCAAAGCGTTTCCCAATAATTTCTTCTCATCAAATTGTAAGCAGTTGCAGCGATTATAGCTATCCATCAACTGGGAAAATGTGTAATGCTCAAATTCTCAAATGCTGTTAACCCAACAATTGTTATTTTGGTTTGACCGGTGGCAAAATCCTGCAAATATATCCCTCTGATCAGAGAGAAAGACCACCAAATATTGACTGTATCGGCTGGATGAAGGGTGATTTGAGCCTTTAAAGTTTATTTTTTGAGACGCAGCCTTTTAGTCCGTCACCGGGATCAGAAACTTGACACTGGCTCAGAGGATCAGTGGATTTAGTTCATACATGGAGTGTTTTGGGTGGAGGTAGGTAGGGGGGCGAGAGACATTAACAGATGTGGCGGGACTGTAAAAGAGGACATGGATGGATCCGCGGGAGTCTTGTTTTGATCGCAGCAGGATTGGCTTTCCGAGCGGCATGGGGGGGAGAATCTGCAGCTGTGCTCCTACAATGGCAGGTCGCTTTGATCAGACTCTCTTAAGAAAGAACAGAGACATCTTCCACAGTGAACGGGAAGATGTCAGTCCGTCAGGGTTTAGCGAGGGCACAAACCGGATGGGACTTGTTTGCCTCGCGAGTTTTGAGTGTGAGAGGTGAGCAGTGTTTTCGCTTTGGGTCAAATGCTGAGTTAGCACCATGGCTCTTTCAATGACACCAGGACAGCTGTTCATGAAGTTCACCACAACGGAAAAAAAGAGAAGCTTTTCTTTGTTAGGTTTGTAGCGACAGCCGGCAGAAGTCAGATCCCCTTGCTCAGGACCTTCCCAAAGCAGCCGTCTTGTCTGCAGAGATAAGGATGCCCCCATTGTTGCAAGCAAACATTAACACAGTCAGCATGAACAAGAATGAAATTGAAAAATAAGTGTCCTGTGTTTCCTCCTACACAAAATTTCCGACTGTTGTGTGGGCTGTACATCTGGGAATAGCGAGATTACGAGAGATTATGGGATTTTGAAAAAAAATCATAGTGCTGCACTGATTTTATGTCTGTGTCTGAAAACTGGCCGCTGGCATCCCATATTGTTCACTTAACACATTTGTAGAAGCTGCTCCACGTCCTCTGAATAGCACAAACATTACTACTGGCACAATTTATGCCATTGAATTTATCATGCAGGTGGCTCTTACAAACACCCAAGATACGGATATGTTCATATTCCAAAAATTATCAGAAGCTATAAAAAGGAGGACGTGAAAAATATTCGCAAAGACAGTTGGAGCAGACTGTCAGACCTGAAGCTAATTAGACTTGACCCAGATTGTGGTTGACCTAAGAAGGAGGACACCAGCTGTGGCAGCGGCATGCTGCCCCATCCTCTGAGAAGAAGTCGAAGAAAAGTCAAAATCTGTGCTGTCTGAAGTTTACAGTACTGGAGAAAACTTGTTTGTATCTGTAATTATAACTTACTGTATACTGTAGATAGTACATTTCTGGCACATGATGCTTTTCCATTTCAAAATGTAATGGCTTTCCCCTTCAGGCTCCACCCATTCCAGAAACCTTGCAAATGGAGTTGGATATTTTTCTGATCACTAGACAAACACAAACAACACTGAAAACATGACCGTGACGTAGGTAATTATGCATCAAATGAGCCATACAAATCATTTTCTTCTCCTATTAGCAACTTACATACTGTATACAGGAAGCTGGGTAACAATTAAAACGTAGTATCTAAACGATTTTCTTCGAAAACAAAGCAAAGCAAAATGAAAAAAGACCAAATTAAAGCAAATGAGCACGACAAAGATATTTATAGGCAGACTTAAGGATAAGTGCTTTGTATTGGTTATTGTGAGTAACAAAAAGTTATTGCACATTATCTGGGTACAATGCATGGCTGAGGATGAATGAAGGAATGGAAATGTAAGTCAGTTAAAAATTATCCATCCATCCATCCATCCATCCATCCATCCATCCATCCATCCATCCATCCATCCATCCATCCATCCATCCATCCATCCATCCATCCATCCATCCATCCATCCATACCGTATCTTAACTGTGTTGTAGCCAACCATGCTGTGGGGGACCTCAGCCTAGTTTAGACCTATCTTATCTTGTGTTACCCATAGGATAGGACATATTGCGCATAGTGCAAAATGCACATAAACAATCTTTTTTTTAGCTTAGATTCATCTTACCTTGTCTTACGCTCAGGATAGGACAGAGCATAACATCTCTCGTTACTAAATGTTATCCTGTCTTGTCCTGTTTTTGCACTTTAATGTCTGTACTGTCATGTCCACTCATGGGACAGTGAGGAACCTCTGTCCAGTACATGTAAGACAATTGACAATAAAGCAGACTTTGACTTAAAGGATGCAGATATGGAATACACCTTGGACAGGTTGCCACAAACATGAATGCACGCACACACACACACACACACACACAGACACAGACACAGACACAGACACACACACACACGCACACACACACCATTCATGTTTTTGGACTGTGAGAGGAAATTGGATTACCTGAAGAAAACCTACACAGACAAATTGGGTACATGCAAACCCCACAAAAAGTCCCCGTTTTGAGTGGGATTCAAACCAGTGGTGTCTTTGCTGTGAGATACCAGCCTCCTGGTCGCCCACTTCCTGTTTTTGTAACTTAAAAAAACATGGCCGCTGGTGTTGGATGTGTGTACACAAGGAAAGCTGCATTGCACATGTGCTGCTGCAGCTAAATCCATTCATCACACAGACATGTTTCTTTTGGTGCACACCACTCACCTGGCACAGCTAACAAACTGTTGTAGTTAAGCTAAAGAAATAGAGAGATTCTATAATATCGCACTCACACATACATATATATATATATACACACACACACACACTGCATAGGTGTAACGATGTGTAGACAAGACTGTTCGGGGTGATAATACATTGAGTAGTGTTCTCATGCAGTGCTGGAGTGGTGATAAATGAGAGAATATGTGATTATTCATCAGCCTAAGACTCTGCTTCCCAGGACCTGAAAGCAGCAAAGTTGAGCAGTTGAGGGATCTCTCAATCCCTTTCCCAAGAAGTCGGCCAAGTGCATGGAGAGCCCGGAGTCACAGCAGGGACTTTCTTGCTGCTCCCTTCCAAAATCAGCCCTCTTGTCACTTTCCTGAAAACTGAGCAACATTTCGGGTGCATATGGATCTAGCAGAAACCGTCTTTGCTGATGGGCTGTGCTGGCTCCAGCCTGATCAGCCTGTCATGTTGCATTTGTGCTCAGTTTTTTTGATGGAGCTTGGGTCCTGTCCCAGTCCCTCGGTGACAACTGGAAGAAGCATGAACTTAACAGATGTACAAAGGATCATTGCTCTCTCCAAATATGTTGTTAGCTCCCTCTGACAGGAAATGGTGCCCTGATCCACTCTTCCTTCTCCGCAGCACAGCAGATGGTCCAGTGTTGCATCTTAATATCAGGCAACGCTCTCAGACTCCATTGTTTGAAAATGAAATAGAGAGCCCCCAGAGGTCTTTTGTATGATAGGAAATTGATTGCCAGTATCATAGTCTGGCTGGTATTCAGCTGCAGAATACAGAGAGGAGAAAAAAGGGAGAAAAAAGGAAGAAAAGGTAAGGAAGAGTGATGAGAATGCTGGCGCTTGTTAGAGCAAACTGAGTTGGAGGTAATTACAATGGCCCTCTCTTTCCACAGAATGGATTGGATAAAGATTGATACTGTAATAGTGCTTTCATTTCAGTGTCGTTTAAACAGTTTTTGTGTGGGTGTGAGAGAGAGAGTGTGTGTGTGTGTGTGGTGTGTGTGGTGATGTAATTTTGTGTATGAATTGTCTGATGCAGGGAAGGAGTATGTGCATATGATAGTGAATGATTCAGCAAATGGCTTCACATTGGGGCAGTGTGAAAAGGAAGCATTAGGGAATCTATCACAGCGATGAAATGAGGTTAGATGAGAGAAGGAAGCACAAAATTTTGCTGGAAGTCAGTGAGAAATGAATAGCACTGTATTTAATTTTGGGAAGGCTATCTGTCAAAGTCTTGGTGACAGTAAGTTGGATGGCAGTCAGTTCTTCCCCTCTTCCCCAGTGTTAACACGGGTCGCTGGCGGAGGTAACGACTCAGAATTGGTCATTTACATGATGTTCTCTGTTTTGCAGATATTTTATCTTTGATATTGAACTCCACTTTTCAAACCTAGTGCAAAATGGTGGTTTTTATCTTGATTCATTCAAAATTGTTTGTATCATGGAGTAAATATGACCTTAAAATATATCATTTCTTTGATATCTTTATTGGTCTCAAAATGCGAACATTTCCCAATAAAGTTTTGAGTTTGACTCTTTTGCTCCCTAAGTCGGTACATATAAGCCTGGTGCATATAATCACCTCCGTCATCAGGGAGGTGCCAGATGGTCATCACTCCCCATGCGTTAATCTCCAGCATTCGTCTCCTTTGGATCTCCTGATGTCAACCAGTTTCGCCCCCGACCTATCACCTTGTGTCCTGCCCGGGTCAACCTGCCTGCCTTCGTCCCTGGACCTCCTCATGTCTCTGGCCTGACCTGAAATATTATTTGTTACTTTACACTATCACAATAAACAAACATTTTCATTTTTTCAAATATACACTTTATTTTGTACTGGCAGTACCTATTCAGAAACAGTGTATTCAAATCAACTTTACTGTGGAAATTGCCCTCAGTTATCCGATTCGAGAACTTTAACAGAATCTCAAACAACATCGCTATTTCTTCTGGAGAGTGTGCGTAAATATAAATTTCAATTAACAATCTTTCAAATGTACACTTTACAATTCACAATGTCCTCACCCTTGGAGTTTCTTGTGGGGAGCCCGCACTTTTGGAGACATTTTGAGGGTGTCCAGCTCAAGAAACACTTTAAAACACTTCAAATGTGTATTTCAATTTGGGTGGGTAACTTAAATTGACTGCATAGATTATGCCCATGAGCAGAAGGCAAGCATTTGGCACATTTATGCAGTCCTCCAGAACCTTTTTGCCCTCTACAATTACCGACACACAGCTGGGACCTTGGTTTTCCTGTGCCCCATTTGGATATATGACAATGATCTTCATGATGTGATGAGTGCAGTCTACATTCACAGCTTCTCAGCTAACTTTCTGTGAAAACAAGCAGCCACAATCAGAAGCTGATGGCGGATACTAGATTTCAGGAGCAATTTGTGAAAGAGAGGCTGAATTACATGATTACAATCAAAATAAACAAGTTTTACCCCCAAAGATAACATCACAAGTGAATATCAGATTACAAGGCAAGATAACCATCTCAATATGGTCATGACAGTCATCAGAAAATCCAAAAATCATGAAATCGACCCAATAGTCTGTGATCAGCTTTACTCCAGACTCTCCAAGGGACGATGATGATGTCTCCCTTCCCTTCGACATGTTGCTGTCAAAAAAACATATGAAAATTTGTCAGAGAACAATGCATAGGAGCACATAGAAGAACTCTTCTACCCTTCTACTCCTAGAGAAACTCCCCCCGCCCACTGACCCCACTGTGGCAGCCCCAAGTGCGTTTAATATCTAAGTTCACGATTTTGTTGAAACTACATACTTGGGCTTTCAATATGTGAAACGCTTACAATGCAAGTCGATCGTTCCACCCAGCTACATACCCAATTTTGTTAAAACCACATCATCCTCCGCGCTTATCCACGCAAAATGGGCATGTAAGCTAGCTAGCTAGCAAAACATACTAGCGCCACTGTTTTCAGTGGTGGAATACGGACAGAATGGATGGAACGTAGAGAACGGGACACGCAAAATCTGCTAAGATTAAAACTTACTTCCGTGATATCAAGTTGATGGACACACACCAACCCTCGGCATCATGTCGCGATCATGTCCTGCAAAAAGCCCGCTCAACTATCAGTGACGGGCGCACTTTTTTCAGTGTATTAGATATCATTTGTCATCATTGTCTTTTGAGTGTGTTTTGCAAATTGAAAAGGATAATGTGCAAATAATTGGATGAGATGCAGACATTTCAGTGGAACCGAATGGTTGTTGTTTAGTCCTGAAAGGAGCTGTTGGATATGATGATTAAGCCTTAATTATCTTATTATTAATGTACCACCCTAGTTTTTGTAGTCTGCAGCAGACCAGTCTACATATGGAAGTGGTATAGGATTCTGAATCCCAAACTACTCCTGATGCTATGTCAGATTGGAGATCGTCCTGTAGTTTGCTAAAATTCACGGATTGAGGGAAGGTTTCAAAAGGAGAGGTTTGAGTGTAGAAACTTTTACTTTAAGGAGGAGGAACATAACCTGTGGTTGATGAGCTCAAGCAAAGTGCCGATTAAAGGGAACATTTCCTTGAACAGCTTAGTGGGGACTGGGTCTAGGAGGCAAATCGATGATTTAGAGGACATAATACTAATCAGCTGATGCAGGTCAATGGGGACAAATGAAGATAGTGACCTATCTGTATTTCCAGCTGTATCCTGAATAGCTGCAATAGGGGGTAGATTAATTGCGGTTGATGCTAGATGGTTGTTAATTGCTTGTCTGATCTTTATAATTTTGTTATTGAAAAAAACTCAAGTCACAGCTGCTGAGATGTGTGGGAATACACTGCTCAGTGGAATTATGGCTCGTTTTCCTCAATTACAGTGGAGTAGTATCTGGCTCTGGCGTTACAGAACAAGCCTATACGTTTTCAGGGCTTTCCACGTCTGAAAAATATTGTTGTTTTTGGTCAAGCGCCATTCCCTCTCTAACTTACAGTACGTGCTAGCTGTGTTAGGTGGCAATTTACCTGGTGCACACCAGGGTACCGACGTTGTTCAAGATT
Organism: Karalla daura; assembly: GCA_029224185.1. NCBI lineage: Eukaryota > Metazoa > Chordata > Actinopteri > Chaetodontiformes > Leiognathidae > Karalla > Karalla daura. The sequence goes on along the minus strand of CM055210.1, from coordinate 717,747 downwards.
TAATCTTTTTTGTTAGGGGTGCAACCGAATCGAGAGTTTCATGAAGAGAGCCTTCAAAGCTATCAGCGAGATGACCAGTGAACCAGGGCTTTCATAGCAGAGAGGTGATGTAGCACCAAGAGACAGAGGAATACAGTTGTATTTCGTAGAGACTGCTTTTCCCATGGTTCCGATTGTGCCAGAGGGGGTCTGATTCGAGGCAATGCTGCTGTAAAGAACTAAATTAGCGCCAACAAACCAAAAAGCTGCGATTTACCTCACTTTGCCAGAAACGATTAAGAAACAGTTAGATGTGGTTGTATTGGTGTTGTGGAGCGCTAGTCATTGAAACGCCCTTCGGCCAACATATAAAGTAATGAGCAGCACTTAGGTTCATTGCGTGCCTTCTCTTAAATGCAACCATGGATACTACTCCATTTACCTCTAGCAATTATCAACATTTATTTTAAAACACATTTCTGAGCATTAAGCTTCACTATGTAATTATGTATATGTAAAGTCTGTTAAATGCTTATTTGCATGGCGAAAAAAAATGAAAAGGCCAATTAGACCACCTAATAACCATTGCCATAGTGACTGATTAATGAACGCCCCCGTTTCAGCTTCAACAGCTGCTTTTGCGAAACGGTCTAGTACTATACGTATAATTTGTAATTAAAATTTATGAAGCATTTTTGCTTAATTACTCACATCACTTTACCTACTTACTCACTGTCCCAAACGTGATGTTTCCTCAGCACACGCAAACACTCAGTGTTTTGAGCAGTGGGAGGTTGCATTGGTTTCACTGGACAGCAGTTGGTTCAATGTTTATATTTAATATTTTACATGTTAAAAGTATGAAGTTCCTTTGGTTTCGAACCCTCACCAAACGCACTGCAGAAGTAGTTTTATGTCTCGTTTTCTCTGACCGCCAACAGGAATTAAAATTGATTTTTAGGCGGTTAGCTCAACCAGAGACACCACTTGAGACTCGCACAATCATTCAGATTTAAAAAAAACACAAAGCCTTGAGTGTATTGAACAGGAGAACCTGTTCGGAATATCTCTGCAAAGCTCAAAGATGTGATTGCCGGGCATTGTCGTCTCTAAGTAGGAAAATGCACAGGCCTCTCCACAGATTTAATGAAGCTTTGAAAGAGACTGCGGAGAGCCGAGAAGCTGGCCGCCACCTGAGGTACTGAAGTATATGGTAATAATCTTGTTGAATGAGCTGTGTGATAATAGTGATAATTATAGTAGTGGTATTCATAATCCTCCTCGTTTTCATAGGGATTAGTGCAGTCCATTACTCACAGGAGGAGACTGATTTTTGAGAAAAGATTGACGTGTATTAACGCGTATACTGTATTTATCCGATGAAAAATTACGCCTCCGTCCAGTCGACTTGCATTAAGCCATTTGAAATCATTGTTATCACTGTATCTTGGTCTGTTGCTGCACACAGTGGGAAACGTGCACTTATTTTTCTCTATCAAGATGAAATAAGTTTTGGTTCTTGTGGTGTTATTGTAATTTACATGAGTCATTACCAATAAAAGATCATATCCTTTGTTTGCATTATGACCAATCTTTTGCTGCAGAGCGATTATTTTAAAGCCTCAGGGAGGGATTATTATTTTATCATTATTTGATGTCTTTATTGGTTTAACCTGCTGCCTGGGTGCTGTGTTGATGAAACTAGAAATCAGACGCATCATTTGACTTTGAATGTGAAAGGGATGACTTTCAGTGTGGACCCTTTTATCAGCGAAATGGGTGGAATTGTGGTTCAGGAGAAATACATTCATTTTGGAGGCAGAAAATCTCAACGAAGTCTCAACGAAGGCCTTTCCCTTTTGTTGCTGTGCCATTCGAATGGCACAGTCACAAATGGTGCAGACTGCAATGGTGCATTGTACTCATCATCACCAATTCAGGTTAATATATTAAATAAAGGGGAATATGAAATTTTAGGGGAATATGAATATGATATTTGATGTTTGATGTAATATATAACTGCACAACTGCAAAATTTTCTAGTGTATGCATAAATATGTAGTTCTCTCTTGCTGCATTACCTGCACAGAAGGACAGAGTTTTTATATGCTGAAGAGGTGTAAGGTCACATGTGTTCGGGCATTAGCTCATTCTGCAGGCCCCTTTGCCCCACACTTGGCTGCATGCATTCTCTCCTCAGGCCTGAGCTCTGTTCTGGGGATTAGTGGCCCTTTAGGAGTTCAGCATTCACAGACAGGTAACAATTCAATGCAATCTGCGGGAAACACGCAGAGGACATGTTTTAATTTGTCACCTCAGCAGCTCTCTGCTTGCTGTCACTGTGAGGAGCAGCTGCGGCTACTTTACTTTAAGAAACTCCTTTACCCTCTGTTCCATTTCACAGGCTTCTATGTCCTAATCCACTGTTAGCTTCACTCATACATATGATCTGGGCTCAGGGTTCACAGGTATGTGGTTGGTAGTTCATCTGTCTGTACCATGTGCCTCACTTCCACCCAACTTTACAACACTTTACAACAAGAGCAACGATATAGACATTGTAAAAAAAAACCCTGTCCTTAGACCCTCGCAAAGGCCAAGGAACGACTCCCAAGAAAAACCCTGACAAGGAAAAAAAAAGGGAGAAACCTCAGGGTGAAAGACAAGAGGGGATCCTTACCCAAGACGGACAGGTGGGTACAGGCAAGAGAGTATACAGAGGTACTTGTCCTGATGGGTAACAGTTTAGAATGTAGATGAGAGGTCGAATCGGTCCTGGGTAGAAAAGTGCTGGGTGCAGGAAGAGCTGGGTTGAGGAACGGAGTCCTGGATCCAACTCAGCATCTATGGGATCCGGGAGAGGAGAAAGCACGAACTTTCCAGGAATGCACTGTCCCCGGTCCATATGTTAGTTCTGCGCAGTCAGGAAATAAGAAAGGAGAGGAGGGTGTGGAGGAAGTAGAGGACAGATAGGGAGAGATGAAGAGGAGGGTGAGAAGATAGAGGGAATGTGAACCTGATCCACACCCACAGAGAGAGCGGAGAAGATAGAGCTCAATGTACCAGAGACCCCCGGCAGACTCAACCTATAGCCGCTTGTCTAGGATTCATAGTATATCTGTTGGCTCTGTCAAAAAGGAGGGTTTCTAACCTACTCTTCAAGGTAGAGAGGGTGTCTGCCTCCTGGACTTAGAATGGTTAAAGGTTCCACAGGAGAGGGCCTTGGTAGCTGAAGGCTCTGGCTCCAAATCTAGACTTAGAGATTCTTGGAACCACAAGTAGACCTGCATTCAGAGAACGGAGTGTCCTAGTGGGGCAATAGGGTTTTATCAGGTCTGAAATATAAGAGGGTGTCAGACCATGAAGAGCTTTATAGACGAGGAGAAGGATTTTGAACTGAATCCTGAATGGTACAGGAAGCCAGTGCAAGGAGGCCAGAATTGGAAAGATATGTTCTCTCTTTCTAGTTTTAGTCAGGACACGAGCTGCTGTGGTCTGAATGAGTTGCAAAGTTCTCAGCTCTGTTCCTGGTGTTCCCCTGATACCAGGAACTGCTCAATCTGATTGAGCTCTGTCTTCTCCTTCCCTTTTGTGGGTGTGGATTGCTCTTTCTGATGGATACACTGTTTTTATATGGACCTATAAACTAAAATCTAAATTAGTTGTTAGCCATCAATCTATATCTGCATACTGCCTTGCTCCTCCACCTGTCCGTCCTGGGTGAGGATCCCCTCCTCTGTCTCTCACCCTGTGGTTTCTCCCTTTTTTACCCTGTCAGGGTTTTTCTTGGGAGTCGTTACTCAGCCTTTGCTACGGTATTAGGCAGGCCGTGTTCAATATTCCACTTCTCTGTATATACTGTTGTTCACTTTGTAAACTGCCTTAAGATAACATCTGTTATGAACTGGCACTTAAAATGAAGTTGAGTAGAGAAATGTGAGCCCGAAGTGACAGCGGCAGAAAAGCTGCTGATGTAACATGACGCCCAGACGTGTGGACATTTGAAAGAAAGGGTGAAAAGAGAACCACTGAAAAATCCGGAAACAAACACCCCCGCCACGCATACACGCACAGGTGCTGTAAGAAGCAATGGAACCAACACGCACAGTTGTGACTCATCCCCTTTATCTCCAGTGTTGGGGGCATAGTGTTAGTGTTGGGCATTTTTGACACGTCCAGGGCAGATTTGAGTTTCCTTCATCTATCTCAACAAAGGCGCAACCTGTGTATTTCAGTGTGTGTGTGTGTGTGTGTGTGTGTGTGTGTGTGTGGAGAGAGAGAGTGAGAGAGGGGCAGCCATGTGAGTTTAATTAGCACCTGCCTCCATTACAGGGCAATTAGACTTCACATCACATTCACACATGTTGCTGGAAAGCCTTTTACGCATGTCGCCGTCTTTCTCAGCTTCTCTCAGTATTCCGTGCTGCTTTCATGTGGACTGTTCTGTATGTGTGCGGCCAATTTTCTGTTTGTTTCTCTCTCAATCAGGCATTTTCCCTACTTTCAACCCCTCCCTTTTTTTCTGAACATTCATCTTTAGTTTTCCACATGCATCGAGTCCTACATGCCCCCTGCTTTTTCCACCTTTGCGCTACTTACAGTCTGACTTGTTTGTTTCTCTCCGGCTGGCTGGTCGGTAAATGAGAGCCCGCAGCAGATTAGCATAGAACATTACGCAGGCAGAATGAAAGGACACTGTGATGTAATAACAAAATAACAGGGACAGAAAATTGTGCTAAGAATCTATCTGGTTTCTCCAGAAGATGACATAAATGCAGTAATTTGCTTTTGCTAAGGGAAGTTGATGACTATATTCACCGTTCTTTATTTGTTTGATACATTTATGTACATTATGTCACATAGCAGGTGCACAGTTATTAATGGGTTGTTCATGCTGGTCTCAGCACATCTTAGGACTGTGTAGTGCTGACAGAGGGCAAATGTGTTGTATCGCCTAATGATATATATTCACACAGTGTACCATACCCTCTACTCTAGTGTAGTCACCCTATGAATTGAACTTGTCATGCTATGGCCTGATGAGGGGACATAGATAAGCTAGAAAATTTCAGCAAACTGAAATTTTGACTGTTTTTGACGTGCGCCCATTTGTTTGCAGGACTTTCTCCGCCTATGAATTGGTCACAAGACACCATTTTGTGCGCGTGTATGTGAGTGAGTGTGTGTGTGTGTGTGTGTGTGTGTGTGTGCGTGCGTCAATGGTGACCGATCACAAGTTTATCACCATATTGAGGTTTAAACAAAGTTTGTACAATGGGTGAGAAATATGCTTTTTCGGTCGTTTTCCCATTTATTCGTGATGGTGCCACTTTTGGGCCCCCCACCACGAATAGACATGACCGGGGTGCCTGTGTCTTTTTCCAATTAATTTCAAGTGTGATTTTTCTAGTGGGGCCCCAAGAGGTGCAGGGCCAAACGTAGCATTTCCCATTCATTTCTTCTGGTGAGGCCACCTATGTAGGCCCCCTATACAGCTGCAGCAGTGGAGTGAGCCAAGGTTGCCGTGACGACAGCTCCTGTCTGCAGTCCGGCTGCTGAGGTCTGTTTGACCATAGGCTCTTTGAGAAGGCACTGCTGAAAAACAGTACAACTTATCAACTACATTTTTTTGCACATACGGACCAAAAGTTTCTGCAAGTTTTCAAGTTGCAATCAAGTTCCTAAATCAAAGTATGGCAAAATAGCAGATGTTTGTGTAAGGAGATTGTTTTTTTAACATTAACTCTTATGGGAAAAAACAAAATTGCAAAAATTGCTAGTATGCTACTGCGCCACAGGCTACGCATGCCGCGTGGCACGCCCCGAGCCTCCAGCATCGTTCTGCACCAGCTCTGTAATGTTCCGCCAGACCACATGGGGGCGGTGCAAGTCTCTGCCCCTAGAGGAGGCCGAAAAGAGCATCGACTTAAAATAGGCTGAGAATCGTAGCCAGCCTGTGCAAAGAACCAGACAAACTGACATTTTGATGAATTTTAGCATCATCAAAAGTGGACATGTCTGGGCAAAAGTGGTTTTGTGTCCCTATTTAAAAACACGGATCCATGGCATTTCACTGCTTCAAATGTACGAAAAGGAGCACAGATGAAGCAGCGTCCATATTGGTCGATGTCTCCATGACAACTAACAACAAACTGCTTCTTTGTGGGGGGGGGAAGAAAAGCTCACCCACGTTGTCAATGGGGTTTTGAATGCTCGACTCCACCTACTGGTGTGGCGAGTTCAAATCATATCCTGTAGAAAAGCACTGTACCTCCTGAGTCAGAAAACTTTCTGCATGTTCCCTCTCTGCCTGCACTCATCTAGTACTGCAGGACGACGGCTGAGCAGCAGAATGGATGGACTTATCTGGCTGGAGTTAGCTCCTGGGTTCCATACGTGGGCATGTGCACCCATTTCTTTCTATCAGCCCCCCCAGCCATCCACCTTTTTCCCTTTTAGGAATAGCCCTGGCATGGAATATGTTGTTTATTTCCCAGAGGATAGATGAAGTGGCTGTCTGGCTGGCTATCTGGCTATCCATCTAGCTATCCAGGAGGGAGAGCAGAGCGTAGATTAAGCTCTCTTTTTGTCAGGTTGCTTCTTAAGTATAGGCTGGATTCTCTGAGAATGTTCTCAAGTGGGCACGAGTTTGTCTTGCTTCCAAAAGTGCTTTTTGTGTAGAGGAATGATAGTGATTTCGATCCTCACTACTTTCATACGTCCACATCCACTCCTCCCCTCCCCCCCAAAACACACAGTAAAACACACACATACACACACACACACGCAGACCACTATCTGCAGCTTTAAAAGCACCAAACAATCCTGGCTTGGATCTCCTAAAACATAAAAACAAAACATCTGTCAGTGCCTTAGAACATTTTGAACACAGGAAATGAAAATGTTTAAGAAACGTGAAAGGGACAAATCAATGTCCTTTAAAACACGGTCAACCTTCTCCTCATGTCTGCTACTATCCTGTCCATCACACCTCCCAAAAGTAAAACAGGTTAACAGGTTTCATTTGTGTAGTGGGGCTGCAGCCAACATTCTCTCAGTCATCAAGGGGCTTTGTGTGTGCACCGTTTTAAATTTGTTGTACATTTTTACAGAATTATTCTCAACAGTATGAAGGACCATTACTGTAAAACAATTTCAATGACACACTGCACTTAGTGCAGTGTCCTCCTGTAATGAAATACAATTCACTAGTGTATTTTTACTCAAACTTTCGAGATCTCCTGTAATTTTACATGGTAGAATATTAGAACTATGGTGGCGAAAGGTTACATTTGTGGCAACTCAGTTCCCGGGAATTTCCTCTCACTTCACAGGATAGAATATTGCACTATGCCACTTTCTCTTTTCCATCTTTTATTTTATTCCTCCATTCAGCTCTCGCTGAAGTTGCTCTGTCTCCCAGCTTTAGCTGCAGCTCCGTGGTAGTCTTAACTTTGCCGCCTGGCTGCTGGCCAAAACGTCAACAAAACATAAACATGATGAGTGGGCCGCAAGCGGCTGCACTCAGCGGTTGTACTGCATTTCAGATTAACACGATTCCGTACTCTCTGGTGGCATATCGATGATTTTTTAAAACGACTTACAGCATATCAACATATCCCTGGTTAAAAAACCAAGACCCAGGGATGTCCGAACTCAGGATTGCTGTGAGGTCACTCTGACCTCTCTCCTCTCGGCCATTAAAATGCACGCGACTCGGCATGAATAAAAACCCTCCGTCTCGGTCACTGACCATGTCGCGCATCGCGTCTGTGTGAATTCCCATTCGGTCCGGGTCAAAGGCACCTTTAGGCAGCTGAACTGGGAGCAGTGTGTCCAGACTTGACTTGTCTTCATGCGTTAGGGTCCGTCGCAGCCACCTCTCTTGGCAGGAGTGGCCTCCTTGCGCCTCTTTTGGGTGGTTGGCAAGAAGGTTGCGGCCTTCTGACACTGCGTCTTTACCGGAGCTGAACCGAGTGCAAGAATGAAAAAAAGACCAAGATATTAAAAAAAGCTAGAACCTAGGGCCCCGACCTGTCATTCGGCCTAGCAGTGAACAGTGGCTGCTAAGACGTCTCTGAGATCCACACTCGCCTGAACAAAATTGCAGTGTCATGTCGCATCGTGTCACCCAACTTTAAAAAAACCCATTAAGATCTGCTGTAGAAATGACATCAGTCGCTAACATAAGGCATGTCTGCCTTATTTTTCTGTGGGAACCTTTTTTCTCTTATTGTTCAAAAGTCACAGCTGGTCGATCACCACCGAAAATGTTGTGGGAAAACAACCTTTAGAGAAGAGTGGGAACCCTGACGCTCCATTTCCCTGCTTCTTGTGTCCCCTTTAACTCGTGACAAATCAGTGTGATTTCATAGCCAAACCACACAGCGCTGGTTTTTATGGTCCTCTCAGGAGATGGGTGGTGGGGAGAGAAAATAAGAGGGGAAATAGCCAACTGCTGCTGACCCAAATGTGGTTCTCATTAAGATGGCCTGCACACGAGGGGAGGAGTGCAAGCCAAGAAATGTCCTCCCTCTCATGTTTTTGTTCTCATTTTGATATACTTCTGCCTCTCTCTCCAACGGTTTTGTTGTTTTCACCCTGTCTGTAGCATGCCAGCGCTCTGTTTCACCCTCTTCGTTTTCGCTCTCCCTCTTTTTTCATGTCTCCAATTTCAGCGTCCCTTCCCCCATCCCCTCTTTTCCTCTCTCCTTTTTCTTTTCTTTCTGAAGAGGCCCAGTGTTTAGAAAGTTAGAAGGGGGATAAATGCAGTCCGCCAGGGAGAAAAACAAGCTTACAGTACAGGAATGGAATGAAGAGAGAAATTTATGAAACCCTTCCTGTACCAGAAGTGGACGATTGCTTCAAACGTTGCTTCACATTTCTCTTTTTTCCCTGCAAATTCGAAGGCTGTAACTTTAACCACATTAACCTGCTCCCTAATGTCGTGCTTACCATCCCTGCTGTGGAATACCATTTATTATTTACAAGAAAATTAGTCTGCTGACCTACTTCAGCCTTCACAAGAAAAATAAATCTTCACTGAAGATGAAGTGTAATAAACAGTAAAATCCTGACAATGCCCCCCCCCCACCTCTAAGCCTAAATAATAATGCGATGAGCAGGAAGCAAGAGAGGCAAACAAAAAAGGGGCAATAACAATCTGTTCTTGCTCTGGCATGATGTCTTCTCTGATGCGGGCAGACAAAGGCCCGAACAGGTCATTAACGTTAGAGATGATGCATGCTGTGCGCAGACACAACAGGGCAGGTGGAGGAGTTGCCAAAGCAGGAAAACATGGCTTCCTTTTGTCTTTTGTAGCTGGGGCCCAGGCGTAATGTAAATAGATGGAGAATGGGCATCTTGTCTTACAGTTGATGTAGGGATGTCCAAGAAAAGAAACTGGGCGGCGTCCAAAGCAAAATGTTTAATGGACTGGAGCTATTGCATATGGAGATGATATCCATACCTCCATAAGTTATTGTTCGTGCTGCCAGACATTTCTCCCTCTCCCTCCCTCTCTCTCCCCCCTCCCACTCTCTCTGCCTCCTTCTCTCTTAGAAGTCTTTGTGCGTGGTCAGAGCCAGAGTCAGAAAGAAGCTCAGGATGAAGGATCAATAAACATTTATATATATATATGTTTATCTGTATTTTTTATCTATATCTCTTTTTTTTTATTCCTTCAACCATTAATTATGTCCATTATTATTTCACCTCCCGATGAGTTATTGGAAAGCAGTCGATCAGCTGTCTGGCATTAGATCTTGTCGTCTGTAGTATTGTAGAGGTGTTTTTGTTCAGATGTGATATCCACAAAACAACAGTGCTGCATCTGTGATGTCCCTGTTCATATCACATCTCTGTACTGCAGAAGAAAATGAGTCATCTGAGGTGGTGGCAGAAATCAGTCTGTGATCAGTTGTACTAGGTACCACTTATATTTCTAGAAACATTCTTCTGAGTCATCGTTATTATTTGTCCCTTTTGGAACAGATATGTGAAGTACCACATACACTGCATACGCTGCTTCATCGTGGCTTTTTCCTGCTTTAGAATGTTAACTTTCAGCTATGTTGCATTCATTTGTGATTAACACACTCACTTTTGGCGTTGTCGAGGTAAAAAATATATCATTCAATATTTATTTATATGGCACTTAACATGATCAACAAAGTGCTTTAGGTAAAAGATACAAAAGAGAAATTAAGAAAAACTGCAATTATGAAACAAATGTCAGAGCAACATGTAAAAGCAAAAGGTGTCACAGAGTTCCTGGATATTGAAAGCCTTTGAGTCTCCAGATAAAATTTGAAGAGTGCTAGGTCATTAGTAAATTGCAATTCAGGGTGCAATTTAAGGGGAGAGAGATCACCCCACTGTTTAAAATTGGAAGCCTTTAGACTGGTTCAAGTGTACAAGCTTTTGTGTCAACCTCCAGTTTGTGTCCTTTAAGGAGGAGTTTAATGCAGGTGGAGCTTTGGCGGATAATTGGGAGAAACATCTGAATATCATTTGCAGTGTAGATTGTGTCTAGAGATGACCTTACCGAGGGGCAGCATATAGAAAGCAACGATAATGGGACCAAGTATAGGGGACCCCACACAAGAGGGGGCTGTGATAGGATGAGAAGAGATCGTGACAGAGAAGGACCTGTTGCTTTGGGAGAATGTAAACCATTACAGTAATGATCCTGAAGGCCTGCATGGTTGGACAGATGGGAGATGAGAGTGATAGACGGACGGACGGACGGATGGATGGATGGATGGATGGATGGATGGATGGATGGATGGATGGATGGGTGGATGGATGGATGGATAGATAGATAGATAGATAGATAGATAGATAGATAGATAGATAGATAGATAGATAGATAGATAGATAGATAGATAGATAGATAGATAGATAGATAGATAGGGTTGGCTTTTTTGCTTGCCACTCACATGAATGACCACATCCAAAAAACTGAGCTTAGTAAATTATTTCTGAACTTGGCAACTGGAGCTTGATGCAGGTATAAAGTAAAACACATCCAGCCTTTTATATCTGAAACAGACACTGCCATCATGATGCCTGAAACTTACCCATCACTGTGTATCATTGGCCAGGATGAGACATTGAGTCATTATTCAACAAAGTCAAAGTAAAAATGGTTTTACATTCTAGGTCCCCGATAAGGAAGACCCCTAAAGTTATAAATGAATGACCATGGCCTCTACAGCCTGAGTTTATGGAGTGGACACTGGATACACCTTGTCTTTGGGGTTTTAAAAAATATAACGAGGACATTGTAAACTAGTGCCAGTTTGTGGTCAAGTACAATCAAGTACATTTGCTACCTGCTATGAAGATGGAGATGGACCTCAATCTGCAAACAGGCTTGGCCTCACCATACCGCAGTGTGGAGCCTGCCACTGGCTGATAAGGGCCTAGTGGCCTTCCTCTCATTACCTCATGCTAGATCAAATCCCTGAGGGACTTCAGATACTCTTTGAATCCCTCAGCTCAGCCCTCAGGCTGCTCATTTCAAAATGAAAGTGACCTGTGAAGTGAAGCTGCAGGTGGAGGGAAGGGATAGTTAACTGTTCCATCTTTCCTCTTCACTATCTCCGTTCCCCATTCCGCAATTTCTAAACTTCCTTTCTTGGCAATATCCTTGCATCTCATACTGTTTAGTTCAGCACTTCCGTTAGTCTGTTTAGTGCTTTGGGGGAGCTCTGAGTGCTTTAAAATTTCATGCTTTAACTGTTGCCTTGAATATTTAGCCCAAAGGAAAGATGCAGTAAAGCAAGGCCCCATTCTGGTGGATCAGCTCCATCTAATAAATCAGAGATCACGGAGAATAAAGAAAGATAATGGATGAGGCCCAGTGTTTGTCAAGGAAATTGTTGAGGTATGCTTCCTAGAGTTGCATTTGTTGTGGCAAATTGTCTTAGTTATACTGTAAACATTATAGAAGTCCTCTTCAGTGGGTTCTATGTACCCAGTGGGTTTTACCCAAGGTCAAACCCAGGACTGAAGTCACTGTTCCCCCAGGCAAATGGTTTCAGTTCACTGGGCAAAGGCATCAGAAAGATGAAGCTAATATAACTTTTTTTTGTTCGACCTGTCTTCACTGTATTGAAGGTAAATAGCTTGTAGGACGAGCCACTGCCTCAACCTGATGTCCCACTGAATACCTTACTGCTGCAGCACGCTCTACGGCTCTGTAAAAAGTCCCATACACCTCCCAGTGTGTTACGGCAGTGGCGCGGCAGCTAAATTCACGCGATACCAAGAGATACCAAACGCACTGTGTGCAAAGGAAACAACAGCAAACAGTAGTTTACTTTACTTGTTCAGCAGCGCTTTATCCTGTAGTTTTGTTTCAGAGGGGCGGTGTGGACCTAATCTCTGCTGGGGACATTTCTGCTTCTCTCTCTCCTCTATCTCCCTCTGTCTCTCTCTCTCTCTGCTCTTTGCGCAGCTTTTTTTTCTCTCCCATTAAAATTGGGGACATTTTCAGGGAGGGTTTTAACCGGGACATCTGATCAAGCTAATCTATGCGAGCTTTCTGTGTATTATTTTGAAGTTTGACAGAAGTTTATTCTGATACCGCATTAATAACTTCTGGTGTAGTGTGAGCCGATCGGTTGAAATTTGAGCTGTAACTATGTCTGTATTAAGCATATAGAGCTGCAACAAATAATTCAGGTAGAATGATAGAGGAATAGTTCAAACAACTGTGTGTAATCAATGTAGAAGGATGAATAAGGTCAGAGATTCAGAAAGGTAAAACAAAGTTGGATACATTATTAGAGGTTCATCCAAAGTGCTTTTAGCTAAACTTGTTGTCTGCTCCCTGAAGACTAATAATGTGGAGAAAATAGAAAATATCTCCGTCTTGGAGCTTCCCCTAACAGCAGCTAATGTACTTTGCTATAAATGGGAGACACCATTAATCAATAAATTTGTTTATGGCTGAAGTAGAAAGGTGTGTTTGGATAAAGCACACAGGCCAAAAGACAGGGCGGATATTTTCACATTAGCCAGGATACAGAAGGCTCTGTCAATTGCTCACGCTTAGTTTAGAGGCTTTTTATTTTTAAATGGTTTTGGAAGAACACTGTGTACAGTGCCTGACTCCAGGTGAATATTAAATAGGTAAACACAGGAGCTTTTCAGCTAAGATAAAATACCCACGTTGCAAATGAGAACCCTCCATTTCTCATATCAGCATTCATCCAGCCACCCACGTCCATTTCCAGAAATGTTTCATGCTGCTAAGAGTGAGGCAGGAAGCTAAGCACTCTGAGCAGGGAGTGACTCTCGTCTTAGCTGATAAATTACCCTCAAGGAGTTCATCTTAACTGCTTTTTTTTCCTTCTGCATAATCAAGTAGCTGAGAACACAAACAACAAAGTCTTTATGGAGGAGATAATGCACTTCCCACAACACTCCACATCACATCTGCAAAGCACTCATCATTTCAGAGTGCAGTCAGCAGTGTTAAGGAGCGAAGCTGTGTGATGTGAAGTACAGCAACCTGTTCTCACCCAGCTTTCATACAAAAGAATATGAAAACTAGTGCACCATCATTTTGTAGTTTTTCCTATGAATTTTAATGTAATAGAGCCATGTTTTAACAGTTACAGTTTTTAGTGCTAGTTTTGTGGCAATTCCTGCTTCTCTGTTTTGAGAAAGAAGAAATGTGGATGTTCGTCAGCAAATAGCGCAACTTTATTTGTATAGTCATTACAAACAGGAAGACAGAAATCTTCTCTATGACAATCTAGATCTCATAGACACTCACTGAAAGAGGATAATGGAAATAAATGTCCATTGGGGACACGGCCTAGAAACAACACATGCATGGGGCGAATTTAAACCGTCAGATGAGGTAAACCAAAAAGTCAGAACCAGAGCGTCCATAGCAACCAGAGCGTCCATAGCAATCACCACGTATCACGGTGGAAATATCTGAAAAATTCCACCGTCGTTTGGGTGGTTGCTTGGACGCTTCGGTTGCCAGGTAAGTTCTACCTTCCGGGTCCGGTTTGCTTCATCTGGACGGGGAGAGTGAATGCCATCTGCTGCAGCGATGCCGTCATGTTACCCTTGGCATGTTTTGGCTGTGGTCATTTTCTTGTGGCCACCTCAGACTCTTCCACCTCTTAGCTCAAAGTGTTGAGGAGATATTAAAAAAATAACATTTAAGGGCCTGGTTCCGAAAGCAGGGGCTGTAAAAGCTATAGCCAACTAGACCATAAGATTCTGGAGGCCATTCCAGAGCAGATCTCTTTATAAAAGGTGCAATGAATCTGAAATCTTAGAATGTTGAGGGCGGGGTGAGGGGGGGGGTCACTGGACGAACAGATATATGTTGGTTTGGTCCTCATCGGAGCCATACTTTTCGAAAGGTGGGGCTTTGAACATTCGCCATTTCCCACCTTTGAGGGCTCGCCACGGTTGCAAAAATTGACCAAATGGCCTGAAACTCAATCTGCAGAACCCATGGGGGACCTGGAACAGACCCTCTGATCCCTGACTCCGTAGACCCTTGGGGAAGCAAAGTTGCTCTAGGGAGGTGCTATCAACATAGAGGCAGCATATGCTAAGATCTTATGACAAGCAACACAGCCAAAAACCAGGAGGAAACTATAAGGGGAAGGTATTTTTCTCTCCCCTCCTCCCTTCTTACTTGAAGGCAAACTACTAACAATATGTGTGTATTGCAGCTATGACTTCATTAAAAAGTGTGGAGCGGTGACTGATGTGAGTTGAAGTGGTATCAGAGAGAAAACATGTATAATAAACTGTTGAGCGGACACCTCTCCAAGAGTGCCAGTTCCTGAAATTTTGTCAGTCATAAGTTAAGTTGTAGAAGCCCAACACCTCGAACGCTACATTATTTTTTTTATTTATTTTTATTTTTTAGTGGCAATTTCTGTCTTTGTCTGTAAACAGACACCCAGAATGGACCAGAATACGTCACCGTGGCAGCCATATTGCCAGTGGCAAATAGGAGCAACGCCTGTGGCCCGTGAATACGTCTATCTTACCATATTATCTTACCATGGTAACCCTATGGAACCCCATATGACAATGGAGCAGAGTGCAACTCAGAAATATTGTCGTACATTTCAAAAAGGGCTACTCCAATGCCTAATGTCCTCATTTGGAAACAGAAGACAATAGTCCTGATGGTTGTGTTGCAGCAAGCCTCTAAAAACTACATAACAAATCAACCATATGCACTACAGCTTTTCACCTCTCATTTTGCCTTAAATTGCCTGGCAGCTACCAACCTGGCTATAATTAAGTTTTAGGTTTCCAACTCTTCATCATGGTTGGTAACTGAATGCAAATGAACCATGGATGTATTATAAGACCTAAACATCTACCTGACCTTATGTCTAAGGTCTGACATCAGTAGAGATGCTTAGCCAATGGAAACCAGCAGCACATGAATAAAAAAAAACATTACACTGCAACTGTCCCCACCTAAGAGAGAAACAGGAGAGAAAATACATGATTAGAAAAAAAAAATTAGTCAGTGCTTGCCCATTCGGAAATGCCTTTTCTGCTGGACTTCTGGGTATATTCACTTGCCAAGTCGGACAGCCGTTGATGTTGGATCATGAACAGGTACAACGGAAAAAGTGGAGCAGAAGTTTTACAGAAAAATCAAGTTTCAGTATGCCAAGAGTGTGTGAGTCTCAACTCTTACTTGCAGTCTTACTGTACCACAGTTGTACTTGTGAATGAAGTGCGAGACCTCCCTTGGTGGCCTGCATTGTCCTATCCACAGCAGTGCTCTTGCATTTAATTCAAAGGCTTGCCTTTGATTGTAAATAGCTTTGTGCGGGAGTGAAGCTGCTCTGGATGAGTATCTGCGCAGGAGCCCAGCCCTGCCCTGCACCCAGTTACTGCAGGCAGCCGCTCTGTTTGCTCATGGTCAGGGCCAAGGCAGACAATGAACTTCATGATGAATTATCATTTGGGGATCTTTCTAGGGAGATGTCCCTGTACTCTCCTCTCTAGAATATCTGATTCAATGTCTTCTTTGTCTCTTGTGTATCTGTGCGATTTCAGGGGGAATAATTAAATATTTCAGAATGAGTCAAAACACCTCCCACAGATACAGGTCTGCAACAAGGGAACTACTGTTTAGCCCCCCCTTGAGAGGCACACAAATCCATCTGTGAGATCACAACAACATGCACCTTACATTCCCCCCAAGACAGATTCAGCAATGACCAAGCAGGCCATTAGGTTAGACTGTTTATTTTTCTGGAAATTGTATGATGTGTAGTCATTGAGTGGTTGTGGGTGCCACGATGCATGTAATTAGCCTGGATAGTATGTCTGCCACAGCATGAGGTGGCATCAGAGAGGAGATCTGAACAGACCGCAGCACATCTCCAACCAAGCTGGAAAAAGCCACAGACTAACAATAAAAACTGTTTTCTGATGCTGTTTGTTCACTGGAATCAAGTCTGAAATTTCAAAACATTGTGCGACCCCTAGCATGGTACGGCTTGCACAGCCCAGAACACTAATTGTTTTAAGATGTATACTTTTCCATATGAAGCATTCTGTCTTCAGTCAATCGAAATGATCATTTTCTTTCGTTATTTTTTATTATTTTTATTGTAGATGCTAAATGGAGGTGTTTAGTCTGCACAACCACTCAAAGTGCTTCATTGGCTGTGTCACAAGTACTTATGCTGTATTTATACACTGGTAACAGAGAATTCCCTGCATGGGCCATCTGTGTTGACTAGTAACTTTTACCAGTCAGACACATTCCCACCGGATGATGCAACTTCTGAGGCAATTTGGGGTTCACTATCATGCCCAAGAACACTTTGATATGTAGGGCAGGGATCGGACCACTGATGTTCTGACCACATTTCTTCTGAGCCATTGTCACGCGCATGTCTGTCTATCACCCGACATCATGAGTTGGACAGACCGTTTGCACTGACTCAAACAAATGAATTTTGAATTTCACTTCAGATTTCATTTGCAATTGGGTTACTGTTTTGCTGTACATCTCTCTATCTGTCTCTCAGACACATTTCAAATTTCAAACTAGCTCTCATCAGCTGAATTTTGTGTATATGAAACATGACATGGACTTCTTAGAGATGCCCCCACCTTCGCGTATCTGTTAAGGTAAATACCCAGAGAAACCAAATGGATGCGATAGGTATTCCACGCAAATACCTACACCTTACTTGAATTACTTTTCGGCCTGACATATCGCTGGAAGTTGTCGACCCACTGCTTTGGCTCAGCGGGAGGTTGAAAGGAACAGTAATAAGCACCTCGCCGCATGCGCTCGCGTCCCTGCACCCCATGCCTCCAGCTCTCCATGCTGTGCTCTGCCTCTCCGAGCAAGACTTGTTTAATTTTAGCAGCTCTGACATTCATTTGACATAGATTAATTATAGAGGCGCTCCATGTCATTGAGCAAGTCGCATAATGACATACACACCGCTGGAGGACAGGGTTATACAGGGAAGCCTTCCCTCCTGCAACAGCACACGTCCAACTCTCAGCCTCCTCCACTGTCCCGGGCATCATTCTTCACTCCTCCACCCCCCGCCCGCCCGCCCGCCCTCCCCACCGCCTCCCAGGTCTCCCACCTGATTCCCTCCTCCTGTTCAGCTCCATTCACTCACACCTTCGCGGGCTGCTCTCCATGCTGCTTCACCGATCGAGAGAAATTGCAGCAGAGACGGCCGTGACTCCTTCAGTGATTTCATGGCCTAGTTTGACTCAGATAAGAAAAACAGTCGGTAAAGGAAGGAATAAGTTAACAGTTCACTCACTTCAATACTTCAACACTGCCCCCCCACCCCCCATTTCATTTTCTTTCTTTCTAGCTTTTAGTTGTAAAAGCACATGTATTGAATGTTTTCTTTTCATGATTGCAAATTATTTTCCTTATAATTCCATCTAATGAGGGCTGCAGGCTTGCAGGAGTCAGGTTTCCGCTACAGCTGAGTGTCATTGGTGCCTTCGAATATGGCTGCTGATTTCATAGAAAACTGATAAATAATTTACCATTTTCAGTACAGATTTCAGGTGGAGTCAGTGGTGAGCAATCTCCTTTGCAAAATGATGAAACTTTAAGAAACGCTCCGGTGCTTTCATTGTTGGTGTTAAGCCAGTTTGATATTAGTGCTACTCCAAGGAACAATTCCCTGTCACCCAAAGGCAGGGGCGAAAGTTGTAGCTGTCATGGATTCTAATTTCTACATGATTATGTCAAGAGGATAAGGCTAGAGTAGCAAAGCTTTATCCTCATATCAAGAGCAAACTGCTTTTCGGTTTGACTTCATTATTTAGTGCGACACAGTGTGCTTGATGTTTTATGTCGCTGCTTGTGGTGTTTCACCAGTCACCAGATTACTATGACATGGATGCAGCTCAGTATTTATGCAGACAATGGTTTACTCATTCTTCATTCTACTTCTCGATTCCCATTCAGGGGTATTTCACGGTGTCCCGGTTTCTATATTTGGAGATCTCTGTGTCCAAAATAAAACGATCCAAATAAAAAGTCAGAAAAGCTCGGCTCAAACAAAAAGGGATGAAATCTAAGATGATGAAAAATGTAAAGAGTCCTTTTGGCACAAGACAGAGAGAAGAAAAAAAAACCTGTGAGCAAGGGGAACCACAAGCATGGGAGAACAGAGACACCGTTCTGACCGAGAACCAAGCAAAAGACAAAAAATGCCTCCATAGCTGTTATAGTCCTGTGGTCATGGATGGAAACTTTTTGATCCGAGTGGTTATGGAAATGTATTTGTTTCTAGATTACTGCACTTATCCTGTTCAAATGAGGACTTTCTAAAAATGAGCTCCAGACAGCCATTGCAGTCGTGTTTGAAAAAACCACATGGCATGAGCTTGGAGTGTGGATTGTCAGAGCCCTCTCATCATATTCTTAGCATGTAGATTAGGTGAGCTTTGATCCATCTAATAAGCCCTCCTCTGGCAGAGTGTGCGTTCGCTCTGCCTCACAGGAGCACCCAGAGGACCCAGGCTGTTAGCGCCGTCTGATGCATTGACGCCTCTGTCTTAATCCCTCTCCATGTCTGCCCACAGCCCTTGGCAGATAAGCATCAATGGCGTTACTGAATGCAACAACTGCCCTCTTCTTTTCCCTCTCTCTCCTTTCACTCTCCTTTTGTCGTTGTTTCTCTCCATCAATTTATCTTTTCCTGCTCACTTGTTGTTTTCCCCCCCTCCGTTGTTCTGCCCACGATCTGCCTTGAAGGCCCAGGTTCTGTGCAATGGGATGGGTCACGCACACCGCAGCGCACACCACCAGCCTCGGGCATACTGCCGCGGTGGCTGAGCTCTGTCGTGTTCTGTGCCCCCAGAGTAGACGAAGAAGAAGAGCACCATCGAAATAAAGGGACCATCGCAGACATATGCAATAAACTATAAATATATATATACACACACACACACACATATGGTGACCCACATCCGATTCTCAACAACAGCCTTTCTGTGTGGAGTTTGCGTGTTGGTGACGAAATCCGTACTTGTAATTCAACACTGTGACAATGAATGATGCGTTAATGTGGGCATGTAATTAGGCATTAATCCCACAGTGCTCCACTGCATGTAAATGGGAATATGAATGGAATATTCTACAAGCATATGATGCACCGCCACCCCGCTCAGAACTGTGAGGGCGTGTTACCATTTTTAATTTAATCAGTGCAGACTACAGCTGTTCATGTTTTAATAAAGAGCAATTGCAGGCTTTCGGCTATGCTCAGGATTTAAGAACTTTGAAAGATAGCTCAGTTGAGGAGCAGTTGACTCTCCGCGCTCCTTGTTTTACCCTCACACACAGTCCCTTTCATGAGAGGATGAAGTTCCTTTTCTTTTTTTTGTTTAAAACTATTGTGTAAATCATATTTATATGAATTCCCACTCATATTATGAATTAAGGAGAGAAAAGACATGCCGTCTATGGCAGAATATTCTCTTTTTGATGGTGTTGTCTTAGTAAGGGTAATTTGAATAGAAAATATTGGTTCAGCAATCGGAGGTATGTAAAATCCTACTGTGTCTGTTGTCTTATTGTCGAGTCAGCTCTATAATAGGGTGAGGTGGATCTGCTGGAGTGCATCCCAGTACACATCCTTTTCAGCTTGACATCCTCTACGTGCATGTTGTTTTTACATATCTAGTATGCCTAGGGTCTTAAATGTCAGTTTGTCAGTTTATCCGCAGCCTGTGCAGATAAACAGCACTCTGTGCTTCCTTTCGGAGGTTTGTTGTATCCCCAAGAGGTGTAGGCACATAATGTGCATGGGAAAGGAAAACATACAGAACCCCATGAATCCGCAACACAAAGCTGAAGATGCAGTTCATCAACAATCATCCCTATCATTGAAGTGTTCGAGGTAGACAGGAGGACAGCACGAGAGATCCTGTCTCGACAGTGTGTGTGTGTGTGTGTGACAGGAATGAATGTGACAGGCATGATGGCACCATGTCTGCATCGGCATTAAAGGCAGCAGCCCAACTCGGAGCTCGCAGCATGTGATCACACTGTCTGCTTTCGGAAACCGACGGCAGTTTGATCCTGTTTTGGGACTAGGAAGAATACAGTGTCACTTCAGATCTCTCCTACACGGGCACGCTTTTCTCTTCCCGTCCTTTTTACAGGATTTCCTCCGTTGAAACAAGTGTAATGGTTTCACGCCTGCGCTCGTGAAGTTTGAGTTTTTGGTCTCCTTCATCTCTCAGCTACAGCAGCAAACTTTCCTCAAAGCGATCCCTGTCAGTGGAAAAGCAGACTGCATTGACAGATCAGAGTGCCACCTGGTCAAAGCGTCATTTCAGGGGTAACTGCTCGTACAAAGGCGACTAATCATGTGCATATTGAAATAAAGTCTTGAGCCTCTTCTGGCGGGATTTGATTACTGTCAATCCGGTGCAGCTGCAGCGGCAGCTCAACCAGAGCTCAACAGCTGGAAAGTGGACCATATCAGACCTGTCCTTAAATCACCGCACGGGCTCCCTGTGAGTCAAAGGACAGAAGGCCAGAGTTTTAAATCCGTTTATGGTCGACAAGTCACTGAATGCTCTGGGCCTGAGTGCATATCAGAGCCGGTGGTTGGGTCTGATGCATTAAGACCCCCTCGGGTGGTCAGGGACGGGTCCGCCCTGGTGTCCACAGGGTCAGAACCAAGCAGGTGAAGCAGCATTCAGCTAGGCTGGTCCTCACCTGCGGAATGAGCTCCACGAACGTGAATGTGAGGTGTTCCAGCACAAACCGTCATCTTGTAACTTAGCTCAGCTTAATTGGGAAGTGACGGCTCTTATCAATAAAGAAGGCTAAAATGTAACAGAAGGATATTTTTATCCGCGTGCCTTATTGATTCTAAGTTGTCGCAGTCATTTTAAATTGCATTTTAACATTTCAATGTTCCTGCTGATTTTAAACCGTTTCTGTTCTGCTTGTCATAGGCTCAAAATCTCCGAAAGCCCCTGCTTGACCATCTCAGATTTTAATGAAAAAAAGTCTAGGAGGTTCACACACTTCCCAATAGTAGAAGTCCCAAATTTCGGCTCCCGGCTCCTTATAGTTTTGTAAGAAAAAAAAAAAAAAAAAGGGTCCCAATTGGGAAGCGTGTGAACCTCTTGGAATTTTTTCAGTAAAATCTGAGATGGTCGAACGGGGGGGCGTTCGGCGATTTGGCACGGAACAACCCCCTTATGTAATTTGTCTACTTTCCTTTGTCTACTTTTCCTTGCCTACATTTCCCTGCCTTGTGTAAACATTTCCTCGCCAACTGCTGCACAAAATGTCAGTCATCGGAGAAGTACCCATGATCCATCAGTAATAATCATTCAAACCTACCAAACTACCATCTTCTCAGACGTCTCAAATTTGAATTGTGACTCGAGGCTCGAATTTTGGCTGAGTAGACATTGTGAAATTCAATATTTTTTCACATTATATGCATAGAACTCCTCATATACTATATAAATAATCTTTAATTGCTATTGCTGCAGTCGACGCACCAACATGCATCCTGAAATCCATCTCGCAAAACACGTGTCAGCTGTATTTTTGTCTCTGAAGATTGAAATGAACCACCTTCAGGTTGCTACCTGGAGGATAACACACTCCAGTCATTATGGCTATGTGAATGTTTTTTGGATGCTTTTAAGTCACTAGATACACAGTGTTCCAGGTTAGATGTCCCACTGTTCTGACCCGATCTCTCTCCGTGCTCTGACAGGAAGCCTACCCAGGCAAAGGGGAAATTGTTCTTTCATCCAATGATCTCCGACTGGTGCTACAAGTGGAACGGAATCAGTAAGTGTTCCTCAACTGCCTCGCCGCCCTCACTAACCTCCCTCCCTCTTAAAGCTGCAACAAAGGAGTTTAATGTAGGGTGGGCCCGGTACCGCTGTGTAATTACTGTGTTGATTAATCTGTAAGATTTCCTGACAAATCACATAGATTGTTTAAAAAAAAACCTTGATATATATTTCGCAAACTCAAAACCTCACCGCACATCTCAGATATTCAGTTTGCTATATCTCAGTGAACTAAAGAAACCAGATCCCTTTCAGTTTGTTTACACATACGGATTTCAAGTAATTACAGTTTTCATGTTCAGTCTGTTGTAACGAAAGTTCCATGTCCTGAAAGCTTAAAAAGATTGAAATATTCAACATTCAGGTGGCATTACAGTATGGTTTTACAGTAAGCACCTTGGTAACTGGGTAAAATTTGCAGTTTGGTCAAAACCTGGTTCAGATGTCACTGTCTTTGCCCCTGGTTCTTCCTCTTTGATTCCTCCGATTTTGGCTCCAACATATATAAGGCTGGATATGTTCAGACTGCATCACTGCTTTAAAGCTTCAGTTACCTGAGGAAGAGGTGATAAGCTCTGTTGTTCACCGGGCGACATAAAGCCAGGTGATCCTTCAGGTGGGTGAGAATCAGCGGAGGGCTTATGTGTGATTGACAGACAGCCATGAAAAGATCTGTGCAGAAGTGGGCCATGAGGTGTCCAAAAAATCTGTTGGTATAAGAGCTGTGAAATAACATTCTAGCTGATCTCTGTGAACATAATGGTTAGCTGTGGTTTATATCCATATTCCCTCCCAAGAGAGATAAATGAGGACAAATGACTTATGCCTTAGTCATAGCTGCTAATTGATTTTCTGTGAGATGTGTCTTTTAAATGGGAGGGAAGAACACATCAGTGATTCCGCTCAGGGTGCAAAGAGCTGATCAGAATGAGCAGTGGGTGCCTCAAGGGGTGTGCGGGACAGGATTGAAGGCAAGCCGAGGCCAGGGGACTCGTGCGATAGCATCAAGGTGAGCTCGACCTGCTCGTGCACTTTGGCCTCAGACATGTCCCGACTCCCCAAGGCGGAGCGCTTTTAACACGCTGGCAAAGCCGAGAGGTGGAGACGGCATGTCCCGTCTGTTCATCAATCAGGGGCCGAACAGATGCCAAACAGATCCTCATTATGCCATAGATACAGTGAGCCTTTTCATCTCGGAATCCTAAATGAAATGATTAAGAATCTGCATACTATATATTATGGAGTGATACCGATAAGCTAAATGGAGAATGACAGTTTGAATGAATTTGAATAGCGTGTAAATTAAACTGAAAGAAAGGGGCTCACTGAAAGAAAAACAAAACAAAACCATGCATTCTTTTAGCAGACTCAAGACATGCATAACATTTACAACCTCACTGAATCCATTTTGTGTTCCTCATTTGCTAAAATACACATTTTTCTGTTTAACTGTCAAATTCTGGCCTTGTTTGCTACATTGTGAAAATCACAGGGCCTTCATCTCTGCAAATTCAAGAGTGATTTATGCTCACATCCTTTAATCGTATGGCACTGAATGACTTCTGTTACTTTTACTTTTAGAGCAAAGGCATTATTTCGACATGCACGCAGGCCACAAAGACTGGAAAACGCTCATTTATTTATACATGGCACTGCTGAAAAAGTCAAGTAGGTGCGTTCAAGTGGATGTGTTCCCAGTTGTGTAATCTGGATAAAGGATTGAGATGCATCGTATTCACATCACTTCACACATGACCCAATTGTTCCAAAACTCATACCCTCCCTCCCCAGTGATGTTTGCACTGGTGAAATGCTGGGAACGGCTTGTGCAGTTTCTGCACTGACTTCATAAGCCGAGAGTGAGAGTGAGAGCGAGAGCCTGTGTGAGTGGCACTGTGAGGCTCTCAGTGTTTCTGCAGAAAGACAGCGTTCATGTTGTGGATACAGTGGCTTTTCAGTTGCCGGGAAACAGATCGCTGACTTGTAGGAAGAGACAAAAGAGTAAGACAGGCCAACGGAAAGACGGAGCCCCGAGACAATGGTGATATCCTGGAAACAGATGGGCAAGCGCTGAATCGCAGTTGAGAGAAGCCGGAGAGAGTGTGCGTTTCAGCGCTGCCAGTTGGCAGAGGATGTGCTTATTTTAAACCGGCGGTGGAGGCCCAGACTGGAGTTTGGTCTGGATGAGCAAATGTAGGTCAGAGAGAGGGGAACTGTGCTGTGTTGATGAGGGGGGGGGGGGGGTAACTGGGAATGTTTCTGGAAGAAGCAGGGTTTATTTATCCGTAGGGCCTCTTTCATTTGGATGTGGCTGGAAGTGCTCAGGAAGAGGCATGCCAAGATGACCGTCATCTCCCACATGTGGAAGAAGGAGACACAAAACAGCCCATGCTCATATGAAAGTGAATTGCCACAGCGAAGCTTTATGTTCCACAGCTTAAAGAGCCTCTTCACCTCAACAATCAACAATTACCCATTAAAAACCTTGTTATCAATAAACAATATTGTTACAAAGAGACATTTTTGTATAGTAAAGTTTCTTTTCAGCAGCCCTTGTGCTGTTCGTCAACCACAACAATAATCCTGTCCTGTATGTCAGGACCAAAGGAGCTGATATAGCACTGATATCACAACATTACCACTGCATAGTGTCAGAACGGTCTGACAGAGACAGACAGAGACCTCGACTCAAACTGAAAAGGGTGGCTTTATCACGACAGACTATGGTGCGCAGGGGACACTTGTGAACATAAACGAGACACAAGGACCTGAGCTTACCCCCGTGGAGAACACTGGGATGTTGGGGAAAAAACGCCGAACTCTAAACATTGAACGCTTGGAACTAGGAAAAACACGAAACATAGAAAAGCAGGAGTTCCGACAGGAGGCTGACAAAGAGCGCGCGAACCAACAAAACCTGACGCGGAACGAACCCTGACAAGACGCAAAACGCACTGGCACAAGACAAAGGGCAGACGCAGACGTTACGCAGCGGCGATTAGGGGAGAACGAGTCTCAGCTGTGACGTAAGGGAAGGGCAGGTGACCTGACCCACGGAGGGTCACAGACTTTCAAAGTGAAACAGGAAGTGACGAGACGTAACCCTCGGACAGGACAAAACCTCGCCTCAGTGTGCCACAGAGTGCTTATGGGAAACGTTGTCATTGTCACGGCAGCGCATGATTTGTGTGCGCTGGGTTGGGGTTTCCCCTTGTGATTATGCAGGCCTGTCAAGCCGTCCTGCCTGTTCTCCCATAGGGACCGCCGGAGCTTTTCCTGAATATGAGTCAACCGTTTGTCACAGTCTGGGAAACTGTCGACGTGATGATGCTCTGTATGCGCGCGCACACACACACACACACACACACACACACACACACGCACACACTCTCGGAATGAGAGGAGAGAATGTGAACGTGAGGATAACGGTCTCAGTGCCATTTAGTTAGGAACAGAAGCCAGAGATGTTCCATTGGAATAGATTTAGATCTTTATGTGTAAATGATACACATGACATGATTCCCAAGCTCTTTTTGTGTTCGGCAAGCCCCCCGACCCCACAGACGATGGAGAATTATATATTGATATTATGGTATTTGATACCATTTTATGTTTTAAGTTCTTAAATAGAAAAAGTACCATTTTATTGTAGAGAGAGAAAGAGAGAGAGAGGCAGGTAGAGAGAGCATGCAAGCAGAAACATCCCCTAGCAAAGATCGGGTCTGGGTGGTGAATGACAATGACATGCTGTTTGAAAAGAAACTCACGTCTCATAATCTGAACAAACTGACGTTCAAGCTCTTTGTTTACAAATGTGTGGCGTTCAGCTCAAAGCTCACAGGACAAATGAGCGTGTTCACTGAACGCGTCTTTCAAACCTGCTCCTGCACAGCGCTGGCAGGCTCTGCCTCCTGAGGAGACTGCGATCTTTTGGAGGGGGCCACTCCCGAACACCTCTTTTGACTCTGTTGGTAGCGTCACAGAGAGGGAGGGGAAGAAGCGGAGAGGTCGCTGTGCTTCACAAAGATCAGTTCAAATGCTCCGTTCTCAAAACGGACACATACAAGGGCTTTGGATCTCTCACTTTCAGCATTGACACTACAAATCCTTTGCCATGTACGCTCATATACAGACCTCCGAAAATAACTTTGTCAAAGACTTTTCCGACCTTCTTTCCTCCTTTGATTTCATTCAGAATGTAAAAGGTCAGGCTCATGACCATGGTCATACGCTGGACTTGGTCTTGAACTGTGGGTTTAATGTTGATGCGGTCACTGTTATGGACACTGGTTTTTGTGATCAGTTCCGTTTGAGGCGGACTCAAATCACACAGCTATCAAAACTACAAAACACCATTCCAGGAGGTTTTCCCCTTCATCCACAGCTCAATTCTCTCATCTCATCTATCTCACTCTCATCCCTGCCCTCATGCGAGCACTGAGGAGCTTGTGTCTGTTTTTGTGAGTAACTGTGGCCTAGCATTACATGTAGCTGCTCCGCGCTTAGAATATGCAACCCAGAATTCAGACCTTAAACTTGGCTGAATGAGACGGTCCGTTCTGCAAGGCAAGCGTGTGGAAGGGCAGAGCGCAGATGGAAAAATGACGGGCTTCAGGTTTCGCTCGAGAGTCAAGTCTGTATTTTCCTAGATCACCATGAATCAACACAAACCTCGCACAAACTCTGTGAAGACTTTTAAGTTAAAGTTCTTCGTTGGTAAGGTGGAAAACATCAGGTCCAACATATCAATTGCTGGAAGAAGAGCCTCCTACACACCAGCTACTGTGACTTTCGATTGTTATAAATTGATTTCACATTCTAATTTATCAGACATTGTTACACACACGAAATCCTCCGCCTCTGCAAATGACGTCATGCCCTCCTGGTTTTTTAAAGCAAACTTTGACACTACTGGTTATGGAGTTATGGCCATTATAAATTCTAGCCTTGCTTACGGTACAGCTCCTAACTGTTTCAACTGTTTCTTTTAAAGAAGCATAATCTAGATGTGAACAATATAAGTAACTATAGCCCTATATCTAAACAATCTAAACAATTTCTTTGTTAAGTTCCAGAAAAAACAACATCTTTGAAACTTTTCAGTCAGGTTTCAGGGCATTCCACAGCATGGAGTCTGCTCTTGTTCAAGTTACAAATGACCAGTTAATGAATGCAGATTCTGGAACTTGTTCTATATGGGTTTTATTAGATCTGAGTGCTGCTTTCGATACAGTGGACCATGACATTCTCATCGAGCGCTTAGAATACTGTGTAGGTATTAGTGGCATGGCTCTACAGTGGTTTATTTTCTTACATGAAGCACAGATCTTACACAGTTAACATTGAGACCTTTTCATCCGTGCCAGCTACCTTGACCTCAGGAGTCCCACAAGGGTCCATTTTGGGCCCTCATCTTTACTCTCTTTATGTGCTTCCCCTAGGTCAAATCTGCGCAAGCAGAACATTTCATTTAATTTTTATGCAGACGATCTGCGATTGTACCTTCCTCTGTCCACTGGAAGCCAGAGCTCTGTGAATTTGCTCAGTGACTGCATTACAGAGGTCAAATCACAGTTTTCTGCAGTTAAATGCCAACAAAACTGAGGTAATTCTATTTGGACCACCGAAGCAAACTGAGGCCCTGAAGAAACACCTTGGCCCCCTAACTGCTTTTAGCAAACCCCTAGACAGAAATCTTGGTGTACTATTTGACTCAGAGCTAAAATATGATAGGCAAATAAAGGCTGTCGTAAAGTGCAGCTTTTTTCAGCTCAGATCCATAGCCAATTGTAATGACTAATTACATTAGGGTAACGCTTGGCATTCTCTAACCTGTCAACAAATATTGTGAGTGGGCAAGTGTGTGCGTGTGTGTGTGTGTGTGTGTCCTCACAGTTGACAGACGATGGAATCTGTGGTGCCCAGTCTGCTTGTGTCTTCGTTCTAACCCGCAGCCACAGTACAAAGAAAGAGCAAGGCTGTGAAAATTGGTTCTAGACAAGTACACCTGTGCACCCGTTTCCCCATGTTTTACATCACACTGTTCAAACTCATCACACAGCTGCTGAATGTAGCTGGATGTAACTTGAAAATGTCCATATTCTTACTTTTCGACTTATCAATTATTGGAAACGAAAAGCATTAGATTGCTATGATGACAGAAAAAGCTCCGCTTTGACGCTCGACTTGGATGTGGAACGCGTGAGCCCGCCGAGCTGGTCCTATTTCACGGTGTGAGTGGGACTAATGGTGCAGCTGCTGGCTTTGTTCGCTGAGCTAACCCAGCAAACATATACAGTAGGTAGAAAATCCTCTCACATCCCACTCACTTCATTAAGGGTTTATTCTCAATAAACTACAGTCTGCCTGCGGGGGCAGTGAAAAGTTAAAAAGAAGATGAAGGCATATGTATGTATGCACACACACACACACACACACACAGACATATATATATATATATACATATATGGGAAATGGGTAAAAAGTTAAGCGAAATGTTTAAAGACTGGTATGGCTCAAGCCAGGCCATGCCTCTGTGCAGCATAAAGTAAGAAATTCGCTTTCGCAATCCTAGACAGCTGAACTTGTACAAACAAGGCCCGGGAATCAAGTTAACAGCCATCATGATTGAATTCCGGTCGTCATCATATATTCAACATCGTCATCAGAGTGATTGACCCCATTCAATTAGCTGGCTGGAAGCGCTAGTGCTGAGCAGCTTTCATCGACTGGCCACGCTATATTAGGATGCAGGCATAGCATTTAAAGAGCACATTTAATCGCAATTGCAAATTTTATGAGCTTTCTGTGTGGTAATGAAATCCTCAATTACACCGCCACCCCGGGACGATCTGTAATGCCGTGAGCAATATGTGCCGTCCATTGTCTGTAATGGTGAGGTGGAGGCTGGCAAACACGTCGGCTCGAGCTGCACGCATTGCCGGGGCGAGGGCGATGGAGGTGACAGGGCGTTGATTAGGACACAGGTCTTAGGCGAGTCCCACTTCACAGAGACAATCAGAGAGGAAGTGGCACTTTTTTTAGCGCTCCCCTGGCAGCAGCTTTTACCAGGCTGGCTCCCTCATCGATTTCTCTGCAGGAGACACTAGTTTGGTTGAACTTGGCCGCAGCCCCTCAGCATCTGTGCTTAAACAACGATTAAAAATCAATAATGAGCTCTGCTCTGTGCTCCCTCTCCTGTCCTGTACCGCTGTGGACATCGGCTCGTAGGACTACTGGAAAATCCCGAGCCAGACAAGTCGGCCACCCCTTTTTCTTGATTCAAGCAAGCAGTGCTTTTTGAGCCTTTTCAGGTGGCGGGATGAAGGGATGAAGGGAATATGTAGGGAGGGCAGAGGGCATGACGTACGAGTTAGCGCCAAGAATTGTTCTTCAAAGGCCTTGTGAAGTGTGGGAAAGAAAGTGGCTCCCAACACGGAGAATGACCTGAGGAGGTCGGGAGGGCTGGGGAACCAGATCACAGAAAACAGGTAGCGTTGGGGTGATGTGAGCCCCCTGCCTGCCTGAGCCCTAAACCGTGCAGGCTGTTTCGTTTCCTGTTTTGGCATATGCTAAGGAAGTCCTTCAAGAGCAGCTGCGTGGACTCAAAACATGTTATCTCCATTTCTGCCTGACACGCTGTCCGACATCTGTGTGCATGGCCCCGGCCCCGCTCAACAAGACACGTGCGTCCCCCAAAGACGGGGATGACCTCGTCTGTCGGCGCGTGACCCTGTGAGGCTGAACGTTTGAGACGGAGCACCGGCACCCGTCAGGCCTGCCGGGCTTTGTTGCCATCTTTCATTTCACTCCACGCCTAAAGGCCGGGATGAGTGACGGCCGGCACAAATCACGCTTCACACCTTTCTCAGGTCCTCGGACCTCAAAATCCTCCACTATGATGTAGGGTGGCATGATGTGAGGGGGCTTGAAATGTTTGCAAATTCAGTTATTTTCACTCAGCAGTGATGCCACGTGCTCCTTTTTGTCTCTAAGATATCCTTGTTAACTTCCTTTCTGTGTCTAGCGTGTTGTATTTGTTGTGAATGATGTGTGTCTTGTCATTTTTCACTGTCATAGTGTGCTTGTGTATTTATTGCATTCGTTTACTGTGCATTTAACACCCAGACACACCTCCCAAATCTCAGGCCGACATGAACTTGAATATTGATTTGAACTTGGACGAGGAAAGCCGAAGCACGGTCGGTTGATGTCTCCTCTGTTTCCGTGCTCAGGTTTCACGGTTTTCCTGGAGGGCAGTTCCCAGACTCCAGTTGTAATTTAAGTCATTTCAATGGACCCGAGAGGCAGAAAACCCAGAGTGCGAGACGGCGTTGAAGCTGGATGAATACGGTATCGCGTAATGTGTTGCATTGAGGCAGACGAGCGCGGCACATTCACCTTTGGCGAGAAAAAACATGGAATCGCCGCTTCTGGATGGTGTTTACGATGCCTTTCAACCTCCTGGCAGAAGATACCAATTTACATATACAATAAAAAACAATTTGACGGGGTGAAACGTAACTCAAACACGTAAATGTAGGCGTGAACGCAGTATTGCTTCCAGCCCTGACTTTGGAAGGACAGGGATTGTGTAGCTGGCTGCACAGATCATCCCCTCCTCCCTTGTTTGTTTTGGGCCATGAACCTTTCATCCAGCGGCAATGACTCGGGGAGACATAGACAGGTTGACGGCCACGAACAGGCTCTGGGGCCAATTAGAGCCGGGGTGACAAACGCGGCGTTTCCAAAGGTTGCTCAGGTTTGAGAATGTGACGGCATGCTGTCGGGTTGAGCGCGGCGGCGAAGGGTCCCCTCTCAGATTACCCGTGACTGTCACAGGTACGTATTACGGCAGAGAAGAGGACGTTTGTGACGTGTTGGGGACCTGGGTTCACGTCCCATTCATGATCTTAAGCCGGTGTTTCAACGCGAGGGTGAAAAGGAAAAGCTGACCGGGTTACGACCCTTAAAAGTCAAAGACTTGCCGTGCTGCGTTGCCACCGAAAATAGTCGCTGCTCGTTTGCAAAGCATCACAAGGGGATGTAAATCTCGCTATTTTCGGAGGCACTGCGAATAGAAATGATGAGAATGCCACAGAGTGGATTCTTCGGGCTGTTTTGGCAAAGAGTGATTCACAGGGCCAGTGGGTGCTGAAGAAGCCTCCTAGTCTGGGAGGAGCGACGAGACTCCCCAAGGCCGACCACCTGCGATTCTCAGTTAGTGCAAAGGTGCTGTCTGGGCTGCAAAAGCTCCTCCGAGACGAGTATAACCTTGCCTCCGACGGAGCGGAAATAACCAGATCGGCGCATGTCAACAGATTAAGACGTACTGTCGGTCACGTGGGTCAGCTGTCGATCGCTTCACGAATGTTTCCGTCGCGGGGTTTCTTTTCCCCCCCCGACCAAAAAGGCAGCCTCGGCGGGAAGGACTCTTAGCGTGACCATTTGGTCACAATGAACAAATAGTCAGGAGTTGAGCAGGTCTTCACAACTGGTGTCCTGTGAGCAGGACACTCCCATAGGCACAACAATGAAGGCGTTAACAGCAGGGAGTGATCTTACAGTGAAGTTCTTGGGTCTTTGATGACTGCAGCGCGCAGAGTTCAGGCTACAACTGAATGAATACTGACATGAATCAAATGTTCCTAGATGCATGTCTAGCCTGTCATGCTTGTCCAGTGGCGGTCGTGTGATTTTGTGTGATCGGGCCGAAGAGCCCGTTGTGCTGTGCAATCGCAGCCGCTCATCGGGGCCCCAGCTGCTCGTTCTGTTTCTCCAGATGCCTCTCAGAAAATCAACGGGGGGGGCTGCATAATTACATGAACTGCGGCTCCGCCATTGATTTTTTTTCTTCTTTTCTTCTTTCGGATGGCATTAACTTAACGCCGTAATTCCGATCACAGTGTTTATGCTCTCTCCGCACGGCACACAGTAAGAGGGAAGGGAGGGTGGTGTCTGAAGCAGCTTTGTGAGCCAGTCCCTGGAGCCTGCTTGCTATTATTTCTGTATTGCCTCATTGCTACTTGTCCCTCTCTCAGCAGGGCTCAGCCCGTGCTAGCTTCGGGACGGATGTCCCTCTTTCAGGCCTCCAAAGTTTCTCTGAGGCTCGGTGCAGTGCAGCGCGCTCCATCCGGGGATGCAGAATCACCCGATAACTGCCCTTCTTTTCTTATCCGTCTCTGCGTTGTTGGGCCCGGGTCGTTTTCATTCGTAACAATTCCTTTCGGGGCCCGACAGGCGATCGTGGTTCATGGCTTTGACTTCGCCCAGTAGAACGTGCGATGTGTGGTTGCTGTGATACGATTATGCGAGCAAAATAAGGTGCAATGACTGATAAGAGTTGTTTCTGTTCAGCGGGTAGTGAGGAGAGGAGCAAATAGAGGGCAGGTGTCGAGGTGTTGGCCACCCTCTTTTGCGTTGTTTGTGTGTGTGTGTGTGTGTGTGTGTGTGTGTGATGTTGGGACAGGGAGAGAATAAACAGAGCGAGATGACGATCGACACATGGAAATGCTTTTTGTATGAGCAAGCGTGTGAACCGAAGGATGTGTGTGTGTGTGTGTGTGAGTCTGTGTGTGTGTGTGTGTGTGTGTGTGTGTGTGCGTGCGTGCGCAGCCCACTGGGTCATTTCGCCCCCCCCCCCCCGTCTCCCAATGGCTCTGCCAACTCTCTTGCCACTGCTTCATTTGCAGACATAACCAACAGCTGGCCTGGCTCTATTGTACAAGAGGAGAAGTCTGGCCATCATCCGCAAATTCATTATGGATCATTTCCCCATAGCTCAACATTAGGCTGAAAGACATTGTAATGAGTCCCACAAAGGAATCAGTGCGTCTGCCCCTCTGATAGACTGAAACTTTGTCTGTCAGCAGAAAGCGAGGCGCTTTACGGTCGCAGCATTTGAATCGGTCCGTCTAATGGCCTGGCGTTACATCCGCTAGCTGAACTGGACAAGTAAAGAGAGTGCTGGCCGTTGTGACAAAAGGGCGGTTTGTTTAAGAAAAAAAAAGAAGAAGGTAACACCGGGGGCGGGGAGGAGGAGACGGGGTGGCTGTGCCAAATAAAATGAAATGGATGTAACAAAAGTAGGCCTGGCTAAACTGTCCCAGCTAAAAAAATCAAATGTAAACCAAGAGGCCCAACTATCCGATCTAAAGAAAATACACCAAAAATTGTACGTGTGGCGCAATCAATAACCCTAATCGACCAGTAACAACATTTAGCAGTTAGTTTTGAGCGCAATCTTGTGAGAAGGTGTATTAAGTCCTGGCTGTAGTGATAATAAGGAGGAGGAGGAGGAGACGAGCAGCACAGAAAAGGAGGATGTGGATCCATCCAGTTCTGATGGGAAGGCAGGAACTAGGTGGATATAGACTGGGTCCGGGAGCTACAACTCCATAATTTTGAGGTCTACTTCAGGCTAAGCAGGGAGCAGTGATTGGCCCTGCCCTCACAGGTGAGGAGCATTCAGGGGGAAGGAGACACACAAACACGTAATACCTTACATGGTTTGCTGTCTCCCTTTTTAGGAAAGAGCAGAAAGTACAGTCTGAGAGCTTCTGAATCTCTTCCACTGAACCAAAATGAACCAGCCACTTCTTTGTAAGGCCGGCAGAAGTAGAAAGCACAAACAGAATGGTCTTAGTGAGTCCCTCTAAACTGTAGACCCCACACAGACGCAGAGGAATCGAGCTGCAAGTTGTGACAGTGAAAAGTGCAGCAGGAGCCAGTGGGACAGTGATCTGGCAAACCACTGTCGAGGCAAAATATGTTGCACAAATCATAGCACATCAATCGATGTTTAACCAGTCATCTGTGTTTATGTTATGTACACAAACACACGCACAGACAGAGCATCAAAGAGAATATGCTCTGGCCTCGGCACACAGTGATGTGCAAAGCCAGTGCTTGAGACACTGACCTAATCAGTGAATGCCTGGTTTTGCCCCCTCAGCAGAAACCCATATAACCCATATTAGCCGTATCAAAGCCATCAGAATTTATTCCGCCTAACTAATTGATACCAGGTCCTTAAATGCTGACAGATGCAAAGACTAATGACTGATTAAAGCTATTCTCAACAGGATGGGAACAAATTGAGCTTTCAGACAGCTCATTCAAACACAAAAGCTTTCGTGACAACAAGGGCACATACGTCTTTGCCCTGCATGATTCGGCAGTTCTCTTACCGGGAGGCAGCAACATTTCTGCAGTCCCTCACATCATCTGGGCACACTGTCGGGGGCCAGGAAAGCGATTTCCATATGTGTACAACCTTGTCAAAGGGAGGAGTGAAAAACAAAAATCTGTCCTTGTTGGGAAAGAAATCTGCGTTTGCAGGACTGCGAATTACCAAGGACAGAGGAGAAAAAGTTTGGTTTTCATAGTTGCGGAATAAAGTGACATTACTGTGGTTACATTTCCATTCCATTCTGATCTTAATACGGAATGATGATACTTCGAGTAAGACTCATATAGCAGGTACATAATTTGCAGAGATGTAAACACTGTATTCAAAATACACATCCGAGTAGAAATGTAGTAGAAGCTGTAGTCCATGCCCTGGACTGATGGCCCATCCACGGTGTGCTTTGTAGTGTTTGTCCAGTTGGTCCAGCAGAACCCCCACAACACCAATGCGTACAAAGACGGTAAGATCGTGGATGAATACATTTAATGAAGGTACTGGAGACTACAAATGTTGGAATGTGGGGATGTTTTTAAGCGGATGTCTGAACGCAAGTTGGAAACCACTGTAAGATTGTGAAAAGCATCCCTCTGTTGCTAAAAAGGAAGAACAGCGCCGTTTGCAACACTTTTTATACTTTGCTATATGATGTGCCTAACTTCCCCATATTCCCAGAGCATGGACATCATGTGCACAGTGAGGAATGTAATATCTGTGTCGTTAGGCATTCGTCCCACTCTGCTCTGCAGAATGTAAACGTGTGACTATTATAGAATACAATAAGAAATCATTAAAACATCATAATAAATAAGTTCACTGTTCAAATTATTGCTTTCCCTGTAAATTATATGTAACATTAAATGTAGCCAGTGGCTATAAGGTTGCCTTGATACTTTTATTTCACAGTGAGCGAACAGAATTGGGAGATTTTCCAGCTAGGACCGAGAAAAAGATAATGAGATCGAATATGTTCATACACATTACATGTCCCAAAGCAATTGGATGCAGGCTCTAGAACGTAACAGTCAGGCGGTCACGAGTGCAGTCACAACTGTGTGCGGTAGTTTGGTCAGGAGGTAGGGAGCCTTTTGCCTTGACGTCCTGGGCTGCGACGTATATGGTATCTGCCATGCAGGGCAGGGTTAGTTGTGTTGTTAGCAAAGTTTTACCATGGCCGACCTGCAGCAGCACCAGCTAAACTCTCTGTCTGAGGTCTCAACAGTTATATTTAACTTTCTGTACTTTAAACAGTCTCACTTCTGCATTCTGGTTAACCCGTCAGAGAATGGTGGACTACCGTATGTGGTCAAGTTCCACAGCACTGCTTAGTATTTATCTTAATGGTACTTAACTGCGGGCTTTCATGCTCCACGTTGTAAGTGAGAGCAGTGGGTCCGAATGAGAATGCTGGTCTGGAGTCACGCGAAGAGATGTCTAGCAGTGCTGCTGCATGGGGCTCGTGCCCTGGTAAGTCTGATGGATTACTCCAGCAGCTGCCCTGAAGATACAGCCGGGACTGTAGAGCCTCATCTCTACCGGTGGACACATTCCCAAAAGGGCTGCTATGTGCCTCAAAATGCTGCTCCTCTCTCTCTTTGTCAGCGCAAAACTGAATCATCTCTGTGTGGTGCAATGACCTCATAAAGACTGTATTGTCCTGGAGGCTTTGATCCCATCCCCTGGTATATGGCATACGGATGGTATATTGATACTACCACCAGACCATAAAAATGAAACTTAATTACTCTGAAAGAATCGCTGTTGAACGCTAATAGAGCCGCATTACTGCCAGGAGTATGGCCAAGGCACTGCAGGCTGAATGGAATTGACATAGAAAGTCTGATCTGATAGGCCTCAAGACGCATTTTGGGTTATCAAGTGCAACTTTTTGAAAATGTGGCCACATATAAGCCCATTATCGAAACCACCGTTTGCCTTTTTCATTCTCACAATCCCTGGGGGCAAAAAACAAAGGACGCAGCAACGCAAGGCAAACCGTCCTCCCCACGCAGCTGTAATCTACGGCTCCCAAGCACACCATAAAATCCTGTCAGCCGTCGTCGTGGCTTTAAAGTGCTGTAAAACCTCAGTGGCGTTGGGAAGACTGCGCCGGGACTTCTGGAACGGGGCAGGAAGGGAAAATACCCGGACAGAGTTGATCTGAGAGGAGAAGTGAGAGAAAAAGACTGTTGACACCGAGGAAGCTTTTCTGGTTGCTTTTGCTGAAAGACAGAAGAGCCGGACATTACAATATCAATGACTTAAGTGGAGTGCAGTGACAATCGACGGCACTGTATCACACCTTGACCGGAGTTTGATTTTCTGTTGCATCGTTTTTGACAAGAAATCCCACGGGTCACTGTCACACCTTCGCTTACTCTCCGACGCCCCCCAACTTAATGTTTGTCTCACTATCGATTGGCCTTGAAGACGGCATTTTCGAGGCTGCTGGTACCGCTTCATAATGAGTGGACTTAACGAGTTGACTCGACTCGGCAGCTTCATACAGGCCCCATCTTAGTGCTCGAGCAGGACTGACATCACGGCCGTCTGAAGAGCACCAAGAAAGTAGGCCAGTTACTCTCATGCAAGACAGTGTATTTAGGCATGCCTCGCCGTCACTGGCTGTGGTCTCTGTAAGACTGAGACACTCTGAGACAAGTCGAACATAGTCTTCTAAGTCTTCAGTCTTCAGCTCGGCATGGAGCAGGTAGCTATGCTCCACTGTGGATAAATCAGAGCCACTCGATCATGTATTGGCTGTTCATGTAGCGTTATGAGAATAAATAAAGAAAACAACACAATTTTTCATTGACAGCATATTTATTTTTCCTCAAAATGATTACTCATGAGATCAGTGTGAATCACCGAGATTTTCAGCAATCTTAAGTATTTAGCGTAATTCAAAAGGCAGAATTGTATCATTTGAAGGACCATTTGGATGGAAGCTAACTTATTATATCCACATGCTCCTTGTTATATATATTTATATATCACACACACACTCACTCACAACCTGTAATTACATGCACGTGATCGCAGGATATGTCACTTTTGCCCGTCAAAAGAAAGAACGCTAAACGCCATGCTGTGCTATGCATGTGGGTTAAGCTCTCAGGAGCTGCGACCGGAGGTCAGAGGGGCTCATCAGACCTTCATAACAGTTTGCCTCTGCAGGTGTGTGCCTGTGGTTAACCTCATCCTGCCGAGGCAGCAACACACCTTTTTTGCTTTTAGCTGTGACGGCTGCAGAAACGTTGTGATCTTGGAACGCGCGGCGTTACAGAGTGTGAAAGCAGCGTCGGGGCGTGGTGTCAAAACAGCAACGCGTCCTGTGAGATCTAGCGCCATCGTTACACGCTTCACCGGAGCCATCGGTTCCTGTGTGACACTTTATTTCTCTTAAAATACATTTATAGCCTCATGTAACGGCAGCTTCCTTATCAGACCTTATCAGGAGTCTAAAAGCAACGGTAATGCAGCAGCACCTCTGAGCAACCCCCCCCCCCCACACACACACACACACACACACATACTCCATCTCACTTCCTGTGAGATTTAGCAGCATGATTTCATAGTTTACTGGAATCTCAGAGACTTGTTGCTTCTCTGAAATCACATTTATAGCTGCACGCGACGGAAACGTGTTAATCAAACCTGTTAGTTATTTTTCGTACGTGAAAACTGTCCCCACCGTCAGTCCCTGAAACTGCAGACTGATTCGCTTTTGAAAATGCATGCTGGTTGCAGTCCATTCCGGTTTCAATCGTACACGAACGTCTCTCTGGGAAAATGTGTACATTTCATTTGGACTTTTTTATCCGGCTGAACGCCACACACAACAAGTGTAACTCACACTCTAGAAAATGAGGTTATCGTTTTTACATTTGCATCGTGAGGTGTCATTGTGGCCTGTTGATGTTTAACCCTGTTGACTATACAGGGTTAAACTATACTTTACTGACAACATGTTCAATATTGTACTAGGATAGAGAGTATTGTCTGTTGGTCATGTTTCACACAATGTATAAAAACAATAAAACAAAAGTAAGAGGCATGTAGTGTCTATTAGCAGTCACCCATCCATTATCTTGCCTGCTTTTTATTTGTCACTATTTGTTTATATTGTCCCAAGATTAAAGTCCACAGATGGTTTCAAAGTCTTATTTGCCATGTGTCTTATTGCATTTGTTTATGTGATCGCACAGATGTTTTTTCAACTAGCCAGAGTTTTATGTTGTGACTTCTCTGTTTAAGGCGATCGTCTCCGTTTGCCTGCCCTAGACGGATCCATCCCACTGTCCTGTTCACTCTCCTTTGCTCAGTTTCTCCTTTCTCACTCCTCCGCAGTTGAAAGTGTCCGAACTGGGAAGGAAATGTTCCTACTTTCTCATGAAAAGGGTTTTCTAGAAGAAATGGGAGGAGAGGCTCTGTTTCATCTCGAAGCAGTGAGCTGTAAGCTGAGCTCCAAATGTCAAATGGCGTCCCGGATGGAATGCACCTGGCTTTCCCCTCCAGTGTATCGCTGGGCAAAAATGTAGCCCAGGCTCAGAGGCAGATTCTTGTTCTTCTCCTGCCTTGCAGGCAGCACTATGTGGCTGTTAGGAGCAATTGCATTCACCCCAGCGCCTCACCCCATCATCCAGTGTATATTGCGCCTCCAGCTCTTTTTATTTACTTTCGGGCCCAAACTTCCCGTGGAAAATTCATTTTCAAGGAATCACTTTGAGTCCACAGAAAGCAGTTCAGATGCTAGTAATTGGGGCCTTACTGTATTCCTGACCCCGACCCGTATTTTTTCTTTTGCTTTGTCAGGCGGCTTGGCCGTCCTGTTGTCGAGTTCAGCCTTTTGTTGTGACTCCGCTCTTCACAGACCACCAACACTGAATTGTTATCATAATTGCACAATTGTCAAAAGAAACGGCCACTCTCTCACAGGATCACTCTTATTAAAGTGTTCTGTTGCGGCTTTCAGGTTACAGCCGCAATGATAGATGCTCCCCGGCAATCATTATTGTCAGCCGTGAATGTTTAACTCCTTTTTCATTTATGCGTAAAAACGCGAAAAGGTTGCTGATATTTCTGCGTGTGTGTGTGTGTGTGTGTGTGTGTGTGAGGCAAAAATGAGTAAACATTCTCTCCTGAATAAAGAAGCATTTCAGGATCATTTTAAGGAGCAATTTCCCCAAGCTTTAACAACAACAACAACAACAACATGACTTTGTTGTTAGTAACCTTCCAGAAGCTGCAGCTCCCCCTGAAGCACTCACTATATTACATATTCAGCATGTGATAGCTCCATCCAGCAATCTACGACAATAATGAAGAGCTTCACTTCAGCGGGGCCATTCAGCGGCCCTGGTGTTCCCTGTTTTCCTATTAGTCCCAGCAGCCCCTGGGTATGACTGCTAAATAAGAGCACCTCCGACAGCACAATGTCAAAACGGTCTGAGTCATTTTCATGTGATGTGCTCATAAAGACTGGATAACAGTGCTGCCATTGACTTGTGTGAGCCCAGGAAATCTGCCGCTTGTGGAATCCGTTTGTCTCACATAAGCAAAGGTGAGCTCTGGGTTAGCTCCGGGCATGGCCTCCTTCAGGATTTGTAAGGAGAAAGTTTAATACAAGGAACTGTTTAGGCCAGACTTGTGTTTAGTCTCAATATCAACTGCTCGAATGGGCGCTTTGCCTTGGGATTTTAGCCCGCTAATCAGGAAATGCAGTTTTGAGATGTTTTTTCACTTATAATTTCCTGTCATTGTTGTTCATTGTTGTTCGTACATTCATAGACTCTATAGAATTGTACAAATGGAATCTTAAACAATACCGTGAACTTATTATGAGTCCACCTGAGCAATTACTGAGCAGCTCCTGAAAAGATGCAGAAAATCGGGACACTTTGGTTCGCTCAAAACATCAGAGGATTTCATTAAATTGCAAAACAAATGTGAGCAGTTACAGTAACAACCTCTTATTCACTGCCACACCCCTTTCACTTCCTGTTCATCTCATCTCATCTCTTGTGGTTTCTACCATCACTTACCAAACACCAAGAAGGCGAGGAGAAAGGACCATGGGTATAAAGACATTACCTCTGCACTGGGACCACACGCGTATACCTGGCCTAGTCCAGCTGTTTATCCTCTCCGCCTGCTCATTAGAGCAAATTTTCTCTGCACACTAAAGCTGAGCTGTACCCGCTGAGAGAGAGAGACACACACACACACACACACTCACAGAGAGGACGATAGAGAGAGAGAGAGCGTTTCTTTCAGTGCTGGGAGCTACACGGCATTTGAAAAGCTTCACAGCCCAGCTTGGCAGCCGGTTTCTGGGCCGCAGAGAGAAAGCCCGGGTGTGTTTGTCTACAGCAATTATTCACGGTCAGGCCTGCTGATCAGTTCAACTGCATCCGCCCACATTTGATCTCATTTCATTTATTTTTTAATGAGCATTCACGGTGGACAAAAGGTGTTCGGCGCAGCATGTGGCAGACAGGGAACAGCGTGCGTCCTCATATTTGTATCTCTAAGAAAAAAACAAAGAGAGGAATCAACCTTGAGAGCAATGTGAGGTTGGTAAACTTCATGGAATCGTGGCATTTTGATCATGGCATCCTGTGCATTTTGTGGAGTCAACTTGATACTGGCCATCTATCTCATCCATTTATCTTCCCTGTCTTACCCAGTGTGTTGCCCAACCCCAGCTGTAGAAGATTACGTGTGCTCGTGCTCTGCGCATTCATGTGGCACAGTGGACCTGAAAGATGTCCTCAGCCAGTATGAATATCATTCACAATATCATTCACAAACGTTTCAGCCAGTCCTTCCAGTGCAAATGAAGCGTTGGACAGAGTTGTGTGTCTGCAAGCACTTCGTTAACGTCAAATACATTCAATATCAGCACTGGATCGTCACCTGGCCTGATTCCTACAGGACGCTGATCCACTGATCACAGTGGCAACAGTACACAAACAAAGGCGCTACAGGCTGTAGAGTTGGATGTCTCTCATGTGGTATGGAGAAGTATGGAATTTGACATGAGTATTTCCTTCTCCTCCGGTTGTTGTGCTCACTGTTATTATTTCTGTTGTTGTTGTTTGCTTATCCTTCATTAGCACAGCCACATTCAGCGGGAAGCTCTGGGCGTCCAGATGTTTGAGTTTCTGGAGACTTGATCCAGCGTACTGTAGTTTGTGGTACTACAGTCATGCACAGAAATCGTCCAGTGACATTGGTCACGCTCTCCATGTGATGGCTTTATATGCACAGTGTTTGTAAGCGGCAAGATTTTCAGACATAATCGCCACATTTTGCCAGTTTTTGATTAAGAGAGGCTGCAGGAGATGTGGGACCGCGATCTCAGTCTCTGCTTCGTCCTTCGATCTTGAAAGACAGTCACCTGCCACGCGAAAGCAATTGACTTTTTCCTGCGTCTGCTTTTGATGAAAATGCTGTGTAAATACTATCCTGAACGAGATGGGAGTTCAATTTCACACGCTGCTGTCTGTGCTCCAGCTCCGATCGAATTAACTCTAAGGGACCGCCGCGTCTTTTCATATTGCCGAGCAAATTGTCTGCAGTAAAAGGGATGAGGATTCGGGATTATGTTTCATTATGACCCCCCCCCCCCCCCTCGATGAATAATACAAAAGGACCCCAGGGAGCAAATGGAGATTGAGCTCATCTTTTCATGTCCATCTTCCATTTACCCGTTTGTGCCCAGGGATGCACTGCCACAGTGTGTCCCACGTCTGGTTAGTAATTCTCCCACACGCAGAAGCAAGGGAAGGCCTTGTCATGCAACCGATCAACATCTGTAACTGCACACTGTCTCCCTAGGTAGATGTTGGCATTTGACAACCATTCAATTTCAGACATGACAAATGTCACCTTTTCTTCTCGCAGGCACAAACGGGGCCGGTGTATTTTGTTGTGACCTTTCAGGAGACATCAGACACTAATCTCTTTACTTTCCCTTTTATAGCACTATGCAAACTGGCTTTCGGGAGAGCAGCAAGATAAGAAAAAGTTTGGGTTGTCTCAGATAAGAATGTGGACGAGACCAGTCACAACCAGATATATCAAATTTGATTAGACCAATATGAGAGCGTGGGGATATTTTTCTTCCCTCTGTGTCTCTTTTTGTTATCAGTGCATAACTCCATCAACGTGGAGGTGTCAGGTCCCTTCTGAGCCCACATTTAATTTGAAGGAGATTATACTTTCAATCAAACTTACGATCAACCTTGGCACGACCAAAAAAGTTATTCAGGCAGCAATAAAAAAAAGAAGTCATGAATATCATGGAAGCTTTGTCTGACTTAACACTCTCTTCAAACGAGGCCTTCAATAGGCAAGTGCGGTACGAGATGGAATGAGGTCCCATCAGGCAAATCAGGCAAGTGCCGTCACTTCTCTGAGCTGGAGTGCTGATGCTGGATGAGCTCAGGTACATTTGTCGAGCGTTTTTTTGCACCGAGGAGAGAGTTGTGTAGATCGCCTGCTGTTGTGGTCCATTTCCGCAGTTGCATTTTATCCATTGGATTAGTTAGGCATGCGCAGAATGTTGCAGTGAGAGGCAAATTAGCAGTGAAAGGCCAATTTCTAACATGGACTGTAAGCAAACAAAAATAAACGCTCAGTGCGCTAGGCCTGTGGACTGTGTGGGCGTCTCCAGCAGCGCCTGCTGTTCTGGTTCATATTCAGGCAGCAGCACAAAGTGCCAGAGAATTGGGTGGAGCGGTGCCCGTGACGCGTCCGTAATGTGCTTGACATTGTAGTAAACAATGAAGAGTCCCTGCCATCTCGGTCGAACGCTGTCATTTCTAATTTCACATTTGAGTTAATCACGGTGTAAAATACACTTCAGTTCAGAGTTCGCGGAAACACACCCTCATCGAATCTCCCTCGTTGATCACCTATTGTATGTTGTATGTTTAAAGTAAATCCCTGAAACAAAAGCTAAATCAGACAATTGGATTATGGTGTTATAATCCATTTTGGTCCCAGAATGATCAGCCCGCATTAAGCGCCTCGCTACATGTGTATGGTTCATCATCTCCTTCATGATTTGTAAATACAGAAAAGTGGAAGGAGCGTGACCACTTGTGTAATCGGCTGTTTTTGTGCCAGAGCAGCTGCTTTTAACGGTGCTCCAGGAGCTTCCGCCTTCCATATGTATTCTGCCAGACTACCAATTCGTGCCAATTCGTGATCCTCATATCCGTCCAAATTCGAGCTTTGCCGAGAGTCACCCTCACCCCAAACACACGTCTAATTTTTCCTGGTGTCCATCTTGCTTTAGGCATAACCCAGTGCACATGGTCAAACTGTTGCAGCTGCTCCATGTCCCCATAATGTGAACGCACGCAGAATACTCCTCGCGTCTTATTCTGATCAATACCATTTTCAAATATGAACGTATAAGTTGTGGTCAGGAAAAATATCAATCCGTGTGTCTGATTTAGACTACCCTTCTGTTCTGATTCTATTCTGGAGTCATACTATGGCTGTCCTTGGAAATTAACCGACAGAGAAAGACTGATTGATTCAGCCATAAGGCCTTTAACATTCTTTGTCCCTCATGGAAGAGAAGCCAGTGGTTATTTCCTTTCAGTAGGCACTTAATATTGATTTCAATATATTTATTTTTTTATCAGCGAGAGGTAAGAGAAAACAGAGGGGATGAAAAATGTTATCCATTGAGGGATTATAGCACCCCTAATTTGCACTGTACTGCGGCGTATCATCTATATATCCGCTAAATATCCACTCTCTAATTTGATTCTTATTCACTAAACACTGCACGGACTGCTGAAGTTGTGCACACCAGGCAGAGAATCCGCTCTGTAATTACCAGGCGAGCTGCTCTCAGCTGCTCTCGGTGGTTCAGCGGCGTCGGTTCAGTGACATCAACCGCTGTCGTCAGCTGATACGAGGAGACTAAAGAAGGAAAAAATAAAACACCCATTGTCTGGGCGCTCTCAGCCTGATGCTCCGCCATGTGCTCTCAGCAAAATGGATCCCAAAAGCAAAATCTTCCCGGTGGATGAGGGCAAAATTTGTGGGGTAGATCAGAAGAGAGGTGGCCCTGGCCCTCCACTGGATTTCTTTGCTGCATTCTAGTTGTGAAGTCTTACACCGCACACAGATCTTTAAAGGTGACATATTACGCTGTTTCATACAGTATCGGAACATCTTCACAGTGTCGTGTCATATGTCCATGGTGAGCCTCAACAGAGTTGTATAACGCGAGTTATGGATGTCCATCCATAACCCACTGAGATCTCCCACTGATCTCTGCAAGATGTGTGCAGAACCTGATGTTAAGTTTTATCGTCCGATCAGGACAGACCAAAACAAGTCCAAGAGCCCGGCATCCTATCCCTGATCCCAAGAAACAAAAAAAATATATGT
This sequence comes from Karalla daura, assembly GCA_029224185.1. Lineage (NCBI taxonomy): Eukaryota > Metazoa > Chordata > Actinopteri > Chaetodontiformes > Leiognathidae > Karalla > Karalla daura. Next base: position 672,815 of record CM055210.1, on the reverse strand, counting down.
ATTGTTAAACTACTCTGTAGGCGTTCACAATTGTATTGATAGCAGGCAAAAAGCAGCATAATATTTCTCCTGTAAACTTCAGTGTTTTGACCTGCCATCCTTTTTCTCACCTCTTTCTTTCTCGTTCCCAGGGAACTCCTCAGCCCAGACTTCACAGAGACCTACTACTCAGAGGATGGCCAGCCAGTGACTACAACCATTAACAATTACACTGTAAGTATAAGCCAGAAGGTTCTGGTAGGTAAAACTGTAGGAAGCTATGCTTCTGCTCACTCATTCCTTCACAAGGCTTCCCATTCATTTATCATGGACACAGTGATTGGGTCCTAGAATGTAAATACACAATAAATAACCATACCATGCTTACTGCAGGTAACTGACAATGCTTTTAGATGATAAAAGCTTTATAATGTCATGACCAGGAAGAGACAGACAAATGAAATCCACATTTTCACATCATGAGCATATTTGTACTTAATCAAATGATGATTCATTTCTTGATAACAAATAAAAGTCAATTAAAGTTCAGTGGTTCTCCATTTTATCTGACAAATTTGTACTGTCAGATGTCTGCGTATTTCAGCCCACAAATGATATAGTAGACAATATTGTTATTGATTAAAAACAGTTATTTAAAGATGTGAAAGTATAATTCAGTTTTTACAGATTAAAGAGGTCTCATTTATTACCTGTTTTATATTTTAATGATAGCTTTGAACAGTTTTTATGTTATCACTCCTTTTGTGTGTGCATTAAAGAGCCATCTCCAAACCAGAAAAAAAAAGATAAAAAAACAAACGCAACTGTGAATCCTCTTCTCTCTGACTAATGATCTGACTCTTATTTTCGGAACATTTAGACCAGAGATTAATAGAGTCAAATGCACTAAAACACACAAAAGGAGTTCCTTTTTTCCCCCTTTACTTGTAAGGAGGCAAGGGAAACATCTTGCTGTGCCCAGTCATTCTGACTGTTTGACCATGATGTGTTTGTGCGAGGGCATCTGGTATGTGTCATGTGCTGGTTTGTGCGGGTCTTGAGTACAATGGGCCGTTCACTCTGTGCCTCCTTCCTCAACGCTCAAACCTAGCCGAAAGCAGTGTGTGCTGACATCGCCACAGATCACTGTTGACTTACAATAACTATGAACTCAGAGCAGTGCATTGGTCTCTTGGATGGGCTAAATCTAATCACCTTCAGCTTTATGTATTTGCAGTGCCAGTTCATAACAGATGTTATCTCAAGCCACTTTACAAAGTGAGCAACAATATGTACATAGTAAACACCCCCTATTCTTAGACCCTCACAAAGGCTGAGGAACAAATCCCAAGAAAAACCCTGACAGGTAAAAAATGGATGAAACCTGAGGGTGAGAGACAGAGGAGTGTACCCTCACCCAGGAGGGGTAGGCAGAAGCAAAACAATATATAGAAATACGTGGATTGATTGCTAACAATTTAGATGATAGATCAGAGGTGAAATCAGTCCAGAGTAGAAACGGTGCAGGAAGAGCTGAGGGACGGAGTCCGGGATCCAGCTCAGCATTGCTAGGGTCTGGGAGAGGAAGAAGCACAGAGACTCTGGGGATGCGAGGTCCCCGGTCCATATGTTAGTCCTGCACAATCACAGAATAAGAATTGAGAGAAGGAAGTGGAGGAGGAGGAGGAGGTGGAGGACAGATGAGGAGAGACAAAGAGGAGGGTGAGATGAAATCCTCTCTAACATGGACTGCCGTGTTGATGCAGTGGTTACACTCATATGGAAGCAGAGTGGAATGCATTGACAATTCTCTCTGATATCAGAAAATAAGCTGTCAGGCTGGCAATCATTGAGGATTTCAAATACTAAAGCACAATACTGCAGCATCTATCTGAGTCCATAACTCTTATCAATCAGATAAAATGTGCAGAAAGGAACCAGGTACCTGCTCAGACTAGTGGACCAGGCTCTTGGACTTCATCCACGTGGTGTCTTTAACATGTTGGAAGACTAATTACTGTGAGTTGGCAGGAAGAGTTCCCCCTGACACCTGATTTGTTTGCTGGCACTAACAGAGCACTCAGCACCGCAGCTGCTGTTCAAATGAAAGAGCTAATTTGACTCTGATGAGCTGACAGTCTTTACAGCAGTCACAAATCAACAGGCAGCAACAGTTTCAACCATGTGATGAAAAAAAAGCCTACAGGCACAGTTACTTTTAAAATCAGGCCAATATAAATTAAATTGTAATTTTATTAAAGCTGTAAATCATACACAAGAGAAAAACACCAAATGTGGACAATCCATGAGAGCTAATCTTCTGGTCCTTTCTACTGGTGCTATCCTGTAGTAGGGTCTGTCAGGTGTCCCAGTGTGTCCAAACTTGATATTAAATTAAAGTCTTTTATTCCAGTATTAACTCTCAAATGAACTGAATTGTGATTGCCACTGGGTGCCATGATGGTACAAACAATAATATGGCAGTAGGGATGAGCTTTCCAGTGCAGATCCAGCTGAGCTGCTGCCTCCAGCAGTGCTGCTCCTGCCATAATCATGACAGTGTGCTTCACAGCCAGCCAGTGTGCGTGTGTTGATGTTTGGAGTGCAGCTGCTCCTAACTTTGTCCTGCTCACCTCGGTGTCACTTAACATTCTTTCATTTACATTATAAATGCATAGAAATCTATGTAGTATTGATTTCAACACAAATTTTGTCAAACATTATGAATGAGCCCTCCTCATACTCCTCTTCCTCCTTTTGGACTCTGTACTCAGGCTTCACTTCTGTACCAAAGTACCAGTAAATGAGAATGTTACATTGAAACATCCACTTTGGAAGCAAGTGAGTGAACTGAGGAAGCTCTGTTTTTGGTTTGTTCTGTTTTGTTGTGTTGTGTTGTGTTGTGTTGTGTTGTGTTGTGTTGTGTTGTGAGGCACCCATATTTGTTTTTAGTTTTTGGCCTTTAGAATTCCAGTTGAAACCAGAACCATCAGATGGAGTATGATAGTCATTATAAAGCATTTAAACCTTAATTTATAGCATAGTCAAAGTTAGTAAATGTCTGAGTGGCTGAACTCCAAGTTCATGTCTCCACAGATACAACAAGATGGTGGTTCCCAGCACTCCCCAACATGTTTTTAACACTTTTCTAGAATTAAATGTGAAGTATTGATTTCAGTCTATCACCACCCATACCCCCTTCCCTCTTCCCAGGATCACTGTTACTACCATGGCCATGTGAGAGGACATCCAGAGTCCTGGGTGGCTCTCAGCACCTGCTCAGGAGTCAGGTACAGTGTTATTTCACATGATTTCCATACTTGGTTTGGGCCATCCTTTTATGTGAACTGTAAGCCAAGGTAACTTGTACATGCAGCAAAACTGCTTTGATTTTTACTTTGGTCCACTTTGAATTATATGTGGGGACTGTACAAGGTCTGGAATCTAGTCTGTGTGTCTTCTAGTAAGTCAAGACTGATGAGTCAAGTCTGAGTACGCAATTGTAGAAAAAAGAACAATGCTAAAAGAAATGCAGTAATTAATTAAAGCTGCAAGCAGCTGTGAGCGGGTCCTCGCCTGTGCGCCTGTCGGGTTACTAGCAATCGCTGGGTCAATGTAGTTCCTAGGCCATCCCAAGAATCCTTTTTTTAGCACATTTTGAAGAGGAATCTCTTCTGGCCTGAGCAGCATCCCTGTGATTCAGATAATGAACCGTCTCTCTACATATGGAAGTTGACATTGGTCAACATTTCTAGGGGTCGCTACTTTTGCTTTTGGACCCCCCATGGGCTATGCCCCTATCAAACGTCAGAGCGCTCTGTCTTCAATCAGTGTGCCAATTTTCATGATGATATGAGTTCCTGAAAGCCGTCACAAAGCCACTCGTAATACATGGCGAGGTATTGCTATTGATGCCCGCCACAAGGATACCAGTGGTGTTAGCCTCACTGCCTTTGTAATGTAGCTTCACCAACTTGTTCTTCATGTATTACAAGTGGAAGGAAGTTGATGTGGTTAATAATGTAGGATAACTACATGTAAGTGTAAAACCTGAATACTTCCTGAAGTGGGGCTTGCCTTTTCAAGTCTTGTAGTTACGCTGTTGCACAATTCTGCACAATTCTTCGTTTCTTGGACCCTAATAAAAAGAAACACGCCGGTTTTAAGAGGGTTCTCGCATCTTCGTTGCTCAGACCCTAAAAAGAAACAGGAGAGTTAATTATTTTGTAGAACCAGGGTTAGGAGAGTCAACATGCCATAAAATAAAGAGACATGAATTGACACACTGCATGTGTGTGGAACCTGCGAACAGAAAGACAAATCATCACATCATCTCATCATGCAATTTAAATGAAAGTGAAATCAAAGAGTGCTTTTGAAACTTTACTCTTGCAGTACAAAGAATGTCCTCACCACAAGAAATCAGTATCATTACTATTTGACTGATCAGGTCAAGTCACCTTGAAATTACTGTGATCTTGTCCAGCATCACTGGGCCTGGAACTCTTGTTCTTGCTCATTTGCTTTTTCACTCTCTTTTCCACTCAGGGATTTTGATTTCCTTTTGATATCAATAATAGTCTGCTTAAATCTTTGCAGCTGAGCTACAAATATAGCCCTTCCATATTTGGATAATTTTGTTGAATTAAAGTTGAATTAAAATTCTCCTTTTTCTTCAACTTGTAGTGGAAGTGACTAATTTGATCCTCTATGTATGTACAGGCAGCTGTTTTAAAGACTTTTAAAACGTTTTCACAGCCCCAGACAGAATTTAATGTGAAACGGCTTACATATTTAAAGCTCAGACTGAATCTTCCTTCTGGCAAAGATGTTGCATGTCCAGAGGACGCATGTCCCAAAAAATAAATATTCATGAAGTTGATCCAGTAAAGGAGTTGTAGCTCACTGAGGCTTTAGTAGGAATTATTTCCAAAATTCAGCTCAGTAAAGCTGAACCGAGTTTGGGGACATTTTTCATCACACTCTGGGAGAACAATAATATGTCTACAGCTGACAGAGACTGGTTCAGAGTGGACACATCACACACAGCAGAGGGTATAAAAGAGTGCCTGTTGGCCTGACCTAGTCGATATTTAAACGTGGAAAATATCCATGGAAGGGAATGGAGATCTGTGAGTCAGCAAATGTAGATGCTTTACAAATGTCATTGATAGCTGTTCAAAAATGAGCCAACCAGTGCAGGGTTGTTCTCGCACTCAAAAACAAAGTGAGCTTAAATGAAGCCATTAAGTTGGGGGTTGGATGAGTATATTAAGGCTGAGTTGAATTGTGAATGACTCTTGAATTTAAAGTCAGTTCTTAATTTTGAGTTGAATTTTGAAATGATTAAGTAGAATATTGTTATGTTGTTTTATGTTATTTGTTCTTCTTTTCTGCCAAAGGAATCATAATCCCTTATCAGTTCTAGAGACTTGGACCCAAATGCAACCAGACAATGATAAGAATGGGTTGCAGGGGGTTTGTTAACGGCAGCCAGGAGTAAAGGGAATGCAAACTAGAGCCAGGTGGAGTTCGCAAGATGGTAGCATGGAGATAACCAAGCAGCTGGTGGAAGTAATCTTCCTTAGAAGACCAGACTTGAGGATCAGAACATGGGTCCAACAGCCGGAGCAGAGATGAGACGAGGTTTGAGATAGGAGGTAGGTCAGGCAGGGAGGACAGGAGAGCAAAGAGGTTCGAGTCACAGGTACAGGTCACTTAACTGTGATTGAGACAGAAATTTATCCAAGAATAAAGGCTGGTCAGTCCAGCGGAGCAGGAGACAAGAGAGCAGATCGAGGTCCAAAGGCTGGGTGGCTAAGACGGGCAGGAGACATGAGCACAGGTCAGGAACAAAACGGGTTGTATCCTGGTCAGGAATGGGAGTAAGTGCTGGAGAGTCGTGAGGATTTGACAATCTGGCAGTGATCAATGGAACCAGGTGTGTTTGGACACAGGCCACATACATTGGACAGCTGGAGCAGCTGGGCCCTCCTGATAAGCTGAGGGTCCCCTGGGAGTGATCAGGAGTAGGAAAAGGTGAAGGAGTGAAAATTACAGTAAATCCCTGCCATTTGATAGATTCAGGCCAGACATCCTGACTCTTGTTAAAATATAGTATACATTGAACAACCTGTTCTCATGCATGCATCTCCTTTTTTATGTAATAGAGCCATGGTCATATGACCGGTGCTCTAAACCAGTGCACTAAATGCACTAAATAAATTAGAGACCATCCAAATCATCCGGTTGATATGCACAGCGTGCATGATGATATGCACAGCGTGCATAGCAACCTCCCTAGCATGGTGGAAAGCATGGTGGAAAGATTAGAAAAATCTATGAGCAAGTGAGTTTTATGAGACTTTTCTGATCTTTCTACCGTCGTTGGGGTAGTTGCTAGGACGCTTCAGCAACTGGGAAGTTCTGACTGACAGTTTCAGTTAGTTCTGTCTGATGGGGAGAGAGAGAGCGTCCTCTGCTGGAGAGATGCCACCATGTCCCCTTTGGCTTGTTTGGCAGTTGTCATTCAACTGTTTGTGGCCACCTTAGATACTTCAGAGGTAGTAGGAGGCTGAAATTTGGCATACTGGATGCTCTTGACCTCTTTATGAATTTCAGCCTCTTAGCTCAAATTGTCCATGAGTTATTCCAGAAAAAGCCTTTCACGGTCCCATCCTTCCTGAAATGGCCACCTCAGACAATTCCAGAGGTGGTAGGAGACTTGGAAACTTGGCATGCTGGATGCACTTGACCTCTTGATGAATATAATCAAATTTCAGCCTCTTAGCTCAAGTGTTGAGGAGAGATTAAAAAAAAAACAATGAAGGGCCTGGTTCAGAAATCAGGGGCTCTGAAAGCTATAGCCAACCAGACCATCAGATTCTGGAGGCCATTCCAAAACAGATCTCTTCCTAAAGGTGCTATGAATCTGAGAGTGGAGCGGACACCTCTCCAAGAGTGCCTGAGGTTTTTTTTGTCATACTTGCAGTTCTAGACTCCAGTCCAAATTCCATATTACCATGACAGTCATTTGATGTTGTGTGTCTTCTCCTTTTGGGAACGTTATAATTATTATTTAGGTTTAGGTTTATTTAGGTTTTACAAAATGTGTTTTTAAAATCTAATTGAACACATACTTTGTTATTAGACTGAGTAGAATTTATTCAAATTGCACTGGATTTAATTCGTCTTTTTCTCATTCCAATTTAACCTTCCAGTTAATCTTTGCGTAGGTTGGAGCCAACTCCATTCAAATTCACACTCACACAGGGGAGGCCAATCAGTGACAGTTCCTGACAAATCTCTTGGGGGGACAATTGTTGCGGTGATAGCTAACTTTACAATCAAACAATAGATGTGAATTGCGCATCTAAAATTTAAAAGTAATTCCGAGGAAACACCTCAACTTTGTTGACCAACAGTTACACATCTCAGGAAGCTTCATGTCTAACATGAAGTCTTAATTCAACCTAATTTATCTCACATTTGAAAAATTTGGTAATGTCATAAGGCGACAGGTTATATGGGCTCTTCCTCCTGTGCATAAATAGGCCTAGACTTAAAATATCCATAGTGTATCATAACTTAAGAGACTTTGATCCTTTGTCTGCTTTTGTGTTTTTGACAGCCATCTTTACATATTATATTGAGCCACGTGTCTTTACTTTGCCTATTATATTAAGCTATTATCTGCTCAGGCGCCTACACAGTCATTATACTGCATACACCACCATCCACCAAATATAAAATCAGCTTCAAAAAACTACATTTTAGCATTCTAGAATGCCATAGAGATGGTAATATCACAATCTTAATTGCTTTCAAATGACAGTAACTAATAACCACTGTATTATAATGCACCTTGCCCAACACTGGTAGAGGTTTGTGAACATTGGATTGACTGATTGTCTTAGTAAGGATAAAAGTTTAAATATTTATTTTATATGCTTATCTATTATTATGTTCCAGCTGCAGCACTGTTATTATTTTGTAACATCATTATTTTGCCCACGGAGTCTGTATTCTGGCCAAGCCCAAGCAGTCTCCAGTACTTATCGGAGAATGATTATGCAAATAAAAAATCTCATGATTGCAGAATTGCCAGTATCCTGGAAGGCATCAGCTGCCTGGATAAACAAGTTTCTGATCAGAACTTCCATTCAGGTGGAAGCACTGACCTCTGTTCTTATCTGCAGTCCTCTAGCGGTTTTGTGCTTTTCCATTTTCACCACGTTTTGGGGGAAAATCCTTGCCAGTAACTATTGTGCTATAATGAGGCGCTTTGTATTGATACTGGATAAATTACAATGTTTTGGGCAAAATTGTATAACAGTCGTGAACACATAATAACCTCTGAACAAAGAAAAGATGCTACTGTATATCTCATAAAGTATGACTTGGAGCACAGTAGTACACATATGGTCAGCAGTGTGAATGAACACAGAAGCCAGCAAAAGCATTTTCCTCTCCTTGCATCTATTGTCTGCTATTCTGAGAGAGAGATGAACTACAAACAGATCTACCTGCACCATCAGTTCAGTAGTACCAATATGAAAAAACTACTGCATTTGTCATGACGGTTGTTGTTTAAATGGCTCAGTTTTGTTACTGTCTGCTGCGGATGCTGTAACTTCAGCCAGCAACTTCACATCTACATACAGTATAGTAAAGCAGTCAGTACAACTATGCTAATATGATAATAGCCAGTAATCTATAATAATCAACAACTGGTAATCCCACCCCCACCCCCACCCCCTTCACACACACACACACACGTTGTTTAGCGCTGTTGCATTGTTTGATGTCCTTCACATGCTCCTCAGGGTCGCTTTTATCCTTTTCTTCTTTCTCTCCCATACAGGGGCCTGATATCCCTGAATTCTAACAACAGCTTCTACCTGGAGCCAGCTGGCACTGTGGATTCTCTCCACCATATCTTGCTGAATGCTGAGGAGCTGCCTGTTAAAGGTGGACACTGTGGCCATGGAGACCACAGGACAGACCCCAGCCACATCTCCGACCTGCTTGCATCCTTTCACTCTAGGGTGAGTTGCCCACACCATACACCAGCCACAAGATATAAAAGCTGTGGGAAAATGTAACAGATTTTTGTGGCCACCATTAATCTGTGCCTAAAGAAACCAGGCTGAGTAAATCTGTTACTCTACTCTTAAAACATCTGAAAAGTCACTGCAGGAAATGTCCATTTGGAGACAGCCTCAGGGCAACTTTTGGATGAATCAAGGTTTTATTTACAAAGGACATTCACAATGACTTCAGGCTGGTGATCTGGTTGGACCAGGGGCTTAGTAATTATGCTACTAGAGTATGGGTCATTGGGATACCTGAGGGCAAATAGATAGATGCAGTAAAGGCACAAGTAAAGGCACAAGTCTCCAGCCCTGGTTACAACTTTAAGAGGATTTTGTATTCTCTGTGTGTGTCTTTGTGGTTACCTGCTAAAACACATAGGGGCTGATTTACTAAAGCGTTGCGTGTATGGAAACGTGTGCAAACTCGACGTCACCCGCAAAACAATGTGCAAGCTGATTTACTAATGGTGCGCACTGTGGACTGCGTCCTCAAAGTGAGCAAAACTGCACACGCTGGCCATTTCGTGCTTTGGCCCTAATGCATATGCAATATCGGGCGTTCCTTATCATGTGAGCAACATGCTGGGAGGAGAATGTGCAGATTGGAAATTTTAGCACACGCAAAACGATTTATCAAACCGGGAAACGGTTTATCAAACCGGGAAACGGTTTGTGGCTAAATTTAAAACGTCTGAGAGGAAGGTGCAAAACCTCCCAGTTTGACGCACAATGGCTGCAGAAAACAAATTTTGATTCAGCTATTTCCTGTGAGCTGTTTATGGTGCGTTCTATTTTCATTCAAAAAAAGAGAAAGGATACAGGGAAATAATATGTTATGTATGGAGAACGTGATTAAATGTATTTTTCAAGAATAACCTGTCAGTATGGCATCTCTGTGGCTCTGTTTTCTTGGTTGTTTTTTTACACCAAACACATAATTAACAGCACCATTACGCCGCGTGTGCACTCCGGTCCTCCTGTCCTCCACCTCCCTCCCTCTCCTGCCTGCTCCAGCCCCTCCAGCCCCTCCAGTCCCTCAGCTCTTAGGCTGATGGAAGAACTGGCCACTGCCTGCACCACAGCTTCCTCTGCTCTACTCAGTGACTATATGGCCATCGCTGGTCCAGACACGGCGCTGACCAGCTGCCCGGTGTGCGCAGCAACGGCCGGGCGGACCACCGCCTACCGGAGCGCACGAGCCAAACTGGCCAAACTGGCCATACTGGCCGCTGCTCCCGCCTATTGCGCAATCGCCCGTGATCGAGAGCAGCAAACTTTTAACTTTCTTCTGCCAGATGCGTTTGTTTGCCCCAGCCACAAGGACTTCCAACTCCAGGGAATCATATTTATCCTTGCGCTTTCCTCTGCACTCACTGCGATGGAAAGGTTGACGGTGTGCAAACCCCTCATTTGCACACTGCTGTTTGCACCTGTTGCCACTGCGGCAATTTCCTGTAGGAAATCACCCGCAAAACGCACGCAAACCAAGCGCGCAAAATCTTTCCAGGAGCACGCAATTTAGCGCCCCTTTTCTGGGGTGTTAGTAAATCAGGCCCAAAAGAGCGTGTTTCCATTACAGCATGCTACTCCTTTAGAGCCCCTGGTTGTCATAGGGACGCTGTGGGTAACTACCGTGATGTCATCTTCAGCAAGACACTGTTGACTGCCAGTAAAACAAAAGAGGGAGAACAAGAGCAAGAACAACAAAGAGGCTGACAGCGCAACAAATGCACACATGGAGGAAATGGAGGGGATGCTATTTTAGATGACGCTGTGACAACTCAAACGCCGTGTTCCCACAATGAGGTTGTCACTGCGTCATTGAATCGCAACCGCCGCCCGACTCGGCGACATCCAGCCGAGCAGGTACAGAATTGATTTCGATGTCCGGTAAATTGTGTAAGAGTGACGGATGAAAGTATCAACATTTAAAATTGAATGTGACCCAAAGTAGGTCTTTAAAAAAAGAGATGTCAGTGAGTGGGGTGGAAGGAGGGAAATCGGTGGCCATAAACACCTCAAGTAAACGTTCAATGTAAGTGTTCTGTGTCCTTGAGCAACTGAATTTCACAGTGGCTACACAGAAAAAGGAACGAGAGGCCGTCATCCATTTATCACCGTAATGTGATGAACTGAGTCTTAATTCTGTTTCGGTTTGGTTTGTTACGCGGTAAAATGAAATCATGGACCACATAGGAACATTTGACTCTTGGCCCTGTGAACATACAGCGTTCAGTTGCCGGATGGACCGCTTTAGGGCATGCTGCCCTCATGTAACTGGTGAAGTAGGGGAAATTATAACTTGGATTTGGATTTTCTGGCCTCTACACCTTGTCAACCTCCCCAGCCTTCGTAAAGAAGACAGGACTGCACACAAGTCAAGTCAGTCCGGCACTTGTAAATAGTAAGGCTTCTCAGTGGGCCATTTGCCTTTCTCCCTTTTTGAACAAACACTCCTTGATAGATTTCCCCATCACTTTTATTTATCAAAGTTCAATTCATTTACTCAACCGTTCCATGTGTCTCCAATTCCTTCCTTTCTTCTAACGACCTCGTGCAGCACACCCCGTCAATCTCCCAGTTCCTCCGACTGCTACCCATTAAAATGGAGCATCACAGCGCACTCCACATTCAACCCTACGTTGCCGTCTTTTACCTCTGTCAGGAGCTCAAATATACAATTGGATGTCTTCATGCACGACTGTGGGTATGTCCGCACGTGTGTGTGACCTCTACGCTCGCAGCTGCCATCGTAGTGTCAGGCTGAGCACGAAGCACCAGTAGTGGTATTAAAGCTGAATCAAGCCAAGCCACAGGTCTACCTGCGTGTAAATCAACGAGTTTTAATCTCGGCAGAGCTTTGCTCTAATGACTGCAATCAACTGGAGAGTGGAAACGTGCCAGTGATGGAATATATGCTGTGTTATGAATAGTGTTGTGTGCCGTGTGTTGTGTCTGCTTTTGTTTTGCAGTTCGGTACCATCATGCACTCGGTGTAAAATGAACAGTAAATGCAGTCTGGCTGAATTCTTGAAACACACATAGTTTTAAAAATGCATAGGAATAACAAACACTGTAAAGCAAGGAAACGTCAGTGAGCCAGGTCCAGGTATTTAGCCTCTGTGTTTGTAAATTCAACCAAATATTTAAATTGCTGAATATACTATTCAAATGTGAATAGAGTAGGACACAATTGGAGATTATGCATTGAAATTAAGTACTGTATGAGTGTCTTATGGTTATATAGTAGTACTCTAGTAACTTTTGTCACTTTTTGCTTGTTGGTTATTGTAGTTCGATTCATTTCCACGTGATTTGATTCGAGTGTGTGGTGACTTTATGAGCAGATTAAAACAAAGATTTTATTTTTCACCTTCCATTCTTTGGCAGAGCCATGCATGCTTGAATTATCTCGGAAGGAAATAGCGTGGCTTACATGCGTCTCTTTTTATCCTCACTGGCAGGTTAAAAGGAACACTTGGGGTACTACCAAGTACATGGAGCTGTACATAGTGGCAGACAACACACTGGTAAGTTGACTATGACAGCAATCTGTGTCTCCAAATACTGCTTAGTTGTCTTGTATGGATGTCAAGGGGCAGGGGCTCTTGGACTTGTTTTGATCCATCCTGATTGGATGGTAAAACCTGATGTCAGGTCTTGCACAGATCTTGCTGAGATCTCATTACATCTCGTTCAGACAAACTGAAAAGCATGTGAAATCTCGTTGGTTGGTTACAGCCTAGACCACAATAGCTATTATTACATTGTAAATATGTTCTCAAATATGGAACAGCAAAATATGGCCCTGTACACTAGTGCTTAACTACTTGTTCTTTAATAAAATATGATAAAAATGTAAATACTACAGGACCAAGATATTTTCTCGTAACCCTGCTGTAGTATTTTTACTATACTCAACATATATGGTCCATACCCAAACCTGGACATCACAGAGAACACCACATTTGCCAAATAACATCCAACAACCATAAAGGGTGGCAGGGTAACTAAAGACAGAAGCATATGGGGAGGAGGCGAAAGGATGTGGCAGCTTAATGAGGGACAGTATTTAGGTGGGATCTGAAGGTGCAAGGACTTCAAGATGGACACTGAGCTACTGTGATGATATTCTATAGTTTCATAAAAGGCAGTCTGGGATCCAGCCAGCTATGTTAATGGCACCATAACACACAGTGGCCAATTAGAGTGTGGCCCTCCCCCTTTCTGATTGGTATAATTGAACTGATGGAGCAAGGTGGAAGTGGCTCAAGTAGGCCTGCTGGCATATTATTGCTGTTGTCAGGAATCACTGGTCTCTGCATAAAGGTTTAGAAAGAATTGTCTTTTTCTGACCGTTGACCTTATATGTGCAGCTAATACTCTCTCATTTTCCGTGTCCCACAGTTTAGACGGCAGAATAAGGACTATGAGAAAACCAAGAACAGGATAATGGAAATTGCCAATTACGTGGATAAAGTAAGCGTGATGGATTCTCTTGCTGCAGATTGCTTTTTCCAAGGGAACAAACAGCTCCATTTCACCGCTGCTAAATGTCGTACAGCTGGTGCTTATCTTGATGTTGTCTGTGAAACAAATCTACTATGAAACCCGTTGTCTTTGCTGCCCCTATTGAATAAATCAGTCACGGACAAATGTACGCAAATGTCAGCTGCCCTGTGAAGTCACATTAGGATTTCAGGAATTTTTTTTTTAAGGATTTTCAACAGTGACTCGGAACAGATTTGTACTGTGTGTCCACTGTGTTCAGTTTTACAGGGCTTTGAACATCCGTGTGCCTCTTATCGGCCTGGAGGTCTGGAACATCAGAGACCACTGTATGGTCTCTAAGGAGCCCAATGTTACGCTGTGGTCCTTCCTCCACTGGAGGCAGAAGCTCAAGGCTCTCAAAAAGCATGACAACGCACAACTGTTGACGTGAGCTATCCACACATCCCACTCGCATCTTCTTCATTTCAGCTCTCAGGTCCGGTTCATTTTAAGTGTGAAAGAATAATGCTTTTTCTTAAGAGACTTGCATCAGAGCCGCGCAGAAGGTTCAAGATCCAGGTTAGTCAAGTCAGTGCCACAGAGTCAGCGCTGCTGTAAGCTTTTTACAGCCATGCCAACTAGCTTGTCGACAATCAGCAGTCCTGTGCATTTTTGCAGAAGCTGGGAGAATATTGACACTTCCAAATCTCTTCCACATTTCTTTCAAACTGTACCTTCATTGCTGTGGGGCCGCAGAGAAACTGGTTGGTTAAACAAACCAACTAGTTTCATTTCAATTGCAGGACAATGTGTTGGTAATGAAAGGAAACACCATCTGTCAGCATATTTAAATCTCTTGTGATAACTCCGCACTAAAATATAACTAAACATATTTTATGTGAAGCTGTTCTGGTTTTAACACACTGCTTCTTTGCATCTGGAGTAACAAATGTTTGGACGGTGGAAAGATTCAGCCAGAAGGGTTTGATTGATTGATATCTGTTTTACATTCATAGAAAGTGGCATTTCTCTGATGGGGTTGTAGCGGTTTTTGATTAAGCAGTTGCACTACGCAATAAAAGCCATGGTTGAACATTGCTGATGATGGGTGTATCAGGGGTTAAAAAAGAAGCAGAGAGCAGATTTGTGGTCTCTCAACTGTGAAGAGCATTCCCTCTTGAGAGGAGTTTGAAAGGGGATGGTGCATCATTGGAATTGTTATTTGTTTTCTTTACCCCTGTCCCCTAGCCACTTTGGACAACAGGAGAAAGTAAAGCACATCTAGGATAGGAGAGGAAATCATCAGGAAACATCACTTCCTCATCATCTCGGAATGAGTCGAAATGAGTAATTTGAATAGAATACATTTATGTCATTTCTTGACATCACAAACTGAGCATAAATCCAAGTGGGTGTTCACATTTGTACCCAAGGAACACTGAATGTTGTCAAAATAATAACATTATTTTGACAACAATGTGATTACTTTTACTCCTTAAACTGTGAGAAAAGAAATACTGATACTGTCCTCAGAAGTCGTGCTCTGGACTGCCTTTACTCCTATTTGAGTAATTGTTTTAATAAAGTGACTTTAATAGACTTAACTCATTCTTGCAGTGCTCTTCACCTCAGTATGATATGAGTGGTGTCAGCGTCTTTAGTTGTTTCTTGAGGTGGGACCGATGTGAACACATGGGCCTGTAATCATCAGCCCTTCAGCTAATTAGGACAATGGTTACCTGCACACCTCCACTCCTCTCGTGAGCGCCTGTGTCACTCTGATAAGGGAAACTTCCTGAGCAATGGCTCCCAACCTTTCATATCTGGGTGTGATATGTTACAAATAAATGGAGCTTTTATTAAGCTAAATATCTCTCCACTATTGTTAGACTAACATTGCTGCCCGCCGCCAATGGCAGCATCACAACTTGCCCACAGTCTGATATACACTCTCACATATTCATCCATATAGTTGTCTTTCTTGAGATTCATCAGAGAGGACTTGAATTTGTTTCGAATGTAAACTCAGGGCTGCATGGAGGCAGGGTTGACAGATGTTCCTCACACACACACACACACACACACGCACACCCTTTTCCACATCTGTCAGGCTGGACATGTCTGCAGCTTTGCACCACCGCTGTATCAATCAAAGCTCAGCCTCCACCATGCTTGTAAGTGAGCAGGAAGAAGATAAAGGTCAACTGATTTTGTGTGTGTGTCTTTGCATGTCTCTGACAGTGGGGTGATATTCAAGGGGACAACTATTGGAATGGCACCACTGGAAGGGATGTGCAGTCTGGAGAACTCAGGAGGCATCAATGTGGTAAGTGAGAATATGTTTCTACCCTCTACTTCATTGCAAAGAAATACCAATTTAAAACACCTGTGGCCACCTTTGACCTTTACCATGTGTCATAGCACTGACCCCTAGTGGCTTGGATGGAAAACAACCCAAAACAAAGACTTAAGTCATTGCCAAACCCTTACAAAAGGGACTAGCTTGATGAATAAAGTCAATTCAAATGTTTTTCTGTTTTTGTGGTTGATTTTAAGGTACATAAAGACCACACGTACTATGTACTGTAAATTTTTAAATAAGTCAATGATAACTTGATCTTATTATGCACTCCGAGCAAGATATATACGATATAAGTATTAGTACTTTCTGACATAAAATCATAAACATTTTACTAAAGTATGAGTATAACTTTTAGTGTTTAAGTATAAGTGTAAGACTTAATACATATTATCGTGTATAGTATTAATGTACTTAGCCTTAGACTTCAAATAAACACTTCAAATATTAACTACTATTACTTTTATATTGTGATTATCATAGTATTTAATCTAGACTTAATTACCAGTACATAACTGAATGTTTCTGGTTTCACATCTACATTGTCGTGTTTCATGATGCCATTTTTCCATGATGCATTCAGGCACCATCTGTAGCTTAGGTCCACCTTGATTTCTTTAATTTATTTCACTGTTCCTGACACTTTACCTGCATCATAAATTCACTGATGTCCATCAACCTGAGAACCATGGCTTTGGACTCGGAGGTGCTGATTCTCATCCCAGCTGCTTCACACTCGGCTGCAAACCGCCCCAGTGCATGCTGGAGGTCGTGGCTGGAGGGAGGCAATAAGACAACATCATCTGCAAAGAGCAGAGATGAAATCCCATGACTCCCGAACCGGACCCCCTCTGGCCCCCTGCTGCGCCTAGAAATTCTGTCCATAAAATAATGAACAGAACCGGTGACAAAGGGCACTTTTCCCAGGAGGCTAAGGAGTGTGATCCCCTGATAGTTGGAACACACCCTCTGGTCCCCCTTTTTAAAAAGAGGGACCACCGCCCCGGTCTGGCACTCCAGGGGCACTGTTCCCTACTGCTACGTGATGTTCCAGAGCCATGTCAACCAGGACAGCCCTACAACATCCAGAGACTTGAGATACTCAGGGCGGATCTCATGATGAATGAGTCAACCTCTGAGTCCTCAGCCTCTGCTACCTCTAAGGAAGGTGTGTCAGTGGGATTGAGGAGAACCTCGAAGTATTCCTTCCACCGCCCAAAAATGTCCCCAGTCGAGGTCAACAGCTCTCCACCTCCACTGTAAACATTGTTGGTGGAAAACCGCTGCCCCCTCCTGAGGTGCCACACCAGACACCTCCTGAGGTGCCACACCAGAATTTCTTCGAGGCCGACCTATAGTCCTTCTCCATGGCCTCCCCAAACTTTTCCCAGAACCCAGTTTTTGCATCTGCGACTGCTCGAGCTGCCATCCGTTTGGCCTTCCAGTACCCGTCAGCTGTCTCAGGAGTCCCCGGAGCCAACCAGTCTCCTTCTTCATCTTGACGGCATCCCTCACTTCCGGTGTCCACCACTGGGTTCTGGGATTACCACCATGACAGGCTCTGGAGGTCTTAAGGCCGCAGCCTTGAACAGCCATGTCTACAATGGAGGTGGAGAACATGGTCCACTCGGACTCCATGTCTCCAGCCTCCCTCGGGATCTGTTGTCCGTTACAAACTGTTACTAGCAGGGAAGTCCAATAACAGAACACCACACGGGGAGGCCATTCCTCCCAATCATGCCCCTCCAGGTTACACTGTCATTGCCCACATGAGCGTTGAAGTCTCCCAGCAGAACGGTGGAGTCTCCAGTTGGAGCACTTTCCAGTACTCCTCCCAGGGAGTACTCCTCCAAGAAGTCCGGGTACTCTGCACTGTTGTTCGGCCCATAAGCTGAGACAACAGTTAGAGACCTGCCCTCCACCCGAAGGCGGTGAGATGCGGCCCTTTCGTTCTACAGGGAGAACTACAACACATTGCGGCTGAGCTGGGGAACTATAAGCAAGCCTACACCAGCTCGCCGTCTCTCACCGTGGACAACTCCAGAGTAGTTGAGAGTCCAACCTCTCTCAAGGAGTTGGGTTCCAGAGCCCAGACTGTGTGTGGAGCACAGGTGAGCCCTACTATCTCTAGTTGGTACAACTCCACCTCCCACACAAGCTCAAGCTCCTTCCCCCCCAGGGAGGTGACATGGAATGTCACGTGGCCCGTGGCAATGCCACAGCCTTGGCAATGCCATGCGGCTACTTCGGGCTGTCCCTGGCGGGACCCCATTATAGACCCGGCCACCAGGCGCTCACTGACGGGCCCTCCGTCTAGGCCTGGCTCCAGATGTGGGCCCCGGGCTTCCTCCGGGCAGGGTCCCATCTCTGTTGTTTTTCATGGGGTCTTCTGAACCATTCTTAGTCTGGCTCCTCCCCTGAGACCAGTTTGCCTTGGGTGACCCTACCAGGAGTACATGACTCCCGACAACATAGCTCCCATTGTCAAAAGGGCATGCAAACCTCTCCACCACAATAAGGTGATGGTTCCCGGAGAGGACATAGCTTGCAATCAGAGCAAATTTGGCCCGCATTCATGCTAATCACAAAGTGTGTCTAATTTCCACGGCAAAACTGAAGCACAGCAACCAGCTACAAGGCAGCCAATGCTTTGGCTGTGCTGAGCCCAAACAGCCTGTAGCAGCCTCTAGCTGCTACATTGTTGTGAGTAGTAAGTTGTGAGTAACACTCACATCTTTTACATATCACCAGTGGTGGACCAACGCTGTGTTCCCTGTCTATTTGTGTGAATTTCTCACACATCTGTACTTAAGTAAGTGGATATATTTGACTTATAATTACATTTCTCAGCAAATATCTCCAAAATCGCATTCCATTCCGATGCTACTCCATTACACATGGCTTTTTGTCCAGTAAATGTAAATATTCAGAGTTATGAATAGGAGGAATAGTCAGAGCACAGCGTTTACAGCTGCAGCTGAAAAATCTTCAATGTAGATTCAGAGGAAGCTACACAGCCCCTCACCTGACCTGTGCCACTTGTTGACAAATTAAAACCTGTTCTTTGAGACAACAGGTGCAAAACGTGTTTCCCTACATTGTGATGAGTGAAGGTGTTGCTGAATGTGAAATGCAGGTGTCAACAGAACTTTCATCTGGTACATTCATGATAAGAAAAAAAACACCACAACACAACTTTCAATTCTTGTAGTACATTTAAAAGCAAGTACTTAAAGCATTATTCAGTTCCCGACTAGTTCAAAGCTACTGATGCCCTAGTTCAAGGGAATCTGGAAGAAGGAGTGTGAAGTGTCAGTTGGTCTGTATCTATGTGGCAGCTGTGTAATCCTCTTTTGAAACATATTCAGTGACAGTTCCTGCGGAAAACTAAATCAGAGATAAATCAGTCGAAGATAGTATATCTTATCTACGATTTCATATCTATTGCAGGCAGGGATCAAAACAAGTCATATTTTGGAAAAATGAGTTAATTGTCTTAAATTAAGCCGTGGTTTGTGATTGAAGGTTATTTTAGTTGTCTGCAGATGTCTATCTCAGAGCATTTCTTCCTCCTGAGTCCACAAATGTGGACAAATTAATGAACCTTCAGGGAGGAACCAGAATGGAGCACTTTCCATCTATTATGCCCAGTCAGGACGAGCATTATCATTCTCTAGACCAGAAATGGTTTGCAGCTCTGAGCTGTGGCTGTCGTGGTATGGCTTCATACATGTGAGCAGTGGACTAAATGGCGCTGCCAGTGAGGTTGATAGCTTTTCCAAGCTTGATTAGCTCCTAATTGGCTGTTAGCTTTCCTGCAGGTGCAGGTGGCTGTGGAATTCAAATGTTTGCCTCCGCAACACACACATAGCCTCTGGTTTGGCCCTCAAGCTCCAAACATCACGCTTCGGATTACACTGCACAGTATCAACTTTTTTATATAGAGTATGCATAATTTAGAGCAGAGCTAAGAGTGAATGACAGCTTTCAATGGTTCAAAGAAGAGCTATATTTGTCTGAGTACTGTGACTGTGTGTGTGTCTGTTTCTGCAGCTTCAGTCCTGCATCCTTCCAAACAAGGCCACTGTAGCTGTTTCTACAGTAACTGATCTTAACATATACAGTACACCACAGATGTTCTGTTTGTCTACCTCACTCTTTTTTTCTTTTTTTCTTACTCAGAATGGCCACACCTTGGTGGTTTTGGTGTTTACTGCTGAATGTAGTGAGTTTAGTGAGTCAATCCTTACAGTTATCCCAAATAGTAAATATAGCCACATTTCTGTGACAGCCTGAAATCCTGTTTTATTTGCATATTCCTTTCATATAGAAACAGATTAAAAAAACATCATTTAAAAGATTAAGTCACTGCAGATGCTTGCTAATGAAGATGCAGAGTATCTTAGTTGCTGAACCTAAAAAATTAGTTTTTAATTGTGGGTACACATTTAGATTTAGAGGCAGAAATTACAATTTAGTAGTTCAATGACTGAGTGCGTTGAACAGGGCATCAAACCATCAAAGGATGCATGAATGCACAAACACACAGGCCATTTGATTTCACCCTCACACCTAACAAAGTGAATAAAACAAACCTGTCAGCACTGCATTTGAGTGGCAAAGCATTGTCTCAATAAAACATTTCTTCAAAATAAATAAATTCAGTAAATTCTGTGAAGCACACATATTAGTTACTCTGTAGACTCACAGCACCTCTTGAGACTGCGATGTGTTTGACTTTGTTAATATTCCAGGGCAACACATCGGTGTCAGGAAAATAAAAACAAACAATGACGTGCCAGAGGAAATGCAAGATATCCATGACTGTCCCTGAAGGCCCCAGATTCACAATGAATGAATGAACGAAAATAAATCTTAAATGCTAATTTGTCAGATTCTTTCGCTACTTACGTAGAATCCCAACTAAGCAGTCCGCAGTCTTAGCGCTACGCTTTGCCCACAGGACCACTCGGAGCTGTCCATCGGGGCAGCAGCCACCATGGCCCATGAGATCGGACACAACTTCGGCATGAGCCACGATCACGACGGCTGCTGTGTGGAGGCCACAGCCGAGCAGGGAGGCTGCGTCATGGCCGCGGCGACGGGGTGAGCACGCTCCGACAGAGTGACCAATAACCCATAGTGAGAGAAGATATTGTGTTCAAATTGCATCTACCACTCAAAAACAAGGAGATGCTGATACGTCTCAAAACAACCCAGGAAGAAATAATCAGCATTGGGTTTATTTGTGAATTTTTCCCAAAGTTGATGTGAAATGTTCCCTTGCGTAGGCACCCGTTTCCACGTGTCTTCAGCCGCTGCAGTAAGCGTGACCTGGACAGCTACTTCCAGAAGGGGGGTGGCATGTGTCTCTACAACATGCCCAACATGAAGGATCTGGTGGGGGGCAAGAAGTGCGGCAATGGCTTCGTGGAGGACGGAGAAGAGTGCGACTGCGGAGAATCTGACGTGAGCATACGTTGACCTGAATCCACACTATGGATGCCTACGTTGACAGAGAACGATTCGGACAGTATCATCTTAACATAGAAAAAAACTTCCTGAATGCTGTGTGTTTTTCATCTTCCACCTCAGTTTTCACCTGCTGCTGTATGCATAGCATCACTGTTGCCTGGTTACTTCTGGTGTTGTATTTGTGCAAACGTGGATGAAAGATCATAGGATATTCCCATAAATCAGGATGAAGTGTTTGTGCTCAATAAACTCTGAGGTTAAGTAAAGCCTGGCTGGTTCAAGCAGCAGAGCAAATTGAAAACAGGGGAAGCAAACTGGCATCTGACAGGAGCAGCGGCGCTGATGGGAAGCACGTTATGAAATGCATTCGGAGTGGAGCTGACAGCCAGCCCGGCTGCTGACAGGCCACCTGTTTTCAGTGATGCAAATGAGATGTGCTACAGGCGGAGCCTTAATTGGCTTAACTTGCGATTTCCCCCGGCGGAGTTAAATGCGGAACGCACACAACATATATACTGTGTGGATCCACATTTTAAATCTAATGCGATTCTCTCAGTGTGTCCACAACAGCAAGCTTAAATCCTTTCAAAATCAAACCCTCTTGGCCACCGTGACACAGTAGCATGGTGAATAGCCCTGTTGCTTCACAGCAAGGTCAGTGGTATTATTCGACTATAGATCGTCTACGTGTTTCTCCAGGTACTCCGGTTTCCTGTCCACTGGGGATTCCAAATTGACCCCAGATAAGATTAGAAGATGTTGGGGTTTGGTGCGAGTAGCCGCATTCCATTTCCACAGCTTTCTATGTCCATACCGGTCTCCGATTCGGTCCAGTTTTTTGACGTTAGGCTTCTGCTGATGTTATCCAAGCTTCTCATGGTGGTACCGCTACTCTCCATAATACGGTTTATGCCACCAGTCTGAGTGCTCACAGCTCTGCCCACTGTCTCACTCACATCTGATCACCTCTACCTGTGCAGCTCCTCCAATGACCTGCAATCTGGACCAATCAGCCTAGTACCAGATTGTCATTGCTCGCCATATGTTACTTTTTCTTTTGGATCACTAGTTTTGCCCCCAACAAAACTCTTGTCTTCTGCCAAGATCCACCTGCCTGCCTTTGTTCCTGGATCTCCCCGTGTCTCTGCCACGGGCCATCCACACCGCCTTCAGAATCAGACCACCCTCACACCACACAACTCTTGTTGGCTGTTTTGGCTTAAATCTGTCCCCCACTTGTGAATCTGATATGGTTGTCGTCTGAGTGTTTATTTATTTACAAGGATATGTACAAAGAAACTGGAAGACAGTATGCAATCAAACGCAATCAGAATTCTCACAAGACATGACTGGACACCTCACCAATCCCCAGGGGACTGAACACAAAATTCACTATTGCCTGTCTATACTTTTTTTTAAGTGCTGCCAATCAGAAGAAAAATCCAGCCACAGTCACAGTTCCTCCAATCACTAGTCAGAGCCTGAGCCTCCTCTCAAAAAAAGCATTGTCCTGCCCTCTCCTTGACTCTCAGCGAGGTTGGGAGTCCAGATGTGATGTTTTTTCAGCATTTGTCCAATAAGCGTCTAGCATTTTGCTATTGAAAATGCACCTTTCCAAATGCTGTTGAAGTCCAGTGAGTCTTGCACATCAGGCAAACTGTGAAAACGGAATGACTTTGCCTCTAAGATGATGCTGGGTCTGAAATGGCAATGTTATAAAGTCAGCTTGAGCGTTGTACACTACAGTGTACGCCGCCTCCCTTGTTGTCTCAGAGCAATTGACTCTGCGGCCTCATTCAGAACCACCAGAACCAGAACTGATGCAGCTGAGAAAGATATCAGTCACCCTAGAAGAAAAGGAGCATCGTCAGAGATCCCAGCCATGCCTGTAATGTGGAGGCTCTGGACACTTTGTTTCTAACTGTCCATCAAAAGACAGAGCTCACTGGCCGTTAGGGAAGTCCTGGTGAGACCCGTTTCACCACCGCCCACCACCTTCGTCCCCTGTTCCGGGACTTCTTCTGGAGGGTTTCTAAACCTTGTTGCTATTTGAGTTTCTGAGCCTGAGAGACAGGCAATGAAAGATTGAATGCAACAGCTCCCTATATGTAAAAGCGGAGAAATGTGAAATTCCACAGCCCTTCTGTGTCCTTTCTTGGTAATTACTACCCAAGAGAGAAATGGAAGCTCTAACTCACTAATATGATTATAATTCTAAAAAGCTTTTTGTCGGAACTTGAACATTAAACAGAAGACAAATTTTGAGAAAAGTGTCTGACACGTCTCACTTTAAGAATTCGAACATAGACACTGTCTTGTTGGAATGGAAATCCCACTATAAACAAGGCAGTGCTTTTTGATTTTGCGGCTCACTGTTGTTCATACCCTCTCCGCCGCCGCCCCCGCCCCCCCGCTGCCATAATTGGCTTTTTCCGCACACATTTGTTCTGAGGGTTACTGTGGCTTGGTGGAGGGTGCCATGGCAACAGGAGAGCCTTTATGCGTGTGCACTATGATATAACAGCAGCAACAAATTCAGTTCCGTTATTGTCCCCTTTTTCTTACTCTCAACATCTGCTGCAATCAGGCAGTTGTGATTTGACAGCCACAGTTGTTCTGTTAGACCTGCAACTCTTGCAACTGCAACTTTTCGGGTGTGGGTGCGAGTGTGTTAATGTGCTAATCTGCTAATGGACTTCTCGCAGAACGTAATGTGACATACTTCCACTTTACAAAGCTCTTCATTATATTTTTTGTACACACTGTTAATAATATAAATAGTATTGTAGGTTAGGTTTTGTTTACGGTGATCCAATAATTTTAAATAAGTAAATAATCAATCAATTGGAATCATTAATCATCAGTCCTGTAGTGGCGAGTTAGCAGTAGTAGCTAGTAGTAGACCGTTGTGGTACCACACCGCTATGGTGCTAGTTTACATTTGTCTATATGTCTATAATGTCTATAGGCTTGTACTCATCAAGCTAGTTACTCCATCGTGGTGATAAGTGACATTAATATATTTGAAACATTCAAAAATCATAACATAGTTAAAGTGAATTTTCAGTAATTTAAGCAACAACAGACAATTACTGTCAGCTCCTATTGCTGCCTCCTTTGAGTACAGCTGATCAGAGCCCGTCTCCAAAGGATACTCACACACATTAAGGGTCACTGTCATAGTTCGGTGCTACCAGAAGCACCCAAGAGAAGGACCTAGATGCGTGACTCTTCACTGGTTAATTGAAAAAAGGGATGTATTAGTTCTCCTGGAGGGAGCACTATTGTTCTCCTGCGTGTTTATTCTTCTTAATGCAAAACCTCAGTCGGCCGTATCTCGAAAACCGCTGATCGCACACACACAAATGATACAGGGGCGCTAAATTGCGTGCTCCTGGTAAGATTTTGCGTGCTTGATTTGCGTGCGTTTTGCGGGTGATTTACTAAGGGAATTTGCCGCAGTGTCAACAGGTCCAAACAGCAGTATGCAAATGAGGGCTTTGCCCGCTGTCAGCCTTTCCATCATAGCGAGTGCAGAGGAAAGAGCAAGAATTAATATGATTCCCTGGAGTTGGAAGTCCTTGTGGCTGAGGCAAACAAACGCATCTGGCAGGAGAAAGTAAAAAGTTTGCTGCTCTCGATCACGGGCGATTGCGCAAGAGGTGCGAGCAGCGGCCAGTATGGCTCGTGCGCTCCGGTGGCACCGGTGCCCGCACACCGGGCAGCTGGTCAGCGCCGTGTCCGGACCAGCGATGGCCCCACAGTCACTGACTAGAGGAGTGGCTGCGGTGCAAGCAGTGGTTGGTTCTTCCATCAGCCTAAGACCTGAGGGACTGGAGGGGCTGGAGGGGCCGGAGCAGGCAGGAGAGAGAGGGAGGTGGAGGACCGGAGGATCAGAGAGCGCAGGACCAGTGCCCACGCTGCGTAATAGTGCTGTTAATTATGTGTTTGGTGCAAAGAACAACCAAGAAAACAGAGCCACAGAGACGTCATAGTGACAGGTTATTCTTGAAAAATATGTGTAATCACGCTCGCCATACGTAACACCTAATCTCCCTGTATCCCTTCGCTTTTTTTAATGAAAATAAAACGCACCATTAACAGCTCACAGGAAATAATTCATAATCAAAATTCGTTTTCTGCAGCCATTGTGCGTCAAATTGGGAGGTTTTGTATCTTCCTCTCAGACGTGTTAAATTTAGCCGCAAAAATAGTCACCGCAATCGTTTCTGGGTTTGATAAATCGTTGTGCGTGTGCTAATATTTACAATCTGCATATTCTCCTCCCAGGATTTTGCACGCACGAGCTGTAACGCCCCATATTGCGTATGCATTAAGGCCGAGGTACTAAATGGACAGCGTGCGCTGTTTTGCTCACTTAGAGGACGCGATCCACTGTGCGCACCGTTAGTAAATCAGCCTGCATATTTTTTTGCGGGTGACGGCGAGTTTGCATACGTCCTTATACACGCAAAGCTTTAGTAAATCAGGCCCATAGAGTGTGGTGTATTCAATAACGTCGGAACTGCTATGGTGCGTTCAGGAGCATAGGTCATATGAAAACTACTGGAACAATTCAGTAAACCTAGCAATCTCTTAACCATGTGGGCTTTCTAACTGACAGTTGGTCTCTCCCCACTGTAGCTGCATCAAAAATACCAAACCCACGTGTTTTTGAGAGGGCCTGGATGAAAAACGATACAAGGTACCAACATGCTGCCGGGTACAGGCAGAGACGACAAGTTTTCATGCGTTTTGAAGTTCGAATGAGGTTTCTACATCAACGTATGGCTTGACAGCGAATGTTTGTTTGAGGGTGATTTTTTGAATTTGCTTGTTTTTCCCATTCATTTCTTATGGGATTTTTGCAAAAAACTTGGACTGTCTTTGTCAATTTTTGGACTGTTGTACACCAACGCATCCGGGAGAATCTCCCGAACAAAACTTCTTTATAACTTGTCCAGATTCTGGATCGTCACAGAGATAATCACAGACCACGTGGAGCAGATGCTCAAGGATGGCATTATTGAGCCTTCACAGTCCGCCTGCGGTCCTCCAGTGGTCCTGGTCAAGAAACCAGATGGCTCTGTGCGGTTTTGTGTGCTTTCAGCCCCTGAACTTAAAAAAACATGCGGATGCCTACCCCATGCCTTTGATTCAGGAGCTTCTGGAGTCCATGCATGGTGCCGCATTCTTTAGCACTCTGGACTTGAAGTCTGCCGTCCTCACACCCATGGGCCTCTACCAGTTCCACTGAAGGACGGATCTTGAAGAGCGAAATCTTCACCCACTTTGGTGTCTCTCGTGAGTTGGTCTCTGGCCGGGTGCTACAGTTCACTGGTCACAAAATGGCTAACCCCTGTAAGACCTGGGGACCCCGACTCCACAACAACCACACTCCTGGAAAGAGAGACATACACACTCCTGGAAAGAGAGAAACAAATGGTCACCCAAGTCAAGAGGAGAGTTGAGGCCTGTAAGTCCAGACAAGCCAGGTACTACAATGCCCACAGCAGAGGTGCACAACTCCTGCCCGGAGACCCGTGACATGACCCGTGACAGTCACAGAAGCCAAGCTTTCACATGTTGCCTTACAACACAGACAGCTATTGAACATGTAATATTGTAACATTGGAGTGTAGCGTGCTGCCTGGTTCTCCATGGATTCCAGCAAGAAGTAAAAGAGACAGTTCAGAGTTCCCAGGCACTTTATTCACTTCCTAGGTGCTTGGTACCAGTGTCCTCTGCTCGTCCCGGTGTGCTCAGTGCTTTCGTCTTCAGCTCGTCCTGGTGTCATTTCTGCAGCTCATGAAGCTCTTCTCTCACCCCTTGCTCAAACTGAAAATCTCCCGCGGTCGCTCAAGTGGCTCACTTCGTGGTGCCTCTTGCAGCTCGACAGACGTGGTGGAAGCAACTGAGGGGAGGCTTCAAGCTGTGGCACACACGTGTCCACCAATGTGTCCGAGCAGTTCGTCTCTCAGGTCGCCTCCGTCGCTTTCAGTGTGACCCAGTATCAGAATCCACATGCTTCTACAATGCAGAGTAGCCAACTCACTGCAGCTGCTCTAATCTCCACCCGGTGCTGCTCCAGGGCTGGCTCCAACACATCCCAGCATCAACTCCACAGCATTTGTAGCTTTACATACAAAGTGTGACTTGGTTTTGATCGGTGCTTGTGTTCGTGTTACTGTTTACAGGAGTGCACCAATGACTGCTGCAATGCCAATAACTGCACCTTGAAGGAAGAGGCACAGTGTGCTCATGGGGTTTGCTGCGAGGGCTGCAAAGTAAGAAACGCACACACACACACACACACACACACACACACACACACACACACACAGAGCAGCATATTTGCACTATCTCAGTAACATTAGCTGGCTGTCAGTCATTAGGTCATGGTACTGACAGACTGCACCCTGCATGTGTGCCTGTTCACATCTTCTATTACTGTTCAGATCCACTGCCTGACACTGCACTCTAATACCCACGTCTGTCAGCTCTAAAGGCATAAAATATTGTAATCGTAAACATTTATGGTACAACAAGCCCAACTTGAAACAGAAACACAGCAGTGGCACCAGATAGCAGTGGCAAGTCGAAAGTCGCAAACATATCTGCTAGGTTTTTTATTATCCACACAGTGTTTACGTGCCTATATAATGTGAACGATACAAGAATACTCATTCAGTCGGATCAATTCTTATTCCAAATCTGATACTGTTAAGGTGAAGGTCATAAGAAATTGTTGATTTGGTGGTGTCTTTTTCAAAAATCAGATCTAATTATGACTGTCAGCTGAAATGTTGACAGTGAAAACATAATATACGTGTGAACAAATTAAGGTGGTGATTCAGGTTTTGTCCTCTGTAAAGCCTTGCTGAACCTCTGATGGAAAGGTGAAAGATGAAGGTCATCTAATTTAGGGCTACTATGAGGATAATTCCTCTCAAATAATGTTATATTTTATTGCTTTGGTTGATAGATTTTTGACAATGTTGAATTTTCTTTTTTTTTTACAGCTAAACTATTCTTTCCCAGCATCTTGACCGGTCAGATCTCATTGTTGAAATTGCTAAAATGTCCTCTCTGTTTGCCTCCTGTCCGTGCCAGCTGAAGCAGGCAGGCACCATGTGCCGGGGGCCAGCGGGGGCTTGCGACCTGCCAGAGTATTGCACTGGAGCGTCTCCTTACTGCCCCTCCAACGTCTACCTGCTGGACGGCTCTCCCTGCCAGTACCGCCGGGCCTACTGCTACAACGGCATGTGCCTCACCCATGAGCAGCAGTGCCTGCAGCTCTGGGGCTACGGTGAGGAAGGAAGCACTTAGTAAAATGACATCATAGCAGAGCAAAACCAATGTTTGAAGTGGAGGAGATCCCCCAACCTATAATATTTATACACACACACACACACACACACACACACACACACGTGTGTGTATATATATATATATATGTATGTGTATATATGTATGTGTATATATATATATATATGTATATATATATATATATATAGTAAATGTAAAAAAGTAAATGTATATATATACACACACACATATATATATATATACACAGTATATATATATATATATATATATATATATATATTTATGTGTGTGTGTGTGTTAAAAAAATGACATAAGGGAGGTACTGAAATACTGTACATTAATATTAATTATATTATATATTGAATGAATATATATAATATATAATAAAGTTAGTTAATATTAGAACTAATTTTTCCTCTTTTCTTTTTTCTAGCTTTTTTCCTTATAGTACACATATTTTGTCTTAGTTTTTTGTGTCATTGTTAAGTTTCTTTCTTGATTTTCCTTGTCATTATTGTCATTGTGATTGCCATTATTATTTACCAGGTGCCTCATTATGTATGATGGATGTTTGATTTGTAGAGGCAGTGAATGAATGGTTTCAAAGACCGTCAAAAATGAGGGCTGCAGTCAGAGCATTTACTTTTGAGTGGCAGTGGCAAGTAAATCCGCTTTAAACTGGCAAGTTGTACTTGTGTGGGGCAGCTGATTAATATCGTGAATAAGTTGAGCTGGGGTTAGTATGCCAATATAGATATGTCAAAAGAAAAACAATTTTATTTACAAACATTTAACATGTGATTTTATGCCATAAAAATGTTTTGACTGTTTGACTTTGAATGTTTCTGCGCAATTGAGTGAGGCCAGTGTCGTGAACAGCCTGACACAAAGCGATGACGGGATGCACTTTGTTTCCAGGGGCACGACCAGCGCATGACGCCTGCTTTGAAGATGTCAACGCGGCAGGGAACGCTTTCGGGAACTGTGGGAAAGACGAGCATGGAAACTACATGAAGTGTGAGAAAAGGTGTGGGACCCTGCGATAGCCACATTGCTGTATTCTGTAGTCAGCTGATATCGTTGGAACCAGCAAACGTCGACCTCACAGAAATGCTTCTTCCTCCGCTTTCTTTTCCCTTCCAAAACGTCCTCTATATCAGTGGTTCTCAAACTTTGAGAAAATATCAAGCTCTCTGAGTACCACTACGATGACCAGCATTAGAGTATAACGGCATAGGCTTGCACAGCCTAGGTTATTAGCTTCCGCCAGCTAACACAGGAGAGATGTTTATTCCTAACATGGCATAAATTGGACACCTCAGTGACGGCACCACCCGTGCTCGGTTCACTGTCATCCTCTGCTTAATTTGCAACACGGCTGCACAAACTATTATCCCCTTGATCCGCAGTCTTTTTTTCGAACAGATCCACTTTGAAGCCGCGAGCTGCTCGTTTTGAAGCCGCACGCCTCAGAATTAGGCAGTGCAGCAGCAATGCGGCAGCTCCGCTGCTACCTCGCTTTTCAAAGCCAGACCTACGCATTCGGCACCGAATGCAGTGGATATATCCCCAAACTCCCCGAGGCATGATTGAATAATCCGTGTTGCTTGACTTGCATCAGGTTTGACATCAATCGGCCCGATAGTAAATGTAAATACAAGCACAAATGTAATTTTTCGCCCAAAGTGCTGCCCCCTTGTGGCCGAATGTACAACACAAACTGCGTGAAAGTCGAATCGGTTCTTCCCCCATGAGTGACGAATCTGTCTGTCGAATATCAAAATTCAAAATCCAAATGGGTTAGCGCGTCAACATGAAAGACGTGCAGCGGCGGTGGACGCAGCGACGGTGATCGGGCCAAATGCATAATATCCATAATAAAAGCATGATAAGCTTAATAGAAGTGCTGCAAAGCCTATTCTTGCCTATTCTTGCTTGTGTCATGGTGCATACCAACATACAGTGAACATTTTAGAACGATACGTTCACGCGTTGTGTGACGCGTTTTGCTAACCAACCCGCCAAAACCTAAAGCATAACTTCCGCCTCCTCGGCGGAGGTAAGAAGGACCAGACTCCCTATTTCATAATCTCACAGTTAGCTAGCATTTAAAAAAAATTGTAGTATTATGCGTGGTGTGTTTTAGGTTTATTCAACTGAATGTAAAAAATTAAAATATGAAAATATGGGATTTCCACACGTACCACTAGAGGGAGCTCTCATACCATTGGTGGTATGCATACCTCAGTTTGAGAAAGATGGCTCTATGTATTTGTGTACATTCCCAGTCGTGTTGTGTTAGTGCATTCAAACCTAAGGACAGTCAAAATCAAGTTTTTCACCTTGAAGTGGTCAGACGTGTCGAGATCAAGTTCAACAAACTTTATTTTTCCGCCTTCGCCTGCATATTTAAACAAAATAGACAGGAATAGATAAATGAATACAAAAGTTAAAAGTTAAGAATACAAAAAATGATAACAATAAATGTTAAATAGAGAAAGACACACACACACACATGCTGTTTTACAAGATTACACCGGCTAAGCCAGATCAGATGTTCAATAATCTGATCGACAAAGTTACAAAACTCTTCTTCTGGATGTTCTTTTAAAAGCAAGAGATATGGGTGTCAGGGTTGAGTGTGCCTAAACCAGATCTGATCTCAAATACTGGACCAATACCAGGCAACCCTTTATAAAGTCTGAGGAATCGCCCTCCCAAAGACTCTCAGTCAGGAAAAGACAAAAGAAAAGGGGGGTGCTTTCTTGGATATACACTTCACTTCTTAAACTATTCATTACACATTTGTAAAATAAGTTGTAACGTTACTTCCCATCCTTCAATGCTGCTATTTAGCTTGACTACTTTTCAAAAACCAGATTCGTAATACTACTATATTTTTGTCCATGGAAGTTGAACATTTATCCATCTATAGAGGCTCCAATCAACATACACATGCAGAGGGATTGGTTTGGACTTTGGGAGGAAACCTGGATTAAACCAATGATCAAACAGGCTATCACATCTGTTATGTCACATAACAGATGACAGATCACTCAATAGACTGTTTCTCCGTTTTTCTCGAAGCCTCTTGACATCTCATTATGAGCATAAATTTATGAATCATCGCTTTTGTTAATTGCTAAATGGGAGAGTTATAAACGAGCATCTGTTGATAAATGAAAACATTCACAACATCTTAACCCCTAACTCCTTAATGTGCAGTTTAAAAGATGTGCAGTTTAAAAGATTAATTGTCATCATTTCTAAAGGTGAAAGTGGAACCATATTGGTGTTAATACTTGTATTATGAATTGCTAATATTAAGTCGTATGTACCTGAAATATTGAGGGTTTTTTTGTTAGAATTTCCCTCACATCTAGAGAGTAGAGAGCTAGTCTCTAAAGGCAAAATGACAGCCTAGTAATGAAATGCTGCAGAGGCTACGTGTGTGCTCCATGTCATAAGAGACACACTCATTTTCACTCCCCGCACTCAAGAACCTCTCTAGTATCATGAATGAGAATTACAAGTGATTGATATCCTTGTTAATAGTTATCGCGATGTTCTAGAGATTGAACTCTAAAATGACCAGCGGTGTTAAATAAACATCAGCAGATACGTAAACATACCAATCGGCAACAAGAAGGCATGCGTTTCCTTATGTCTGCTACTTTTCGAAACCTCTTCACCTTCTTGTTAACCCAGTCTAAAACAGCTTTCCAAGACGATGTAGATGGCTGATCCGCAGAGCTTCTGTTTCAGCACAGAGCAGATTGTGCAGTTTGCGAGTAGGTCCTCATTCATCGCCGCTTTCGATGGTGGTGGTGGTGGGTGTCGCCGGAGAGCCGAATGTGGAGCAGAGGTTGTCGCGCCCAACTTGGCCTGAAGGCACTGAAATAACAGTACCGGGTGCCATATTCCAAGTAATGGAAACGCAAAAAGGCCAAGTTGAGTGGAGCCAGCACCACATAGTGGAAACAGGAGTGGTTGGCATAGCACTGGGCCAGGCTTAATTAATACCTTATTAGTCATTTATGTAAATGAGGGAGCAGATTAAGGCGCTGGATGGCTGCTTTATAATCCACCACTGCCCAAACCCATTACGCCGTCCCGCAGGTGCCACTAGTCAGCGGAAACACTTCATCACATGTCGTGCTGACTTCTCTCTCATTCCCCTGTGATTGCTGTGCAGATAAAAACTTTCCTTAAAAAACAACCTGGGAGGGGGAGTAGTGGTGGATGGATGATATTGGATGATATTGGATGACTTGAGGTGCCCCGATTTTACAGTAGATACCACGGGTTACGATCTCCCTCAGACGTTAATAACAGCCACTACGAGCGCCACTTATTCCTCGGAAAAAATGGTTGAAGTTACACATTGAGGAAGATGATGAAAAGCAAAGCAAAGAGCACAAAGTTCTTTGCAAAAGATATAATGGTTGAAGGTTGATGGAGCAATAGATTTAGAAAAGTGCTAAGACTGAGAGTGAGAAGGTTTAGATTTTTATGGCCTTGTATATCCTTAATTATTACAAAGATCACCCAGTGCTTTACTAGAGAAGCACTGATATCCTCAGTATTACAGAAGCTGAGAGTGGCCTTGTACATAGTACATTATTGCACTGTAATTTTCTCATGATAACTGCTTATTTTATCATTTTGAAGTCTGTTTACTCATAATGTATTAATTTTGTCAACGCCTTTCTTTAATATTAATAATATTGATGTAACCATGTCCTTATCCAGGTTAGAACCAACGTTTTTGAAATTTTGAAAAATGATTACAGTATTGAGAGAAAAAAGTCTTTGTCATCCTGTGACGAGAAAATGATGAATCAGTATCAAAGGAAAACTACAATAAAAAAGAAAAAATTAATCTGTGGCCATTCTCAGTTTCTGTACGGTAGATTGGTAATTAAAAACTTCAGTTATCGATAAAGAGCAAAACAAATAAATCCCTCTGCTGTTTAATGAGTGAAAATTAGAATTCTCTAGTTGAGATGTGGGCGGCAGAACCCATTTGTTAATGTCCTCGTCGTCAAAGACGTTCCGAACCTGCAGAAACATATATTTTTTTATGGTGCTGAATTTACTAAATGTGGTTGAGGGCTAGATGGAGAAGCTGATCAGTTTATTTGACTCTACGTAGTCATCTCAGGATTATATCTCATATTATCTCATGATTACTAGCAGCGGGGTGGTGGGTGTGAACAGGGCCATAGTGAACCACTGTGTGCTTGCTGACTCTAATGGAGGACTTTGTCAACCAGTGCAAGAGTGTTACTCCCCGATGTGTTTTTAACAGTTTTTGGGCAATAGAAATAGATGTATCGGGCTCTGTATCAACACAAGTCTGACTTTCGTGTGCTTTCATTCTGAATAAAGACAATTTGATTCCGAATGAAAGTTAATTCCGCTTTTAAAAGATGATGTAAACACGTAACTATGAGTGAATCGTGAATGGTCATGCAAGCCTTTATTCCTCTTAAACGTCGTTCCCGTTGTTCAGCGCGTGCTCATGAGGAGAGGTAGCGCAGTGTATATCACAGTGCAGAGCTCTGTGATATACAATAGCACGTTTTAGTTTAGTTTAGACACACAAACCCGTCTGGCTCGCTCGCTCGCTAGCTCGCTAACTGCGTGCCTCTCTGTGCTCCTCCACCCAGCGACGCCAAATGTGGCAAGATCCAGTGCCACAGCGCCGCCAAGAAGCCCAAAGGCACCAACGCCGTGTCCATTGACACCACCATCCAGACGGACGGCATGGAGGTCAAGTGCCGCGGCACCTACGTCTACAGCACCCATGATGGCCAGGGTGACTTGCCTGACCCCGGCCTGGTCATGACTGGCACCAAGTGTGGCGAGGGCAAGGTGGGACCCGCCCGGCCAGTTCATCTCTTTCACTCACCTACAGCCTACTGGTTCTCTAAACTGACTGAAATAAATTCTTGTGACAGCACTGGGACTTTCCCTCCTATACCAAAATAGAAGTATTCATTCAACCACAGGGATCAGCGAGAGCATATGCTTAGGGTAAACATTACAAACAGCACGTTAACGTATCGAACGAAACTGTGAAATTTAAACCGTACCCTCTTAACATTACCCGTACCTGTCCCGTGATTTATATCTGACACAATACTTGCCGGCTCCTTCCACGCTGCACCTGTCTTACAGTCTGTGGAAATATGTGGTACCTACCTATTTCTGAGGCGTAAATGACCTAATGGAAAACATAACCTACTTGGCAGAGGTAAACCTATACCTTGCAGGCTTTACATGAATCCGGATTGAAAGAGGAAAGGGAAAAATAGTCAGTTTCATTTTTAGCATTTCAGGCTGTTTATCTGTGCTCTGTCAGTACCAACTGATTCAAGACTCAGACGAGCTCAAGGGAGTGGAGCCGCCTTGCTTGGCATTCTAGGAGCGGTTGTCTTTTCTCGATCAAAGATTTTCAAGAAAATCATCCACACTGTATTGGTGAATAACTTGGATCTGACAATTCTTCTTCTCTTTGACCTGGTTTGAGTTTTTCAATTGAGTGGCTGTGAATCAGGCCGCGCCACCAGTCACGCACAATGTAACAGGCCACAGTAAGCGCATTAGTAAGTTAACGTTCAATGAATATTGTCTCTACAGGTTTATTACAGGTTGTAGACATTACTTACGTCTCCACATTGAACATCTAGGTCACTACAAATTTGATTATATGTTTGAATAAGTCATTAACTTGAAATTTTTTTGATTTTACCTTTGTCTCTGGTTCACACCTCTGATCAGTGTCATTTTCCGAAGTAGCAATCCACTCTCTTCTGTGGAGAAGCTTAGATAAATCCACTGAAGACCGCCATAATCTGACACCCAGCAGCCAAAGAGACAGGTCTCTCAGATAGAGACAGATTTCCTTGAGAGGGATTGGTGTGTTCATGACAGAGCGGTGGGAAGAGCTTCCAGTTACAAAACTAAGGTCTTGGCTATGAAAGCTGAATGAGTTGCATCATAAAGCAGACACAGCAGTCAAACATGCATCTCATGCGTCGTGGCTCCATCAAGACTTAATGATGACTCAAGGAGATGTCATATCAGTGTATGACTGTGTCACTGATCAGAAAACAGAACTGCCAATACTGTGATGATGCATACAAATATACTTGAGTATATTCCATCTTCATCTTTTATTTCACATTAGTTTCTACTGATCCGTCGTTACTATTTTGTTTCTGAATATATTGTCGGCATTCTATATCAGTTCAATTCATGCTAAACTAAATGTTACATGCACCCAAACCATCTGTGGTGCACTGGGTATTTGAGCGAGGCTTTCCAAAACTGGTTTGCCTTACTATTGAGACTCACGAGTCCAAACCCACCCGAAGAACATGCCAATTGAGGTCTAAACTATTCCTTTGAAATAGCCGTATATGTTAAGGGACTGCTAAGGGACACAGTCCCAGAGTCATAGCTGCAGTCTCTGCCACTCTAGCACTTAATTCTATTTCATCGTCTGTCTATATCGCGTCCCTTCCGCAGCATATTCCAACTACTTGAATTCCATTTCAGCTATTGTGCAGCCCAGGCAGACTGGACCGAATTGCGCTGCCTGAGTATTATATTATAAATAGGTGGCGGAGAATATTGTCTGCCATCCAGCGTGGTGAACCTTGAGTCATCATATCGAACTTCTCAGCAATAAATGCTCACTTAGCATAAAGTAGCTAATATATTCTACCCTGGAAACACCCGGCCTGTGGAAGCACCCCGCCTCACCTTCGCCACTGCCTGTGAAGAGAAGACCACTCCACACACTAGAGCAAGAGCCCGGCTGGTCTGTTACTGTCAACTCATGGTGGACCTACTGTCACTGTAGATAAAGGGACCCCTTTACATATTACAAAAAGACAGCGTTGAAATTTAGTTGATGGTCATGAAAAGGCCAAAGAAAGCGTTTCACCTTTGCTTAGTAGTAACAGTGAAGAGAAAAACAGAGGTTTCGGTATCGTATTTAAAAAAAACAAAAAGAATTTTGAAAAGTACTGTATATATGGAAAGAGATGCAAACACGAGCCAGCTATCATATTTAAAGGACATAAACCAGTGAAGCAGGCACAATATATGCAAAAATAAAGCTTTCGATGTCAGCCATGAAAACCAGAATCAGTTTACTGATACTTGGGGGAATATTGAGCGACCCCCAACACCAGTGACCCCTGACTTTTCATGCATGAATAAAACAGCCGACAGCACAAATAGCCCTTATCACATTGGCATGGAGAGAGAAATCGCACGCCATCTCTGGCTGACATCCCAGGTATTCTGCACCCAGACACAGCCTCAGCATCAGTTCACTTTTTACATGTCGAAAAGTTATTTGGAAGCAGTGAAGGGCGCTGGTTTGTCCGGGATGTGGAAGATGGTGAAGGACCTGGCATGCAGCGGCATACACCTGTCTACATCGGGCATCTTTTGAACTCTCCGAGACACAAACTGATCCATCTTTTACAACTCTCCATGCTTTATCCGTCAAAATCGTATTCTAATGGTTCTGGATATCTGCACTGTCGACTGTGCCTGTGGAATCTGAAAAAGTTTAGTCTCTTTAGCTTTTTTTCACCTTTCTGCCACCTCCCGTTCACTCAGTAGAAAGTGTTAGTAGCTCCAAATACTGTCCTATGACATTTCCGCCGCACTGATCAACATGCATTCTTCTTTACACAGATAAGGTGTCAGGATAAGTCCTACAAAACAAAACGGTTTTATCGATCAAGCCTTTAAACAACTGCAGATGTGGACACTGATGTTGCTCGTCCAGTGTCCCCAGGCAGACCGATTGTTTCAATACCCGAGGGCACTGGCAGAAAGCAGATCAAAGTCTGTGTGTGTGTGTGTTTGTGTGTTTGTGTACGTGTGCTCACTGTAACACAGTACGTGTTCATTTTGTGTTGTCACAGGTGTGCAGGGAACGTCGATGCCAAAATGCCTCTTTTACTGAGCTGGATGCCTGCATCGAGCGCTGCCACGGCAACGGGGTAGGCACACACACCCACATACACACACACACACACACACTCTGAGGAGTCATGCCATACACTGAACTCAGTTGCCAGGCACGACTCCTTAATCTTATTGTCACACTGTGTCCTTGGGGAAAGGTAACGCTTTGCAGCACTGTCACCAGGCGTGTCGTAAAAGACAGCTGAAGAGATGGTGGGAATACAACAGCACCTGATGTAATGAACTATTTATTGGAGCAGTACAAGCAAGCCTTGGGCAGATAAGGAGGAATCATACATAGTTCATGAGTCAGGAACTGGGCTGTGGGATGGAGTGTTTGGGGCTAGAACCCGTACTCAAAGAAGCTGGAGATGGGGGTTACTCACCTCTGGGAGGTGGGAGTCTTTATGGATAAACGGTTGTTCACATTTGAGGTATGTCTTCTTAAATTCATCCTATAGAAGTCCTCTTTTCTTTTTTTGTTTTGTCTTTATCCAAGGTCAGATTTTTCAAATGATGGCTGTAGCTGGTGCAGTGCAATGATGAAAAATGCAGTTTTTTGGTCGTCCGTATCTTCAGCAAACGTTCAGCTATTGAAGCCACTCAAACATTCAAATGTTCCGCTCTTTGAGGGACATGCGCGCTCGCTTTCAACTTGATTTCCACCTTTTCTGCTTCTTCAAATATTCAACATTTTATTCTGAAAAAATTACCATTGAAATGAATTTAAACCCTCTCCAGCCTCACAGCTCCTCATACAAGCAGCTGGGAACAAAGCAATACCAGCTGACACCTGGAAAGGGGGGGGGGGGGGGCTGGGGACCCCAGCAACAGCACCCCCTTTCAGGGCAGTTTGAGCTGCCCCAGCCAGCCAATCACCTGAGCTCCTGACCGAAGAGGTTGAACAAGCTGCCCAGGTCCCGACCTCTGAGCCCCCTTTAACCTCAGAAACACACCAAAGATCGTTTTCTTTCACCTCTTCCATGACCTGAAGAGGTCATGCTGATCTGCCGGCAGCGCAACATGCACGTCTACGTGTGAACACAGGCCTATGGCTGCACATGCACGCCCTTTTATAGTCGTCATGCCTGGTGCGGCCCGGGTCGGGGTGCTGCAGCAGCAGTGGCGTCTCATCCACTCTTTGATGCGGCTCCGTCCAGTGCACTCCGTCCGTTCATTTCAAAGAGCCGCTCAGAAAACTCATTTTAACTTGGTGTCCGACGGTATTCGACCTGGGGGGTGAGGCTTGATCCTCCTCGAGAGAGAGAGAGAGAGAGAGAGAGAGAGAGAGAGAGAGAGAGAGAGAGAAAAAAAGAACGGCTCCCGACCAAACACGACTCCGGTCAAGAGGAGCGGTGAAGAAGTTGCAGTGGAGAGAGTGGCGGTGGTAAGAGAGCAATATGTGGCGTGTTTCTTAGTTTAATGGGCAGTTCAGAGGCCGGGACCTGGGCAGGTGGGGGACCCTGTGGTGCATCTTGTCCCACCTCCTTGATCAGGAGCTCAGTTGCTCAGCTCAAACTGCCCTGGCAGGGGGTGCTGTTGCTTGACTCCCGGCTTCATGGAGGAAGGGGGGGAGGCCTTCAACTTCTTTGTGGATGTTCTGACTTCGACCTGACCATACAGTGTAGTTGACTGTGTGTGTGTGTGTGTATGTGTGTGTTGTGGGGGGTGTTCACACAGGTGTGTAACAGCAATGGAAACTGCCACTGTAACCGAGGCTGGGCGCCACCTTTCTGTGACAAGCCAGGGCTTGGTGGCAGTGTGGACAGTGGACCTGTCCAGTACGACAGTGAGTAGATGCATTCAAATTTGTTCTTCCACAGTGTTCTGATTCTGACCAGGTTTGAGAATCTCTTTTATTTCCAAGTAGTTATCACAACTTCAAAGGATTATGTTTTTCCAATGCCAAGTCCCAGCGAGTCAAAGATTACATATGACAGATAGATAGGGTAGTGCATGACAATCATATCACAGAACATTTTTTATGTTCAGTCAATGCAAGGCGTTGTTTCCCATATAAGACAGTGAAGAGGAATGCTTTTAGATGTCACATCATTGACTGCACTGAACCCTGCTGAGATAGGGAGCCCTCACATGGTTCCACAGTGATAAGAGTGGAGTTTCTTGTCAAACAGATAGAAGATAACAGAGATGACAGCATCCATCTTCAGTATGGGGGACATGGAGTTCTACTCCCAAACAAATGATAAATAGATCATCAGATAATAAAACAAATGTCCCTTATTTTGGTGCAACCATGCAACCATAATATACTACAAGATTAGCCTTATTGAATTCATGTCCTCCTGTGCCAGGAGAGGTGACTTCCTGTGTAACATAATTATTCTGTGCGTGTGTGTGTGTTTGTGTGTATGTGTGTGTATGTATCTACAGGCCAGGTGGGGCTAGTGGTGGGGCTGTTGTTTGCCTTCCTGTTGGTCCTGCCTTCAGTGCTGCTGCTCTTCTACTGCTACAGGATCAAGAGTTCATATTACCACAAGTGGCTTTCCCAGAGAGAAAAGAACAAGAACAACAAGTACTGCCCCCCCACCCAACACACACACACACCCCCACCCCACCCCACCCCTCCGCGTGTCTGTGTATCTGTCAAGTGAAACACATCATTGTCTCCAGATCCAGAAGTGTCCTAACTATACCTGAAAGTCATAACAGAGCTCTACGTTGGTGGAGTGTGACACTCTCCAAAGAGAGCGAGAGAGAGTGCTCTGTCCCATTATCAAAGCACTATGTAAGTGCAGTCCTCGATTCACTCGTCACTCTTGACAAACAGTGCATGACTGTTATGTCAAACTTTCATGTGTCACACTGCATGGCTGGAGGTAAAGAGCAAAATAGAAGGACAAAGGAAAGAAAGAAATTAACAAAGAAAGGTCACACAAGGTAAGGTGTTATAATCGGAGCACATTGTGCTGCCTCCATTGCAATCGAACCAATCTATGTTTTCATGAAGCCAGAGCTTCGTTTATTAGGGCTGCCATGCCCCCACCCAGATAGACTGTGGGAACACCACAATCTTCCTCTATGATTTACACAACAGAGATGTCTGGAGGGGATTCGGCACAACAGCAGTTTTTTCAAGACCTCCACCCTCCGAATAAATACAGACACAGGCCAAGTACCACCAGGGTTTGATGGTAAAGGCAGCTGTCTGAAGGGAGAGAGAGGGAAAAAAATGAATGAATGACATATTGAAGCACTGATTTAAAAGTCTCTTAACCACCACTGCTGCGATGAACTCTTTCATTTATAATTCAGATGTTATTTAAAGCCTGTAGATGTACGTGCAGTATACTGTACATCCAGTGTGCCTGGAAAGTCCTCCAATCAACTAAGAGCCTGCAAATGCATGCTCTCCCCAGCTGTACCGCACACTTTAGCCTCTTCAAGCTCTTCTTGTTCATTTTATGGCCCGCAGCTTGACTGTGGCGGCTTTCTCATCAACCAGTAGCAGATAGCCGTCGGTGATAAAGACCATATTCACCATTAGCATAAAACAGTACATCCTCTCATCCCTTGCACACGACCGTAATCGTATCTTCAGTGAAATGAGGAAAACGGTCACTCCACAGTTGTGTGAGTACCTTCACAAAAATAGTCTATTTGAAGTATCAAATCAATGTCTTATTGCTTACAGCTGAAAACCTGGTCCTTTAAGAGAGATTGGAAAATCTTTTTTGGCATAAAAGGACCTGCACTACGCTTATTTAAGCCACTTTTATCATTTACATTTACATATTAAAAACAATTTGTCCATGCGAGTTTGTCACTCCCTCAAGGTTCTATGCTCAGACTAGTTTAGTCACCTCGTGTCATGATTCAGTGTGACAGTATTCAGGTAGCACAATACATTTCCACTGCCTCGCTGCCTCGCCTACCGTACTTATTATTGAAAGCAGATGAAGGCAATCATTCTTGTAGCCTCGTAGATACAGTATAAGACCTGGAAGACCACAACTTTCTGCCAGTGACCTCAAACAAAAATGACGTTCTGTCTGGACCAAAGACCCGTAGAGACTCACCATCTAATGAAATAGCGCTGCAAAATGGCACCGCTTCTGCATTTAACTAAATGTGTGTGTGCATATAGTTATATATGTATATATAGAAATCACACATCTAATTGCACAAACCAGGTCCCTCCTCAAGATGCTGCAGCCTCACAGGATTCCACGGGCTTTGACCGAAACCTATTGCAAAGCTCTTTCTCACAATGAGGAGAATTTAATTGATTTGACACACCTACTTCCCCCAAATGACCACAGACACAACTCCAAATCACCCCCGATTTCTCTGCAAGTTGCGTGAACAGGTGGCTGTCTGTTCACACATTAGCCACATAAGCTTGTATATGGTCATAATCCGTTGTTTTTTGGGTGGCCACTGTCACCCCCGGCCTCCCCGTGTCCCCTCGCAGCAGCCTTCTCTCCTGTCCGAACTCACACCTGTGAACACCTGAATTCCAGATTGAGAAGAGTGATGAAGTTTTCAGGCAGACAGCACGGGGTAATACTTTTTTTTGTGTGCCCGTCCTCATTTCTCTGCTCAGAACGGAGGCATCGGTGGAGAAAGGCAAGAATGGCCACCTGAATCCTGCCTTCCACCTTAAGGTTGTTGGGCCAATCAACAAAGCCAGTGGCCACAAGGGGGTGAGGACGGCATTTTGTGCATGCGTGCATGCGTGCATGCGTGCGTGCATTACTTTGAATGGCCTCAATTTACAGCAGCTTATTCTATTGTGTAACCACTTGGTCTCGCCCGTGTCAACAGTACTGTTCCTCCCCCTTAAAGAATTCACTTATCATTTTATCATTTCAGTATTCGTCACTTCACTTTTCATGGTTTTCGTTTCATTAGTCCTGGTGCATTTTTCATGGACAATGAAAAAGACATGAAGGAGCAGGAAAGAGCTCCAAAACATGGTGGAAAAGGGAAGACATGTGATGGAAGAACCAGACTACATTCTCATCAAGCCTAATGAAAAGAATACGCACTTTGTTAAACCAGATAAATCGACGCCGAACACTGACATCTTTTCATCCGACATGAAACATGATGGTGAAAAAACTAAACACATTTGGCAATAAAAATTGGATTTTCTTGGATTTTTTTTTTCCACTTTCCTATTCTTTTCACCCGTAAATGGATATTGAAAATTCCGTTTCCAGGCCTGAGGGCATGTAGAAGCCATCAGCGATGCAGCTTTCAGAGCTATGTAGGTTGCCATTAGTGCGGTAATAAAACATTACATTTGCAGTCTGGCAATCTGGCACATTTCTTCTTTTTATTCAGCCGTTATTTGGGATTTGGATTCAGAGATATTCAGTGTGCTGTCATAGAGGACTGAATGAATCAACATTTTCACATCAGCCCATTTTTGCTTCTTAAATCCTCAAATGAATTTCACATATTCAAGGGTTTATATATCAGTTAATAAATCATAGTTGATAAGTCAAGTAGTCGTGACTGTCAACTGTCATGGCTCTAGTAACAAAAACTAACAACACTGCGTGTGTTGCATCTTTTAATCGTTAACGCTTAATGGTAATACGCAGACTGACAAATCCAAAGCTTTTGCAACTACACCATGTTGGAGCTGTTTTGTGTCCGTTTTGACTGCTTTTTTCTGTGGCGGTTCCAGCTCCCTCACACCAGCAAAGAGGTTCTGCCTCTCCGACCGGGGCCTCCTCCCAGTGGCAGCCAGCCGGTCAACATTGTGCGTCCTCTCAGACCCACCCCATCTCCTCAGAGGGCTCCCCAGGACCACAAGGTGGTCCGGCCACCGCTGCCAGTGGGCAAGCCCCCGGCAGGCCCACCCAAATCCCCCCTGACCCCACAGAGACTCAGCCCGCCAAAGAAGCCCCTGCCCCTCAACCCCGTCCGCTCCCCACTTGTAAGTCTCACCCTCATTTCGTCCGCAGCTGCACGCCGCATCCTGTCAAAGTCAGGACGGACCGGGTGGGAGGCAGACTGCACTGGCTGCAAATATTATGACTGTGGAAGACCTCAAAATGAGGCCTTATGTAGCACCACCGTCAGGATTATTTTCTAGTGTTTCTAGTTGAGGACTTCTGGCATTTTATAAGTCTCTGTAGAATTCTCATTCTCCCCCAAACATCCTGTAGAGTTCCTTCAAAATGTAGTAATTTTTTAAATGAACATGAAAAATGTAAAAAAAAAAGTAGCCCAAATACTGAGGAAACCTTTTGAAAATTCACAAGAAACCATATGTGCTTATTGCATATATGGTTTGCTTCGTTGTGATGAAATAAGTTCCCCTACAGATCCATGTCAGTCGCATTCAGCATGATAGGCATTTGGACTTTAAACTGCTGGACTGGACTGGACAGGTTCATTTATATTTTAGTTTCTGCACAGATCTGGCACCCTTTAATCCTGGTTACAATAAGTAGGCTATATTGTGATAGGC
The DNA here is from genome assembly GCA_029224185.1 of Karalla daura. Lineage (NCBI taxonomy): Eukaryota > Metazoa > Chordata > Actinopteri > Chaetodontiformes > Leiognathidae > Karalla > Karalla daura. Next base: position 628,642 of record CM055210.1, on the reverse strand, counting down.
TGTCTTGCTTGCTACGTGTGTCTGTGTGTGTGTGCATGTATGTATATCGAATTATGAACATCAAAGTCAGTGAGGATGTGTCTGTTCTGTTGCAGTTGGTGTCTGAGCCGCAGCACAGAGCCTCCCCGTTCCCCCCCCAGAGGCCCCTGCCCTTGAGTCCAGCCCGAGGAGCCTCCCCTGCTGAGAGCCCCACACGGGTCCAGGGGTCCAAACCGTCCCCCAGCCTGCTGGTCATGATTCCTCCTGCAGTGGGACCAAAGCCTGTGGTCAAAGTCTCAGCCGTCCCGCCTCTTAGAGTGTTCAGGTGTGCACACATGGAAACAGAGAAGTGTAAAAGTGGCAGCAGGGCATACCTCTGAATCTGGGCAGTGTATCCATTAGGTTAATAGTATGATGTGCAAGCAAAGGGGAATGAGTAGAGAGCATTTCTATCACATTTGGGGGTCTTTTCAACCACTTTTTCACTTCTTTGCCACAGGAGTCCCTACAAGGGGGGAACTGCAAATTCCCCTAGAAGAAAGAAGTAGGGATTAGCATAATGTCACTCCTTTAATGTTATGAGATTTTGTAGGAAGATTAATCATCATTGCTGAAAATGCCCCCCTCCCTCGGCTGCAGCCTCAAAAAGGAACAGAGAAATTGAAAATCACTATTGTGACGAACACAGTGCCAATTTGAAGCTGTTTTATGTAAAGAATGGGAGCTAATATGAAGTAAGAGTGCCAGCTCAACATCGTTCATCACTAATGACCTGTCAGATATCGTGAAAGAGGCAGCAAATGAAGGGAAATTCACTGTGACTGTGCTCCTCGCGCTGATAAAGGTCTTTAATTGAAGATTCTTTTTTTTCACCCTCAGCTCCACAGGGTGACAGCAGGCAGGTGTTGTGCAAACTCTGTCACCAGCCGTTTCTAGCCAACCCTGAGCTCTAAGATCCTATACAGCTCATATTCATTTATAGGGCGGTGTGATACTGTAAAAATAGAAAAAACACTTTTGAAAGCTCAAAATTTCAAGGCAGCGCACTGAGCAAGCAAGTCAAACTGCAAACAGTGAAAACTACAATTGATTTGATTGCAATCAGCAAATTGATTGAACAGCACAGCACTTAGATCTCAAAATGTGAACTTCTGTAGGAGGCAGTTCAGTTTTAGGCAGATTTAGAGTCTTGATACAATTCAAAACAGAGGCATCTACCAGTTATCTCCACCTCCTGTTCAGGGCAGTCACACTACGAGCCAGCTAGACTGAAGAGTAACAGCGCTTATTTCAACCCGATCTTTTTTTAACTCTGATATCCAGTTTTTGGTCGACCTAGCTTATTCATGAGAAATACTGGCCTACAATACTGCTCTTTACTTCACACTGTTTTCTGTTCACAGTAGATGCAGTCATTCGAGTTCTGCAGGTTTTACAAACCATATAATGCAACAACTGATGTCCTCGTCGGCACTCAATTTTCATTTTTTACAAGTGACAAGACCCCGATTTAGAGGCCTGCTCTCAGTTTGATGAGATTCAGCATCACGCTTTTAGTTTCCTGCAGGTTATCTGTAAATGTAATAAAAGCCCTGCAGCGGACCCTGGGGGTCACTAGGTTTTATGGTTCCCATGCTGCTGCATGCACTGAGCAGATGTATCAGATGTGTCTACAGCTGCCACTGTGCAGCACCGACATTTGATCCCGCATCACACCGAACGCCAATTACTGGTCAGACTCCAAGCTCCAAGTCTCAGTAGGAGTGGATGCATGTGCACAGCATGTCTGTGCATCTTCAGAAGAGGCTGATATTTGATATTTGGTGATATTTGTGCTGCTTCTCTTCATATTTGTATAACATCTAGAACATATACAGTGGAACTTGTCAAAATCTAACATCTGTCTATATTCATTCATGAATAAGCTCTAGTTTATAACAAACTTCATAAACCGGAGCTTATTCTCTGCGAGCGTTCTGTAAATTCACTACCCTGCCTGGCATTTATCGCCAAGCTTCCTACTCATAATGTACATAAATCTTTAAAGTCGGGCTACGCAAAGACGCTCTAGTGCTTTACGAAGAGCCCATAAAACAGAGGTAAAAGGAGCTGAAGTCAACGTATGCAGGGGAAAGAGTTATAATGCTGTGCCATATTGTAATTTAACAGTGACTCCACAGTCTGAGATAATTCAAACAATAAGGACTTCATAGAAGTATTTTATCCATCCCCAAAGAGAAATAATCCAGAATAGCAGCCATATCATTCATAAGGACATCACATTCATAACACACAATACATAATTGACATTTGTCATTAATGACAACAACAACAATAATAATAATGCACCAGTTCCCAAGCATCTCTCCGCAATAGCATCTCGAGTCCTTGGGCCTGGCTGTCTTGAAGTGAAATTACTTCATAATGGTTAAATTGGTAAATTAAAAGGTTTGCTATATAAAGGTTAATAAGTAAAACAAATATGAAACACAAGTAGGGACAGCCACAATCATGTGTAGGTTGTAATGACTGTAAGGCGGTGATATTAATAACAAATAATGAAGACTATAAATATAAGGGTTTACCACATGAGTAGTAATATACAACACTTATAATTAAATCCACCAAAGCAATAATAATAAATGACTTATTACCATTATAAAGTCTGATGGCAGGAAGTCCAGGAAGGACTGCGCTCAGTCGTCAGTCTGGGGCAACTTGAGCTGCTTGGTGAACCAGCTGAGCCCCCTGGTGGAGCTCGCGCTCCTGCTCAGTTTGCACTGTACAGCCTGTTCCTGCCTCTCACGCCAAGGAAAAGTGCACTGGCCCCTAAAGACTTGGTAAAGGGTGCAGGAAACAATGTCGAATGATTTCAGCCTTCTCAAGAGACGGTCAACTCTGACCTTTCTTGTAACAAATTCTGACTGACAGAAAAAGCTTACAAAAAAAGCTCAGGGGGGGCGCTTTGAGGAAATGCATTGGTTTAGGAAAGAAACAAACACAGGTCCCTCTGTGTCAGTACTATTTACACTGAGCCTATTTTTAAAACACATTATCCACACCCAATAATCAAGAAATAAATCAATTAACCATCTAAGAAACAGAAATTGTTATAAAAAATATATTAAATCCCACACCCCCCCATAATCCAATTAAAATTATCCAATGGGCCAAAAAACACACAAAAGCACTATCAGGCCCGGACCCTGTGACCTCTTACAGAGGGACAAATTAAAGGGGCTATGAAACACTCTACCGCTACACTCTATCTACAAAAAAATTCACTCCAAATGGAGGAAATAACAAGAGGTCTTGGTCTGCAAAACAAAAATAAAAATCAATCTGGAAAAAGGAGAAATCAAAAACTGCAAACGGTAAACTATGGATGCTCCAACTGGCGGAAAACCTGACCCTATGGAGAAAAGTCATAAACTAAAACTCATTCCTTAAAAACGGAGGGTCTGCAATAAACTATGAAACTCTAGGCACAAAAATCAAAATCACTATGGATCTTAACGGGGAAAGAAAAAATTACAAACAGAAAAATCACACTGCCTGAGGATCAAAAAGGCTTTCGTGAAAAGGCAACTCTGTGCCTTTGAGCAAAGGCAAGGTGGTAGCAGGCTGAAATGATTGGTCATAGGATGAAACACTGGCAAGAGACAAAGGGAAATGCAGACTATTTAACAAATGGGGGTAACGAGGAGCAGGTGGAGCCTTGGGAATCAGGACTGACACAGGAATGAAGAAGGGCAAGTGACCTGAAATGAGAGGAGAATTAGACCTTCAAAATAAAACAGGGGATGACGAGACAAAAACCCAAGACAGGACAAACCTCTGTGTAACAGAAACAGAACTTGTCTTCAACAGCCTGTGCAAAATATGTTACAATATGTTTCTCTTATTACTCACATATACAAATGTTCAGTCATAAACGACATAAAAAGTTATTTCAGACAGTGACCAGTCTATTTTCTGACTTGTCAACCACCTTTTTCTGTTTTCTGTACTAATCCGAAAAGCAAACTCCTTGCAGCTGCAGAACTTGGAAACAAGTCTGATTCTGATTCTTCTCATCCTGAAATAACAGCTTTGTGAGCAAACCCCAAATCTTTTTTTTTTTCCTCATCCCCTTCCCCTTCCAGACCTGTCCCAGGTGCCAAACCAAACACAACCTCGCCTCTGCCAAGAAAATGACCTTCTCCTGCCCCTGCGCCCTGGTGAGAAGCGGTGGCCGGCAGCTCATTTGCACTAAAGAGACTTGGGCCGGTGAAACCACAGAGCCATTGCAGCTCCCGCGGGAGCAGGCGCGCAGAGTTCAAAACGGAGACCCGCAAGGACAGGACTGGCAGCGGTTCAGACTTCAAATCTTCTCCCGTCCGTTTGGGAACCTCTCTGGCCCCGCCTGTCTCCACCGCCCGGCGCGCTCACGTTAACCTCGACGATGTGGTTTTTGCACGGAGGCCTTGTAGACTTGAGACGTCATTAAGCGTTATTACTGGGGGGAGTGGACGCGGGGAGGGTCACATTTGCCAAATCGATTTTTCCTTTGGATTATCGTTTTTTTTTTAAAGTTAAAAGTTAAGGTTGCGTGTGTGTGAAAAATAATGCTTTTTTTTCTATCAATTGATGTTGTTATGTTTACATCCTTTTGTCGCGTCGTTTGATTTGTGTCATGTGCCAAAGAGGTTTCTCTGAACTTGGGGTGTGTCCGAAACACTTTCAAACCTTATGTCGTGTTAAGTTTACCACAGGTCAACTCCTCCATCCTTTTAGGTTGTTTTTTAAGGTAATTTATTATATTGTACGAGGAATGTCTAAAATGCAAATCTGGAGATACAGAGGCCTACCAGGAGGAGTCATGCAGCAGCTTCTTTTCAACACTGTTTACATGGTGGGAGGATTCGATGGATGCTTGGGGCTTGCAGGACACATCCCAGTTGCTCATGTTGATTTGAATGTCTTTTGCTGTGTGTTAAGACTTTTGGATTGTTACATAAAATATTTTTACAAAACGACGAAGCCTTTGTTCTTTTCTGATCCCAGCGAAAAAATTCACATGTGCGTCACTTCCTGAGATTTAAGAATATAGAACACTTTGTGCAAAGGTTCAAATACAAGGTTGACCTTGTATTTGAACCTTTGTGCATAATTACCGTAGTTTATTACATAATCATCTGATGAAGATTAAAAACAAAAAGCTTTTTCACAGTTTTAATAAACACCTCACCCATTACATTGTGTTGGTACTGTTACATGTACTTTTACATATACAGATACATAACTTGCTCAAATTTCAACAGATTTTTAAACGGTTTGGTTTGTTATAAACATCAAATATATATTTATTATACTGCAAAGTTGTGTAGAATGTCATGCCCTACAAAATAGATTGTTTGCATGCCTTTGTAAACGTTTCGAAATCCAACAAAATTTCAGCAAGATAAGAGCAGAAACCTTTGTGCAGATTATTGACCTTACCTCTGTTTACACCAGGCTCCACAGATTCTGCCAGAAAGCTTGACTTGGTAAGATGGCCAACCTGTGAGGACGTCCTTGACTTAAGGAATCTAGCTTTCTATATATATCTGCCCGGTGACACCTTCTCCTCCTCTCCAGTCCTGACAAGCAGCTGCAGCTGCGCAGGAGGTGGAGTCCAGCTCCACAGCTGCAGCGGGTCGGGCTCATCTGGCTACCCATTTAGGCCTTAGAGTCCCAGCAACAGGCGTCAGACAATAGACTCTTCTTTGTTGAGCCATGACCTCCTAAGCTCCTGTATCTTAACTTACTCGCCAGGATCTGCCAACTCTGCTTCTGCCTGCCTGCCCTGCAACTCCCCATGTTCACCCTCCAGCATGGATCAACCTCTGTCAGCCACATTTTCGTGCCTCTGCTCTGCTCCAGTCTTCTACTGTCTCAGCCTGTCCGTACCAGCCTCACCAGCGCCTCATCCTGCCCCCACCTCCCCTGGTAGAGAACCCCTGAATAAATACCTTAAAACCCAGTATGCCTCTGTGGCTGAGTCCTCACATGGTCCTGAACCAGAATGTAAACTGCTGATTTACCATAAACTTCACCAATCTCTTGCCTCACGGTCATACGGTTTCGTGAAGAGAAGTGGGTATATGCAAGCCATTTTGCAGGAGGGCTGTCAAACTTCACATTATTTCTCTGTCCAGATTTCTCCATTTCATAAACTGCCATTTCAAAATCTAAAATTCACACGCGAATGACCTGCCATGCATCCTTGGCCTGGAATAGATGGTAGTTTTTCAACAACGCCAGGGTGGAAGTTGTTTTCTCACTCTAGGTCGCCCTTGAGAAGTTTGAGTTGTAGCTTTTAGAGCACAGGAGCACCGGTGGAGGGAAAGCGTTTTCACCTCAAGCAGTGAGTTATGGAGGTGAAAATTATCATCTTCCTCTTGCTCCGATGAAATTAAGATTGCATTACTTCTGTCACACACAGATTTAGATGTTAACTTGCATGTAGGTCCACTTCACTCACAGTTGTGTCCCTACAGAGTCCCTAACCTGAAGTCCCCAGAAATGGGCTTCGAGCAACTACTTAGTTGATGGAACTCCTGCAGGTATGTGTCAGATTTCAGAATTGACTACAGGATTGAAAGCTGAAAGATACATCCTTTTCTCAAAGTTTCTCAAATCATTGTGAAAATGTCAATGTGATGTCATGAATTTTCCTGGCTGATGAGAAAGTATGACAGTGTTACATGATGTGTAGTAGTTTATATTACTACACATCATGTCCGTAGTTTATATTCTCACCCTCTCTTAATGGATTCAACCCACTTGGAAATGAGATATCTGTGAGAAAAAGCTCTCTTCTCCCCGGAGACGAATGCATTCGGAGGGCCCATAGTTCAAGTGGAATTTCATCGGATGGCAAGGAGGAATGGTCACGTGAGGAGATATATCGATGCAGAGGTTTTCCCAGCCCATTACCAGGACACTCAGAGCCCAAACAAACCTGTGGAGCGGATTCTAGTGCCAGACAGCAATGTAATCTAAATAAAAAAGAGCTGAGTTTTTCCAGCCCCACTGTCTATAAATCCAGATGGCTGCAGCAACAGGCCTAAAGGTACTGAATAAACACGCTAATGTCTTTCTTCAGGGCAGTCCTCAGCTGCTGAGCTACAGAAATTAGGTGTGGGCCTTATAAAACAGCAGCCAGACGGGTTTGCAAATACATTACACTCACTGTCATCCAGAACTTAAAGGGGACATATTGTGCCGCTCCATATTTTAATACATGCTTAGTGAACATACTCAGAGAACATACTACATATGTCCATGCTGGACCCATGCAAAGTTACGTAATTTGAGCTAAAGGGGCCTGGCTGTAAACCACTAACAAAGTTTCACATGTTTTTTGTTTCGTGAGGTAATGAGATCGCCACAAGATCTGTGCAAAACCTGACATCAGATTTAATCGTCCAATCAGGATGGACCAAAACAAGTCCAAAAGGCATGCCCCAACCAGCATCTGGTCTGGCACCAAGCTGGACACAAGGCAGTGGTTCATCAAACATTCCGTCTCCAGCTAGATCTGAAAATTCTGCATTGTAACATGTTTTTGCCATTGCCCAAGGCATTGTGCAATGTGTCTCTGTATTTGTTGACATCATCGTTTGTCTCCCATCTGAGTTCTCCTCAGTCACCCCTCCACCATTTTATACATTGTAATTTACCACCACATATTCCCCCTAATATCACTATTTGTGATTTTCCTCAATTGTGTCAAGAACTACATTACCTGTTCTCCGGGGTATAGGCGGGAAAAACCTGCTGGCTGCCATTCACAGGAAAAAAATCCTCCAATGGCCTAACCCAGCTGCAAGGTGTCATTCTACATCCATGATAACCTACCTCTTGAGACTAACTATTGGTTAGTTATAACTGGGCTTGATGTCTGATGCCTGCTTCCGGTATAATCTTAACCATACTGTGAATATTAAATACTGATGTGTAGTCTTCCGATGTGTAGTATATGACACAAAAACCAAACATGATATGAGTGATGTGAGTAATACCATGTAGTAAATCTTTTTGATAACTGCATATAAATATTGTACCTTGACACAGACATAACATTACACAACTAAGTGTTGAACTACACAGATACACTTGTTCTTATGATCATTACGATGAACATACATTTCATAGTATAAAGTATGAAAAATTCTCATAAAGAATTTTAGTGGTATAGTCCATCAACAGTCCTCGAAACTGCCAACTTGGCCTTGTCCAATTGTGAATGATATCAGGATGAGAGGATGGATGTCCTACGGCATAGTCTTCATCAAATCAACTATTTTCATAAGCTAGTTCATGTCCATCTCATCATCATCCCTACTACTGGGGCTGGCTCACTTTTTCTTCCCCTCCGCCTCTCATCTTTTCCAGAGTCCCATTTACCAGTTCAAGGTTTGGCTCGCCTCAGCTCTCTGTGGTCATCCATATTTAGACACAACACAATGTCAGTCATAGTTTTCAGTTTAACACATTTTTTTATCTTCTTCCTCTACCGCTGTACTAGTTAGATACTTCACGTATGCTTTTAACACCATATTCACCATTGTTTGCATATAGCATCACCAGTACCCTTGTTTTTGAATTTTCAAAACAGTTACCCCCTGGCGCAGTGATCTGCAATGAGCTCTCCAGAGATCAGAAAAGACAACAACATCACTGGGACCACTAACAGGCTGTCTTGTGATCTCCATAACCCTTGTTCGCTCATTGTTGTGTAATGCCCATAAATGTGTGCTCACACTGATAGGTGAATTTCTTATTATTTCGTTTTATTATTTTCGTATATTTTCGGGGGTGAGGGCAGAAAATCGTATGTTGCCGGTTCATGTAGTCAGATGAAGGATTAGAGCGCCCAGCATCATTTACCAGGACTTACACAGCTTGTTACCTAACACACATTTTCAGCACGATGCGCTCTCTCTCTCGAGCGCAGAGACGAGTTTAACCGCATTCGCTGTGATCACACACACACACACACACACACACACACACACACACACACACACACACACACACACACACACACACACACACACACACAGACACACACACACACACACACACACACACACACACACACTCCTCTTAAACACCTTTATGCAACCACCTTCCAAACAGCACAGGCAGCGACTTGCACAGCGCACATCTCATATTGGAAAGACGTTAATTCACTCACAAACTCATTCAGAAGCCGTAAAGTTTTACGTCCACTCCAAACAAGACTTGTACGCTCTATGTGAGACGCGCAAATGCTTTTCACTCTTCCTTATCGTTTATATATGTAATAATAAATGTAAATGTTCATTACACAGCAACACAACAACCCAGTACCAGTGGCTATAAACGGTGTTCTGCCGATTTGTCCTACTTCGGCGAAACGTCCTACCGTAGTAAAAAAATGACAGACGTGTCTGCCGAGCTATGATACCTTCTTTGACTTTTTTTTTTGCAAATAGAAAGCACAGACAAACAATGACTTCATCAGAAATAAAACGCAGATGTATGCAGGACATTCTGACAGTCCTAATGACCCCGTCATAATATGCTTCTTCATTGATAAATGCAGGTAGGACGTTCTGACAGTTCTAATATCCCTGTCAAAATATGCTTCTCCATTGATAAATGCAGGTAGGACGTTCTGACAGTTCTAATATCCCTGTCCAAATATGCTTCTTTTTTGCTAAATGCAGGTAGGACGTTCTGACGTTCTGATAAATGACCCGTCAGAATATGCTTCTTCATTGATAAATGCAGGTAGGATGTTCTGACAGTTCTAATGACCCCGTCAGAATATGCTTCTACATTGATAAATGCAGGTAGGACGTTCTGACAGTTCTAATATCACTGTCAAAATATGCTTCTCCTCCTGCAGTCCTCTGCAGCCGCAAGGTACAGTATGTGGCCTGCCCCGTTTCCCTCTCTCTCTCTCTCCACCTATTATAATACACTCTCTTCTTTCTCCATGTCTTTTGTTTTTCATTTCTCCTCTCTCTATATCCTCTCTATATATCTATATCCTTTTCTCTCATTCACCTATCTCTTTACTGTCCTTATTGTTTAATCCCCGTCCTTCATGTTCTGTGTCTTTCTTACTATATGCTATTGATATATGCGATTATAGTTATTGATATAATATAATGAAAATATAAATATAATAATATTACATATATACATATATGTCATAATATATTAGTATAATTATTATTATTATGTAATCATAATAATAACAATTATTATAGATAATAAATTGTGTGTGTGCATATATATATACTATATATATATATATATATATATATACAGTATATATATATATATATATATATATATATATATTCTAAGACACCATGGGAAGGTGGATGGTCACAACTATCAAGATGTAAGAGCAACAAAACCAAAACAAAAGAAGTTTGCCATTGTGGAAGTCTGCAGTCAGTCTCATGGATGAGCAGTGTGTCTATAACTACTGACACTGTCGAGCTTGGCGGATCACTGAGAACACCTTCGGGATCATGGTGTCCGAGTGGAGAATCTTTGGCTACCCGATTGACCTGCCCACGTGAGTGTCATGCGTGAAAGCATGCGTGGTCCTTCACAACTTCCTGACCTACGCAGACACTGCAAATTCCAGGTCACAGCGGTAGATCCTTCCTGACCATGCTGATAGTGAGAGACCAGACGGACAGGTGCAGATTTGACAGTGGCGGGAGGCTGTGGCAGGTGACACAGGCCTCATTGACACACATGCAACTGAGTGCTTCGAGGACGTCTCGACCTGCAATGCATGTACGGGACAACCTCAAGACATACTTTCAGACGCTGTATGGTGCTGTTCAATGGTAAGACAGTGTGATTACACATGGTCTGTTGAACTAAGTACAATTGTTGGTGTGTGCCACTGGGAAAAAGTGGGGTCATGTTGTGATTTGTGAAATTGGTGTAATAAATTACTTATCACTTAGCCATGCTAATCCCATGCAGCATGGACTTCAAGATGATAATTGCACGCAGTGTATGATTTTGTTTACAAATGACTCAAAGCAGAAGAGGATACAAAGAAAGTGCTTTAATAAAAAACATGCAAAGTGCAGTGCAGAAAGTGCAAATGGAGCCACCAACAAATCACACATCACTATTTCCTACAATATAGTCACACAATATTTACAGAAATATATATCAGAGTTCTGTATAGTGCAGAGGTGGTTCCACATATAAATCCATATTCTTGATAATTGCCTGCCATACATCAACACTGCACTGGGCCCTGTGCTTTGGGTCAGGTATTGCATCGATGGCACAGGGCACTTCAGTACCTATATGTACTTCGGCGTGTTTGGGGTCCTGCTTCGTATGTAAGGACACAAACATGCTGGCACTTTGTTTACGATGTGAACGCAATAACCTTACCTGTGACTGTTGTTGTAAGACATGCTCTGAGTCCGTCTCCGGATGCTTAATGTGGCCACCCCAGTTAATGAAGCACCGGAGAGCAGAACACGGCGCCTTTAGCTCCCCTCCTTGCCTTGATGCAACCGTCGCGGAGATTCCTCCACCGCTGGTGACCGGCACGCTCCTCCCGCCCCAGCTTCAGTGCAATTTCCCGCCACGAATTTTTGCAGCGGAAACCATCCTTGTATTCTGTCGGGGCTGTGTCGCAGAGGTGAGGGTAGCGGCGGACCTTCGCCACAATTCACTCGACAAAGGTGTCCGTAACAACAAACTCGTCTTGAAATGAGCTCTCCCTGGTTGTTGATGTGGTTGCGAGCCCCGGACTCCAGACTCCACCTACTGGTGTGGCAAGTTCGATAGGCCACATGCGCAACCCACGCGACCAAAGCCGTGAGGTGTGCCTGTCAGCCCTTCGAATGGTTCGATTGGTTTTGCCTGCGGAAGCCGTAAGGGGGAGCTCTCGGCCACAGCGCTTCACTCGGATAGAAGCTGCCAGTGGCAGCATGGAGTTGTGCCTTGATGTCTATGTGGAATACGGTATGTGTGACAATGTATGTGTGTTTCTTTTGTATAGATGTCTTTGTATGGTTATGTTCTGCTCATTGATCAATGTTTCTGAGCAATATGTTTTGTAAGAGCATTGTTATTCAAGTGTACCTGCGGATAAAAAAAAAACACAATTCTGTACGTGTTTGCAAGAAATACACTCGGACTGAAGCTGCCAGTGAGGAAGCCTGTGTCTGAGCGCTTTATATCTATCTATATTCTCCCTATTTCAGGGTGTAACAGCCGCACGGCCGTGGAAGCTTACACTGGCCTTTATTGTTAAGAAGTCGACCTGGAACTGGATGGTCTTCAATGTCCCTGATCATCTCTGACTGGCCTCAGGTGACACGTGCTCCACCAGCAGCTCCCAGTTCTCCCACAGCGACACCTCTCTACCTGCAGTCTCTCTGGGTCATATTGTAAGGGGGATTTAACTGGCTCAGACTTCAGCCGCCAAGTTGTAGACGCTGGACATCTGAAGAGTTATTCCCAGCGGTGCCTCCCAAATGTTACGCCCCTGAAACAGGGGAGCAAAGTATCACAAGGAATGATGTGCGGTTTTCTCAATGAGCGCATTTACTTCAATGAGGAAAAGGCCGCAATGCCCCCTGAGTAGCTGAGCTCGGAACACTCCTCAGCTTTTCAAAATAAAACGTGTTGACAAATTTCAATTATTAACTAAGATTTGATGTCTTTGACAAATAAATTCACCCTGTCACATGGGCCTGTGACAAAGCGTCGGTCACGCTTATAGTGGTATTGCACATGGACGGAGAAGCCACGTCTCCTTTGTGTCATCCTTTTCCGTCTCTCACTACAGGTAAAAAATAATTGGAAGAATTGAGTGAAAGTTGTGTTATACGTGTGTGTGAATGTTTTGGAGTAATTTTTGAGAGAAATTTTCGGTCATGATAAGTGAGAGTGCCATTACTGGAGTGCTTCCGAATTAAAGATGGTTTCCATGACATAAAACATGTGTTCAATGTTAAACAATTGTGTATAACGCTCTATCTCTCTCTCTCTGTATAAAGTTGTTGAGCAGAAATAAGTTAGTCATGTCAGTTTACATGTTCTGGTGGTTCCGGAGCAGTGACCCGGTCCCCGTAAACAGTTGCACCTCACCGTCTCCTACTATCTTGCTCATCTTTGCTTGCTTCTTCTTTCTGCATTAACATATATGACTGATTAGGGTTCTGATAAGGGGCTACTTGCCCTACCGGTGACATTTCTACTCTGCTCTGTTGCTCTGCCTCTCTCTGCACGCTGTACTGTAACTTTTTTTTCTCTCCCATTCAAATCATGGGAGATTTTCGGGGACAGTTTTTAACCGGGGACGGGGCGACTGAATCAGGGATTGTCCCCAGAAATTGGGTACATCTGGTCACCCCACGTTAGCTAAAGTGAGGCGGATGAAGTCAACTTCATAACACGAGCGCAGCAGGTATCAGCAGCAGCACAAAGTTGGCCTTACCGAAGTTATCCTCTCACTGTTGGGAAAATGTGAAACGGACAAATGCGTTGACGTAATCTATTCATTCCTCTTACGTGACTGTATTCTGATTACCATTGTTACAATTTTTCCACCCATCCATCCATTATTTGAACAAACCACTTAACGTTGGTTTATTCTTCTCCATCAAACAACGGCATCACTATGCCGAGCCTCTGTGTCGCCCAATGATGTACTCAATGATGAATAACTGTATTATGAAGTGTATGACTATAATTCTATCCTCCCACCTATCCATCCCTTATTTGAACCACTTCACTTTAGTTTATTCTTCTCCATCGGAAAGATGCCATCACTATGCCGAGCCTCTGCGTCGCCCGAGTACCCAATGATGTTGCAAGGTCTACTCGAGCCTCTTCATTGTTTAGGAGACACGCCCCGGACAGGTCACCAGTCATCATATACACCCATCATATATGTGCCCATGAAGACATAGGGGATAGGGGTTTTCCCATCCAGTCCAGAAGTTTTATGAATTGAAAGATTAAGCACTCATCAGTTCAAGAAATGGTTCAGTAACTTTATGTCATTTGATCTAGAAGGAAGACAAAAAAACAGTTTATGTACCAAAATTGTTTAATTGTCACCATATATTTAATGTGGCAGCTCTATCATAGGTTAAGAATTTGTTAAGGAGAAAGGCAGGCCCTGAGACAGATCACACTGGAGTGCTGCTGTTTAATCTGTGCTGTCTGAGATGCAGCTGTGCAGCGCTAACACTGTGTGGAGCTGGACGTCCCTGCTGCGTCCTGTTTGCCAGCACGCTGGGAGCTGTGGTTCTGCTCCAGTAGGACCTGCACAGTGTGTGCCAGACGGCTCAGTCCCTCGCTCTCCTCCAGCATCAGCTGCGGGGAGCATAGTGACTCCTGAGGAGGGAGGGGAGAAGAGTGAGTAGTTGCAGGTAACATAAATACAAAAATACAGTTTTATATTATGTTATATTTAATAATTTTTTTGTCTCTATAAAGAGCAATGATGACAATAATCTGCATTACAAAGCTGTGGTTAAAATTGAGAGCCAATGCGGGAATGACCATTCATCAATTCATGGTCTTACTCACTTTGTACCATAATGGTCTGCTTATGTCTATCTACAACTCACATAGGGTGAAGTTCACAGGTCACCAGTCCATCACACGTCACACATCCACAGGTCACACACGATTAGTGTAATTTAGATTCTCCGATCAACCGAAACTTTCACTCTTTTGGACTGTTTGAGGAAACCCAGGCAGGACAAGCAACTTGAACACAGATACAGCAGGGCCTCAGTCCAACCTAATAAAGACTGTGGGTTGGTGAGCCTTTGTTCGTGAGGATTGTATGCCCAGTCTTTGCATGGGTTTCCTTCTTAAGTCCAAAGACATTCATCAAGACCACTGAAGGCTCTGATATTGCCCCAAGGTGCGAGTATGTGGCGTAAGTGAGTGGTGTGTGCCTTCATCCTATGTGAGCCGAAGCTAGACACCAGCAGACCCCCACAGCACTACTGGGTACAGCAAGATAATGGATGGATAGCTAGATAGATACCCAAGTGTAGTGCTTAACAGCACAACACAAACTATGAACGACTGAAAAGCACTCCATTTTATTAATAACAAATGTTAAACGTATCAACCATTAATAATTCAACTGGATTTGTTTTGATTTTCATTTTGTGTTACAATGCATTCTTAATTTCCTTGGATGCTTTGCTTTCATCAAAGCAAAGATCTACAAAATTCTTTCTGTTGTGTGGATAAGTGGAATTTCTTTGAATTGCAATGATCACATTCACACTTGTGAGATGAACGGGGGCCAGTTTTCAAATTCTGAAGTTGATATAGGATCTCCACTGATTCAAGACATTATACTGATGAATTGAGCTTCATTCAATTTGCCTTCAGCCTCCGGACATGATTGTATAGGGAATAAATGTGAGAAATTAGCTTCTGGATAGAATACTACAGCCAACTACTGCTGCTTTGCAGACATGTGTGGGTGTCTAGAAACAAATCTTTGATGCAATAATCAGGTCCGTGTCAAACAGCCATTGAAAGACAGCAAGAAGGAATGACTCACAAAGTGGTAATTAATCAAATCAAAAGGACTTGCACTCTTTGACTGGTTGGCAATTGGGTTTTGTTTACGTGAATATTTACATCATTGTCAACTTCGTAGCCAGAGCTTCGATGATGCGTTGACTGAGTGGATACCTGCTGACTTGCTAGATAAGCATGTGTGAGGCTCGTTCTGGGGTAAAGATGGAGGAAGCTCTGGCTGGACTGCATCAAAACAGCAGCATGACTATTCCAAGGCTCCATGTATGCATCAGTATTTAGGAATCAATTTTTTGCCACCTTCAGGTAGTCGTACGAGAAATAACACCATGACATTTGTAATATCCCACACCAGACACATACTGTACTTCAAGATTCAGCTTGATGCCATCCAAACATGATTAACTCGATATACTTTAATGTTATCCAGGTCTTTGAAATGATCCCAAATGTAATTAGTGTCCCTACCAACCAGATGAGAACATTATTTGTAATTTTTGGGGGATTATATAAAATATATAATATTTTATAATATTTGAAGTGAAAATAGGCGTAGTCTGTGAATCGTAACACCCATGTCGATCATTTGTCTCTAAACTGTAATTTGGAGGTGTCACCTTACTTCCACTTTCTTTTGAAATAAGCATATATATATACATATATAATGTAATGAGGTGCAATGATTGTTGAAATCTAGAATGTCAAAGATTAAATAAATTGTCATGCATAAATAAAAAACTTCCATCAAAAAATATATCATTTATTTTTCCTGTATGCAGATCAATGTATGTAGGTTCGAAGTTAAGTTTGTGGGTTTTCAAGGCAGGTAAAATTCCCATATAAGATTTCCCAATCAACTCTAAATAGCAAGAGACAGCGCTAGCTTTAGCTTTAGTGACCCCACTTGGTCACTGAAGCTGACATTTCCTGTGCAAGAGATTTTCTCGGCATAATCACTGCTGCTGACTGTGCTAGAGACTTGATGCGAAAGTGAACCTGAATCCCACTAAAAAGTGTGATGCTGACAGTCTGGGTGCTCCAGAATAAGCATGTATGCGTGCATGCGTGCTCCGTGTGATTGCGTGCGTGAGTGTGTGTGAGAGTGTGTGTGTGTGTGTGTGTGTGTGTGTGTGTGTGTGTGTGTGTGTGAGAGAGAGAGAGAGAGAGAGAGAGAGAGAGAGAGAAAGAAAGAGAGAGAGAGAGAGCGATAGATGCAGGTTGCAGGTTGCACTGGTGCTGGTAGGGGGGAATCAAAGACGTGTCCTTCCTGGGCCACAGACCGGGCCTCTCTTTCCAGGCCAGCTGCAGGCCAGGATGTGAACCTGCTGTCAGGAGAGCACAGAGGAGCTGGGGAAGAGGTTACGGCACAAGACAAAGTGAATTCATATCAGGACATCTGCATGCTGCACGTCTACCCCTTTCCTCTGTTATGAATGATGGGAACTTAGAAAGCAATTTGAGGCCAAACATGATTTTGTTTTGGCTCTCAAATATGTTCCGTTTTCTTTGTGTCTCTACAATAGAAAATTGAGTAGCTTTGAAGATGGAACAATGTCTTCAAGGAAACAATCAGCAGCTTTATGGACATTTGCTCGAGCCGGGCTCAAGCCTGCCAGTCATAACCGAGAACGCTGCAGACGAGGGAATGAATGTTTTTTTGGTCTCTAAAGAGGCAAGACGTGACGTTAAGAGTCGATTTGTTTTTGCTGAGGTGTGACCCGTGAGCAGCCGCAGACGTCCTGACCACATTCAGAGTCCTCTGATTCAAGCGAAAGCACGACAGCAGGCAGGCGGACAAACAGCACAAAGTCGACACATAGTTTAAACTCTTTACTGTGGGGGAAAAAAAAACATATAGATTTATATAAACTCAAAAATGCTTTTCAATAATACAAGGGTATCGTATAAATATAAAGTACGACTGTATTTCTGTTCCACTAACATATTTAAGAATATAGCTTCGGTCTAAGCCAGTGAACGAACGACTGTGTGTTGCTTATCCAGTTTCACTTATAAAATATACATCTGAATTGAAATGGCATACATTTGTGTCTGAACAGAAGGCTAACAAAGAGCTGCGGCCATGGGAGGGACAGTGGACATTCCTTATCGCTATTAAACAGCAGAGACATACAAAGGGTGAATTGATTTCAATATCCTCTCAGTTGGGGAGCCCAAAGTGTTCAATGTTGAATAAGTATTAAAAAAAAACAAACAAAAAAAAAGCCATTCGAAAATAAATAACGCACTGTTTGAGATATATACATAAAGTATTCTCAATAATTTAAGCAGAAATTGTGACTTAAAAAAACATTTCAAATAGTTTTACTTGAATTCATGTCATTCGTTTCATTTCAGCCCCTGGAGCTGGGTTATCTTTAGGAAGGAGTCACGCACTAGAGACGCTTCTTCAATGTAAAAACGCACTTAAATGAACGGAAATAAAATAGAAAAGCAATTATATTTATATACTTTCACCATCTTTTTGAAATGTACCTAACTTAATATTGAGCAACTCTGGGTTCACCCTCAAGTGCAGCTGGCTATGGGGGAAAACATCGGTACTGTTCACAGCTGACGCCATTTCCATCTCTCGCCTCCACTGAAAGATGGAAAAGAAGGCCTAACAAGAGCATTACGGTTATTTGACCATCCCAGGCGTTTTCTGATCAATGTTTTCATTCCCTAAACCCCCAAATTCCCACCCTCGACATTTTCTTTGACAGCCTACATTCCATACTCCGCTTCCGGCTGCAGGCCTAAGACAGGCAGAATACGGGGGTAGACACAGCAGAGGCCCACCAAGCAATCAATTATTTACCAATCCCGGTACAGGGAGAGCTTTCAAGCAATCAATGCTATTCCATAACCGAACATCGATCCCATCTCCTCAACCTGCGAGTGTGGCTGAACACGCGCATCGAGGCCTGCTAGCCGCACTCCAACGTGATCTCGTTAACAGACGTGAGCCCAACAAGCACAACAGAATCCCGAAATAAATAAAACAATAATTTAATCACCTGTTTACATTTATACAGACATGATGTCACCGGGCCAAACGGACCAGTGACACACGCGCGCACGCACACACACGCACACACACACACACGCACACGCACGCACACACACACATGCACGCACGCACACACACACACAAGCAAACACAGCCTGGTGGAGGGCTTTGTACCACGGGTTTGGACAGAGTGCCTGGAGGCTGTGACTCTGCAGCTACCCCCCCCATCCCCCACCCCCCCTCTCTCTCTCTGCTCGGAGCAGACACTGTCACACAGCCCTGTCTGAGTGACACTGTCACTGGCTAACTAGCAGTGCTGACTGGCAGCTCCGGGCTTAAAAAAAAAAAAAAAAATAGTACATAGTCACATTCACAGTTCAGGATCGGGTCACTGGACGCCCGCCGTGTCCCGATGACGGGTTCCCGCAGGTAAGGCCGTTCTGCCAGCCCAGAGACAACACAAAAATACAGCTTAGCAACAGCAATAGTGGCTAACAGCTGAAAGGCTGAACGATCAGCAGCAACAGTTACTGTCTCGAAGATATGTAAAGGACGCATCTTATAGACACCGTCTCGCTCCCGCACTGGCATAGGCATCGCAGTCCGAGTCTTCTTTTCTCTTCTGGACGTGAGCTAAGGATTCTCGGGGATCGGTGGAGGCATTATAAAAGTTACAAAGATAGTGATTGAGGACATTTCCGAACGAGCGATGGCTTTCACAAGCTGACCAATAGTCAGCGTCGGCACACAAAGCGGCCCAAAGTGTCACAAAACCAAACCTGATTTGACACTGCAACACGAGTGCTGACCTGCTGTTTCCTGCAGAGAAAACTATGACCCCCGGCCTGCTTGTTGGGTCAAACGCTGCCACCGCGTCGCCATGTTTTATTCTACACAAGTGTGACTATCAAAGACTGATTGATGTTTGATGCAGAGGTGTAGTGTTCAATGGTCAACTGTGAATCGGCTGAGGTCGCTCTGCTCCACCCGTGCGCACCTGGAGAAGCTCCGGGTCCAGATCTGTTGCTCAGAAAGCTGTGCTCTGTGCCCGAGAGAAGGCCCAGCAAGGATAAGGCATCTGTCTGCTGATCTGCTGTCTGTTTTTGGAAAGGTGCTCAGCCCTGTGTGTGTGTGTGTGCGTGTGTGCGTGCGCGGCACCAACGCACTCGCAAACGCACGCTCACAACGCAGAGCGTGTGGACTTGTGGACGCAGAAGCCTAGAGCACGGCTGTGTGCAGTGTGTGTCCGCTCTAGGTGAGCAGGTAGCAGTAGAGGACGTAGAGCAGCGCCATGGCTGCGCAGTAGAAGAGCAGAAAGTCTGTGGAGAGCAGCGAGGAAGAGGAGGACGACGACGACGGTGGTGGTGACGAGGGGCTGCGGGGGGGCGACTCCTCCTCCCCCTCTACGGCCAGCAGGGCAGCCACGCAACGCAGCACAGTGGGCAGCTTGCACAGAAGCACGTCGGAGGACACACATATGTCCATCTGGACGGGACACACACCGGCGGGAACGTGGGGGCGGGCACGCACACACAAAAAGGCAGAGAGAAGGAAAATACAAGTAGTTATTTTGTTAAGACGAGCATCCGAGGAGAAACTGACACAGAGCGGAGTTAGGGTTGGACTGACGGCGTTTAGCCAGGCTTTGGTATCGGCTGCGCAGTATCAAGTCGCTCGATCAGTCCAACCCTAAGAGAACTGGAGCAACATACAGCTTAAAGCAAAGGGCCAACTCCATCGATTACAACTACCGTTTGTTTTAACACTGAGTGGTCGGCATGCTCATAACAACCGACACTATTGTATTTCAACATTTAACTGTGCAGGAGTTGTAAAGGGGGGGATTCAGGACGAGACACCGGGACGGGACTGTACCTCAGGGACTCCGAGTTTGCGACAGGCGGTGATGAAGTTCTCCACATTGAGACGACACTTGGCTGAGCTCAGTTTAGGCTGGAAAAAGAACAGAAAGGCTCCACTGGATCACTCCATGACTTGTGAAACGTTAGAACTGGAATTGATTTATCTGCCGATTACTGATAATATAGTCACTAATTTAGTAACTGATTGGTGGATTTCAGTTTGTTTACTTTGGAGGAGAGAGTTTCTATGGTCCTCCGTGACAGCAAACTGAATATATTTGAGATGTGGGCAAAACAATGTGTTTGATAACTTCATCCTGGGCTTTTCTCATTTTACTAACTTAGCAGGTTTATTGAGAAAAGGAGTCCATTACACTTATTTTCATGTCAAAAGCAGTAAGAGAGACATGAACTCACCACCGCTGGGGAGGGAACGTGAATGATTGACACAGAGCGGGGTCGGATCTGATTGGCCAGTTGGCACAGGATGGTGCCATTGGACAGCGCCTCACTCAGGTCCTCTGGGAGCGAGATCTTCAGTCGGGCCTCCAGGTTCTGAGGGGGCAGATGATGATTAGTTCCCGTCAAAACTGAAAAGCCTTTTCGTCCAATTCAAGTGAAACTATTCAAAATCAAGATCAGTAAATGGCAACCTGAGCATCTTATACACACACATACACATAGTGGAACCTTGAGTTACATACGCCCTGTTAAAACGAAAAATTCCACATACGGATTGGGCTTTGAATATATATATATATATATATATATGTATGTATGTATGTATGTATGTATGTATGTATGTATGTATATACATATATATATATATATATATATATATATATATATATATACTATAAATTGGAACAGCAATGCCAGTGATTATGGAACTATACACCAACATACTACAGTAAATTTGAAGTAAAACCATGAAGAGGTGTAAGTTGAGGGTATTCACATCCATCGATCCGTCTTTCCTCTTTACGTGTTCGAGGTTAAAGACATTACCACATCCGTATCAAATCCAATCACGTTTACTGTAGCTCCATGCGTTTTGTCACAATGAATGTGTTCAGAAGCGATACTCAGTGACCGAACGGATGTCTGTCCGAAAACGATCGGCGCTTTGTTTGTTACCTTGCGCAGCTGCGTGACGTCCGGTCTCTCCTCTTTGGGAGAGCGGAGCACTGTGCGAGACTCGCTTCTGCCAGACTCGCCCAGGGTGAACGCCGTTCCTGTGAGACAGACGGCACACAGGGTTGACGCATTTTAAGGTGTAAGGTCTTTATATTGGCCACTTGTGCATAGACAAGCAGTCCAGGCACATAGGAAATCTCGTGCAGGCTCTCAGAGTCACTAGTTGTTTGGTGGAAGAAAAACAGGTAAGGACAAAGGTAAGAACAGTGCTCGCTGTGAAATATACATGTTGTATAAAGTGTTCATAAAAGAGGAGGGAGGTAGAATGCTGTTGTCGAAACAGGATTATGTAGGAAGCATTTGTAACCTCTAGCTAACCACTAGCCAGCAGGAGAGGGCAAATGAAACAGATAATGACTAAATAATTAATAGTCTATTTTATTCATGAAATCTCGAATAAACGTGTAAAGTGAGTGGGTTCAGTACCTGTGGGTTTGACTTGACCTCGGGAGGAGGTGCGGAATAGAAAGCTGCTGGGCTTCTGGGCCTGGCCGGGCGGGGGCGACATCTTCGAAGAGGACTGAACGTCTGCAGATAACACAGTGCGACTCCATAAGTACATGCTGCCTAAATGTGCGTTCAAATCAGAGAGGGCTGCCTGAGAAAGGTTTGTTCTGAGGCGGACTCGAGAAATATTTGATGAATAAGTCGACTGTTGACTGTGTGTGTGGTACCCGTTCTGCTACTGGAGCGATGCAGAAGTGTTGAAGGCACTGAGTTGCTCATCTGATCGGCACTCTGATGGAATGACAAACAACATTTTCAAGCACGGAAACGAGGGCCACTTCCAGATGTTTTCTTTCTCCGGTTCTACTTACTGCACATCTCTGCCTCAGGCCGGGCAGAGAACCGCTGTTCTCTGGAGAGCCGCCACTAGAGGGAGACACACACCAAAGCTTTTAGCGCGAGCCGCTTTCACACTTCACACAACGTTTATGTCTAAGCGTGGAGAGAGGGCGCGCAGGCATGACTGGAGGCCAGTATGACTCTTAGAAGTATCTCGGCCATCATTTCTCTGCTCAGCAGAGTTTTCTCAACAGGTTCAATGAGCCTTGTACTTACGCTGAGCTACTTCCTGTGTGTGATGCAGTGGTCACATGACTTCCTGTTTTGTTGGATGACTTCAGCAAACTGAAAAATTTGAGTTTTGACACGGAGAGAGAGCCTCATTAGACTGGATTTTTCACACTCAAGCTAGCTAACTGTAGCACAGCTATACAGAGCTTCATATTCATACAGTGTCCCAGTGATGGGATGAAGTGCAGTCATACTCATGGTGCTACTATCATATGACATCTATGTCCAATCCATCTGAAGACTGCAGTCCTGTTCTAGGATGGTATTTAACACTGCACCCTGTGTCAGCACTGGGACAGGACACTTTCAGGCTTTTAACCCGAGTGTTTGCTTTTCAGAAGAAATCAACAGTGAAAGCAGCTCAGATTGTTCTAGGTGAAGCGCTGGCGTGAAGCTCTGACCTGGCCTTCTCCCTCTGCTGCTGCTGCTGCCGCTCCCTCTCCTGCCAGATCTGCAGGGTGCCAGGCCTGCGCCGCTCCTCCAGTGTGGGGCTGGAGGGGGACAGGGGGGAGGAGGGAGCTGATGATGGGGGCCCCAGTTCCACTTGGAGGCTAGACCTAGAGAGACATGATGCCCATGGTACAAATCAAAACCAAATTTTTTGTTTCAGCAAAACAAAAGTTTTCGCCCAATAGAAAATGCATGGCAAGGACGATGATAATGGACAGATACATTGGCTACAATGAACGCAGCCCTAAATGAAACACTGTATAAATATATGAACATGGAGGACAGATGCTGTCTTACCTTTCACTATGCTGTTTTACTCAACTTTTTAAATCTATTTAAGTGCCATTTCAGAACAGATGTTTTCTCAACGCACTTACTCCCGAGAAAAGCCCCGACAGGGAAAAAAAGGGCAGGAACTTTAGGGTGAGAGACAGGGGGACATCCTCACCCAGGCCAGACGGCTCACCCCAAATTTACACATCATGCGGAAAAAGCACTGCGCGTGCAGCGTGATATCAGTGGAGCTGATACACCACCACTTTTAGTCAATGAGATGAGGTCCACATGCTGTGTGACGGCAATCTTGCGTCTCCAGTGGCCTATTTTCACCATCAGATTACACACATGTGTAAACTGATGGAGCGCAGTTGACGTTACTGTGCCATTCCGCACTTGCGCATTGCAATTGCAGGTGAGGAGTTCATGTTAAGTTGGATAACTAGTCAACATATAGATAGAGGTACTTTACTGATCTCGAAGGAAATTAAGGTGTCAAAGTAGACATACATACTCTAATATAATGGGTATCAAGCATAAACTAAGCTTAATGCACACCCTTGTGCCATGCCAGAAATGATGACATTTCATCACATCGCAAACGACAGCTAATGCTAGAGGTAGCTAATGCTAGTGATAGCTAATGCTAGTGGTAGCTAATGCTAGTGATAGCCAAACTTAGAGGGTAACATTCTGGAAATGATAGTGGTAACCATAACTTTGATATGCAGTTTTGTATGTATGAGTGTCGCTACGGCATTGAGTGAGGCCTTCCACACAATTTGAATCATTGTAGGTACCGCTGTGCCAATTGTGAAGGGAAAGAAACTCTTACGTTACCTACTGTCAAACATATATGCAACAAGCACATTGTTTCACTACTGCGCTTATCAGAGGAGGTCTGCAGCTTGTCAGAGCTTGCTTCCGTAAGTACCAGTTGCTAATGTGTATGATTGGACAATGGCCAGTTGTGGGCATTTTGCGATAGGTTAATTGTGCTTCTTTAAATGACATGTAATTTGGCTAGGTCTTTGAGTTGGTATGACAAGTGCAGGATGACCCCAGGATACAGCTCTGCTCTTGAGGATCACGTTTAAGTTTAGACACAAACACAGTGATTGCAGGGATTGTATGACAAACGCTGATATTAGGCTATTTATGAAAGCTCTAGAATTCAATATTCCATTTCAATCTGGGGGGACTGGTTTCAGCGAAAATGTCCCTGACAAAATCAATCATGCCAATTCTTATTCTCCCTGGAGTGTAGCACTGAGCTTTTCATTGGGAGAAAAGGCAGAACACAGTCGACACAAAGCGAGAGAAAAGTGAAGCACTAAACTCACAGAGATAAAAGTGACAGGTTTTGTCCCAAGTGGGATAAACTATTGCCAAAAACATTGAATAGCAGTGGCAGCTGGCCCATAGAGGGTGCTTGGGCGCAACCACTCCTGGTGTTTTGGAACACTTTTAATAATTTTCCAAAATAACGAATCACTTATTTTGAAAGTGAATACGTTTAGCACCGTATGTCATACATAAAACATAGATCATCATATCATATCATATCTTAGGGGAAAATGATCTGCTCGTAATGTCTTTAGAGCTTCTAGGGGCAGTAGAATCAACGCTCCAGCACTGCAGCGGCAGAACCAACGGATGACCTGCATCTACCCTGTTATGCATCACAGCAGCGTCCTTGAAAATGATGGCCACTGTGACAGTGCTGGGATTGACAATGAGGGACACAAAAGATTTGTGCAATATACTGTTTGTGTTTTTGTGCAAGAATGCCTACACTTTTTAATACTGGCCTTGGATTATTGCTATGTAACAGAACACCGATATCCTGCTTTTTGTGTTGAATTGTGTTGGAATAGCTGCGGAAACCATTTTTAAATGGCACAGCCGCACCCAGGATATTAGAATAGAATCGATATAAATCTATAGTGCTCTAAAAGAGTGGTTTCCGAGCAGTCCTCAACGGAGCATAGGAGAGCTCGAGCCAAATGTAGAGCAGACAGGAGACGACCGGCATCACGTGACACCATGTCTGCGAAGCTGATCTGACACTGCATTTTGAGGGCTGGGTTGTCCAACATCATTTTATCAATCTAAAAGCCAGCCACAAGCCTGCATCCCGTTTCCATTTTAAGTCCGTTTTCTATTTTTAGAGGCCTCAAAGGAAACACTGAAAGCCAAGATCTGAAGCATCCACTTGTGCCAGTGACAACATGATTGTGAATAATTTGGAGAAGAAAGATGGTTCAGCTTCCCTTTGTTGGGATGAACCCAAGTCATGGTAATGATAGTATGTCTACACAGAAATCAAAACTCAAAGATGTTAAGGACCGTGCTGCTTGTCGAGCCAAAGGCTTGCAGCAACCATCCCGCAACACATGTTAATAGGTAGCCAAGTGACTACTGGAACTCTCAATCCAAACATGTAGCTATCTTTGTTAGAAAACAGCTTAATAAACAGTTTGTGGAGCTTCGTGACTGATGGCAAGAAGGTATGCCGGCTAGAATCAGCACGGAAAAGGAAAAACATGTGCATTAGGACATGAAATGGTTACTAGCCTTTACTTTAAGAGCTTATGATACAGTCCCCAGTATGAAACTGGTGTCCACATAGAAAATGTTCCACTGCTCCATCCATAGTGTATAAAGGACATTCTTGCAGTGTTTTAGCCTGATAACCAGCTGCACACTTTGCCCTACTTCATTTCTTCACACTGATCGACTTAGCCACGCTCTTCATGATAAGACAGTTCTCTTTGTAGCCAACTCGTTTGTCACCCAGCTCAGCCACCCTGAGTCTGGAATTCTGAAATGGTCGACTGGGTTTCTATCTGGGGAAGCAATAGTTAATAACTCTACCGTTTGGTGATCAGATTGTAAAGGAGTGGAAACCTGAAAAACTGGAATATGAGGCAGACCTGTAAGACAATAAATTTAGGACGCTGCCAACAACTTTAATTGCAGAGTGTATGTCGAGTGTATGTATATGTAAGAGTATACATATGTACTGTATATATAGAGTATATGTAAACATGTAGTATATTTAGAGTATATGAATGTTCGCAAAAGGCATTTCAATACATTTCCACGTCTGACAAAGCCACAAAACGTTGTCTAGAATATATTTTCAGAACTATTTTTATAAGCTTCGTCATGGACCACAGACCAACACGGTAAGTGATGAGAACTGAGTCTATTGACTTCTCCCAGCTCTTTAAATGGCCTGTAAAGTGATTTTGTAGCAGGAGCAGAGGGACGAAAGTCATGGCTATCTCCGTCTTCTACTATCAGCACCGTTACAAACCAAGAGACTGCTGAGTTCAGACAAACAAGTGTCAAGTGTGTAATGTGACAAATGGCTAAAACAGCCAGTGATGTCAGGGTACACAGGTGTGTAACAGTTGGGAGCTCGCATTAACTGAACCCGAGTTGCTTGAGTTTGGTAATGTTAGGTGGTAGCATTGGCACTGGTCACTACCTGGAGCTAGCATCAATGGGGCCTGGGTCAGTTGAAGGTGGTAGTGTTGGGGGGGTTGTGTTGGCAGTGGTCACTACCTGTAGCTGAGTGTACCTGCATTATGGCTTTGTGCTTTACACTATATCTACCGTATTGATGCCTTGTGCTTAAACAACAGTGCTTCAATATCCCACAGCTGCAAGAAAAAGTATGTCACATTGAGTTGAAGGTGGTACCTGCATACTGTTGAATCCTTGGTTAAAGACAGTGAAAAGTTCTCCTTCTCCTGGAAATCAAGACACACAATGAGTAACTTTCCTGTTCGAGATGACGTTCAGGTGAACAAGATCTGACAAAGCTGCTCATCTACCAGAGGAGGTGCGGTGAGAGGGGGTGTGGGCGGATCCAGTCTCATCTCCTCCTCCTCTTCCTCTGTCACACTGCTGTCAATGAAGTCCACGTGCTCAGCCTCTCCATTTACTGCAGAGAGAAGAGCTTCACTCACTCTTTCCTGTTTTTGCTTCTTGGTTTACTTTACATGAAGAGCAGCCGGCTGTGGCCTTCCTCACCTCTTTTAGCTCCCGGAGATCCACCTTCCTCCTCCTCCTCCTCCTCCTCCTCCTCCTCCAGATTCCTCTGCTCTCTGCTGACCTCAGCCATACGCAGAGAGCGCTCAGAGAAGTCATCTGCTGACTGGACAAACACACATAGCCATTGAAATGGGCTGGTGGAGGCTTTGTATCTATTGCAGACTTTCACACCAACATTTTGTTATTTTAATTTATTGATACCAGTGGTTACGTTTAAATGAACGGCGATGTTCACAATAATTGACCTAATTCTAATTATTGTCAATGATATCAAACAGTGCAATCACATCAGAATGTAACTCACCACTGTTTTGTGTGTGTGTGTGTGTGTGTGTGTGTGTGTGTCCACCAGTGTTACCTCATTCCCTGACCATCTCTTGCTGCCACTGTCCACACTGTTGAATCCAGAGTCCAACCCTCCGAACTGACCCGTGAACAGCTCTTCTGACAGGCTGGAAGGTAATAATGTGGAGCACACATGAGAATAAATCAAACAACAAAAACACCAAAAACCACAAAAAAATTAATTTGACTCAAACCTGGAAGCATTGACTACATAAAAAATGAAACATTCACACAGATCCTGGCACCGGGGTCGGCAAACCATTTCAGACTTTGGGACAGTACCTCCATTTCTCCTCCTGCCTTGTTTGTTTGACAAGTGTATGCAATACTGAGGCCATTTTCATTTGTTTGGAAACCACTGTGTTTTCCTGAGCCTGAATCTATCCAAAGTTCAAAAGAATAGAATGGGACAGGGATCTACTAGGAGCATTGAAACTCCTTCTAACCCCCCTGAAGAGATGCTGTACTTAGTAAATCAATGATGTGAGATGCATGTGAAGGTAACTAGCTTTTATCTCCTCCCATATACTCGTATACTCTCTCCATCTCACCAGGTGTTGAATCCTGTGGGTCTCAGGTGTCGCTCCAGCTCCTCTTGGCTCCTCTTGCAGGCCTCCATGTTTAGGTACTTGAAGATGTGGTACTTGCCCTTGGAGCAGACCTGCGCAGGCGGCATCTGAAGTGGGTTGTTGTCCAGAGAGATGCTCTGGAGATGCCGAAGGTGGCGGTAACACAAGGGCACGCGGGAGATGCGGTTGCAGGACACATCAAGTCGGACAAGAGGAAG